>CM064571.1:13233261-13418261 GCA_032716605.1 Paralithodes platypus
TAATGGTTAAGGTGGCAAAAATTGGTGTGTGAAACCCAGGTTCGAATCCCGGTGGATCACCTATATACTTTACGTGATTTAATTGGGGGGTGTTTGGTGTTGTGGTGAAATATTAAAAATATATATTGTAGATACAATAATTATATATTTTAAATTTTGACATTACACCATATTCAAATGCTACACAAAAGTGTTCCGCTGATATTATTATAGCTAAATATTCCAAAGGATAAGATTCAAGGTGGATCATAAAATTGTAACTATACTCTATATATCTATAGATCCATAGATATATATATATATATATGTATATACTCCCAGGTGGAAATGAACCAGGACCGAGTGTCCATGCATGAACCCGGGAGCTGCGGGGAGACCTCTTTAAGAGTTCCCCCGGCGGGACCTGCGGGAAGAAAGATCTTAAGAGCAGAGCTTTTGAAGCCGTACCAAAACAACGCGTGTATAGCCAGGCGGGCCTGCCAAAATGGTGTGGGTATAGTAATACATGTCAGACTCTCGACACCACACCCGCCCAAACGCTCGCCCCACACACGGGCAAGCACCACGTGCCAGTAACCAAGCACTAGTCATGGCAGCCCACACGTCCCTCACGCTCGCTCCCTGATGACACAACCAGCCCTCCTTCTGGTGGTGTTAGCTGCCGTGGAAGGCAGAGGGTGGCTGCTAAAGACCCTAGCTACCAGTACGACACGCCCTACAGCTCGGAGGACGAAACACCAGCACCCAAAGCACGAAAAAAACGTGCAACCACGACAAAGGTACAGAGGTCATTGGTGTTTCGGGACACTGCCACCACGACCCAGGCCACTGCAACAACCACTACCACCACCACTGCCACCACTGCCACCCCTGCCACCGGTACCAGCGACGCAGGAGGCCGCCCTAGGGCTGCAGAACCTGCGGGGGCAGGAAAAATTAAAGGCACGGGCGTAGGGAAGAGAACCCGTACGCCAGCCACAGTGACCCAACCACCACCACCACCACCAGCCGCCCCTGGCCCGGCTGCCCCTGCTGCCCCTGGCGCCCCTGCTGCCCCTGCCCAAGGAAAAGGGAAAGGGAAGGGGAAGGGGAAAGGGAGAGGGAAAGCGACTGCTGGCCCTGCTGGCCCTGGTGTCCCTGCCGGCCCTGCTGCCCCTGCTGCCCCTGCTGCCCCTGCTGCCCCTGCCGCCCCTGCCCAATGAACAGAGAGAAGGGCGACAGGCACCACCATCATCTTGCCTGCCTCCAGGGCCACAAGACCACGCACCACTGCTGTCCCTGCAGCCGTCCCTGCCGCCGCCCCTGCCACCGCCTAGCTGCTGTCCAGTGTCCATAAGACTCCCGCACGTGCTTAAAGTGACCCGGGAAAACTCTTGGCACCATCAAAGTATGCCGCCCTGCTGTTTGATGGTGATTCGCAGGGCATTGGCAGCCCGGGTTTCGACGACGAAGCCCTAGCACGGGACCAAGGGTGGGGGGATTTGGGAGTGGACAGTGGGAGTGAGTCCGACGTCGGTGACGAGAATGAGGAAGGGCATCGTCTGTCAAGTGAAGAGGAGGGTGATGATGATGCAGTGCTGTATCGCGACCATGGAAGCGATATTTCAGACGCTGAAGGGAGCCGCAGACGACATTCCGATCCCTGGGCTGCCTTCGTTCGATTGGTCTGACGGGGTCAATTTTGTACCTGACGTGCCCCAGTTCAATCCTGGGACGTCAGGAACAAATGACGACTGGCCGTGTGACGATCAAGCGAACGAAAGTGACTTCTTCCTCGCTTTTTTCGATATGGAGGTAATGACGTACATCGTTGCCCAAACAAATGCCTACTACAGGTGGGTGTTTGGCAGATTGGACGACATTTCTCCAAAAGCGAGAATACGAGGCTGGGTGGATACGACTGTGGAAGATTTTATGACATTCTTTGCCTTGTTGTTCCTCATGCCTGTGATCAAGAAGCATGTGTTGCAACACTATTGGAAGCACGACCCTCTCATCGCCACCCCAACTTTCAATAAGTTCATGACCGTGACAGATTTTTGTTGCTGCTAAGATTTATGCACTTTGCAGAAACGACAATCCTAACAGGATTGACAGGATATGGAAAGTTCGGGATGTGTTCACCATGTTGTTGGAGAGGTATAGGAAATACTTTTACCCCTTCCTCAATTTGGTGATTGATGAGTCGTTCGTGCTCTTCAAAGGACGTTTTGTTTTCAAGCAGTATATCCCCTTGAAAAGGCATACGTTCGGAATCAAGCTCTTCGTTTTGTGTGACTGTGAAACTGGAATAGTGCTTGACATGATCGTGTATACAGGCACTGACATTGACATACCGAAAGCCGCTGCCAATGACCCCATGGGCATGTCAGGTGCCATCGTCAGGAAAATGTTGGCACCTCACCTGGGCAAAGGCCCCTTCATCTACACTGACAACTGGTATACTTCTCCTGCTCTCTGCCAGTTTCTTCATGACAACCCAAACGGGGTCATGTGGGGACTGTCAGAAAGACAAGAAAGTTTAGCCTAAGTTCACCGGTAATGTCATTCCTCTTACAGATGCCTCCTCCAGTGACACACCTTCTGAAGACGACCTGGCCCAGGAACACCGCGAGAGGCATGTGCGAAGAAGGCGACGAAAGGGGCAGAAATACTAGCAGCTCGAAAAGTGAGGGAAAGTCATAGTTTCTGAAGTGGAAGGGACAAACGAGACGTCCACCTGCTTTCCACCGTCCACACAGGTGCCCAGATGGATTCTGGCAAAATCCACTACCGAACCAGGAAGACCATCTACAAGCCCGACATGGTAGTGGAACTACCACTAAGAACATGCGCCTGGTGGACAAGTCTGACTGTCAGCTGTCAGGCGTTGAGTGTCTGAGGAAGACTGTGAAGTGGTATCACAAGCTCTTCCTCCACCTAGTTGATATCACGATGCTCAACGCCTACAACTTGTGGTTGGTGAAGAAGGATATGTCCCCAAACCAGAAGCTGAAATTCCGGGAGTTCGTGTACAACGTCTCATACCAACTCCTGGAGAAGTATGGCCCCACCACTCACAGACGTACGGCATGGCGTGGGGATCACGTTCCTGACCGCATCCAGCTGGGTGTCGAAAGACACTACCCACACCAACACCAAGCTGATTGGCACTCGTCACAGGCAGGCGCAGTGCACCGTCTGCAGCTCCAGTGTCAGGAAAACCCCCGCCACCAAAAGAGTCACCTCAATGTGCGCCGAGTGCAAAGTTCCACTCTGCCTTGGTGACTGCTTCAGGGACTACCACACCTTCAAGAATGATTGAGTGTCACCCCCTGCCCTGCCCTGCCCTGGACTCGCCCCGTGCCCTGCCCTGGACTCACCCCCTGCCCTGCCCTGCCCTGGACTCGCCCCCTACCCTGCCCTGCCCTGCCCTGGACTCGCGCCCTACCTTACCTGACCTGACCTAATTGATCACGCTACCTCATAATGTAACATATATATTATATAATGTATAAGTTCCAAAGATGTCCCTGTGATATAGCTTTTACATTATATAATTGTATGTTTCATTATTTAGTTTATAAGTTTCAAAGATTTACATGTAATATGCCTTTTTGTTTTAGTATATCAATATATATGTTTGTTATTAGCCTAAGTAATGTGTATATAATTATTTTCTTACCTCAAATGATTGTACAAAAATAAATGTTTCAATAAATCCTGTCAAACCTACTAAGATAATAAAAAAAAACAATAAAAAAAAACAAAAAAAACAAGGTCATGTCATTGTATTCTTACAATATGATATATTCTATGAATATTTCATATTGTTTGAATACAATGGCATGATCTTGTAAAAAAAAAAAAATTATCAAAACATTGCTAGACAGTATAAAACCTTCCCCATAACCCCCTCCCTGGATTCGTCCCACTACCCTACCACACTTTGAGTTTTCCAGTCCGCGACCTTACCAACCATGCCACAGGAGGTCATACCAAATATCACTCAAAACTTCGTGTCTACAATCGAAATAACAATATACAAAAAAATGAATTATCCCACCAATTTACGTTTGTAAATTGATGGGATTATCAATTATATCATGCAAAGGTTTATAAAAGTTTGTCTCTGTCAAGAATTAGTAATTATATAACTTTATTCTGTCAACAATTACCCAAACACTCAGCAAAATTGGCCCCTCTCAGTGTGACTCCACTCATTTTCACACGGTCAAGCGGTCACGAGGTGACCCTTGCCGCTCCTTGATGCTCCAGACACAGCAGCTCTGTCTGGGAACAAAATTTGTATAAATACAATAATGGATAAAATACTCTTCACAAATACATTTGTATTGTATAATATTGTAAATAAAAATGAATAATAACTGTGTGGGTGTCGAAAATTGCTCAACCAGCTTTCTTATATCTCGCCTACGCGCGTATATTGGATTATACATAGTCATGACTGTCATACAAATACTTGCAGTAGGTCTCGAATATACATTTAGATTGCATATTACTTGGAAATAAATAAATATAAGTTTCTCTGGTGGCAATCTACCCTTTCGCAAGTGTAAGGAGACACCAGTCTATATTTAGCTCTCTATCACAAAAGGCAATCTGCCTGTGTTGACTCAGCACCGTCGCTGGTGGTCTATAATATAGTACTTTATTTACAGTCAATGGCCTACATGTTTCTGTGGTACTTCACATGTGTCTAAAATGCAATGTCTGCTGGCATAAAAATGCAATTCTGAAGTCCATTTATACGTACGACAAACGCATGTCTCAGTTTCTCTCTCTCTCTCTCCATTCCTGACTCATGTTATTGTAGACCTCTTGGTGGCAACGAACACCAGACATCTGGTAGACATAAGGTTCAAAATACCAAGACATCCATACGCCTCGGGCACCTCCACAATTATCACAAAGCTGGCTATCTGTCTAGAGATCTCCCTGCCTGCCTTCCTTCTCTCCACGACTCACTCACTCCTGCATGCCTACCTCCCACCCACCCACCCACCCCCACCCACCCTTTCAGGCTTCCGTCTGCTAGAAACTCATTCATAATGTGTGTAAATATCGCATGAATTGGTCTATATGCGGTATATATTTTGATATATGGCACGTCTACATACGTACAAGTCTGTATTATAGCATGACAGTGCTCTAAGTACAAGATATAAGTGATATTTATGCATAATACACCCTCTCCCCCTTTCATTCCCAGCACAACTCACTCACACCTTGGTTCACGCATAGAAACTCATTCATAATGTGCGTAAATATCGCATGAATTGGTCTATATGCGGTATATATTTTGATATATGGCACGTCTACATCCGCACAAGTCTGTATTATAGCATGACAGTGCTCTAAGTACAAGATATAAGTGATATGTATGGCGTAAACCACACTCTCAGCTCATAAATTGCCGCCAAACCTCCAACACATCTTCATTCCCGCCTAAACATTATCTTATAATTCCCTTATATATTGCAATTTTTGGTCACTATGAGGCATATTCATTGTTATATGGGTGGCCTACACACGTATACATACTCTACAATAGCCTAAAGGGCTCAAAAAAAGGAGATATACGTGATAATACGCGGTAACCCACCCCCTCCTCCCTCTCCTTCTATCCCCTGGGCGCGTGAAAATTCAGCAGGGAAATCTCGCCGCTCGATGACAATCTAGCCGCGCGGTGCCATTCGCTCCACATTTTTCAACTACGGACCGTTCCCCCAACCCCCCCCAGACATTTTTTGGAGGGTCAAATATATATGGGCCGATGCACGAAAACATTCCCTACACGATGATGTACTTTTTATCAATGGGTCCCAAAATCATCATAGGTGCGCACAGTATTACCCTGTAGAAAAACCCCTGTGCGTCGCGGAGAGGTTAATCCACTACACACAAGTATCCTCTATCATGCTCTGGTATAGTGGATTAAATTATGGGCACTTGTTCTGACTGTCGGTGGTTCAAGTCCGGCTGTTAGTATAAAAACATTTAGCATATATATATATATAAATTATATATATATATATATATATATATATATATATATATATATATATATATATATATATATATATATGTTTTAATCTCTCAGTGGGGCTCAAACCGTCGACCGTCAGGAAGATGGCCGACGCTATAACTAACTCCACCACGGCAGAGACATTAAATCATTTAGTGGCTCACGTGTATTTGTGATATATACTCAATATATATATATATATATATATATATATATATATATATATATAATATTATATATATATAAACGATTTTACATAAGAGATTCAATACTATTTGCAGAATTCTAGGTCGCAGAGTTGCGTCTTTTTTTTTTTTTTTTTTTTTTTTGGTAATGCGAGAACTGTACACCTACTTTATTGTTAGTCTCCCGTTCTTCGTTTGTTTTCCTTTTGTTTGTAGTGGGGGTCTTTGTTAATTTTGGTTATCTTACTTCCCTCTTGGTATTTATAGTCACACCCTCGTGACTTTAACTTCTGGCGTCTTGTCTGGTGTTCGTAGAGGGCGTGTGAGATATGATAATTTTCTTATGGATGCAGGTGTTATTGGTATTATCTGGATGGTTATCTCGTACACGTGGTTTCACTTTGTGTGTGTCTACTGTTGCTGCTGATGTCTTTATTTTCTTTGTGGGCGAGTTGGTTTTATTATTCTTGCTCTCGTTTCTCCCGTGGGCGATGTGCGGGGCTGTTTATTTCCTTTCTTGTTATTCCCGCCATCGTTGTTGTTGGTTTTGCTTTAGTTCCTCCTCCTCCTTCCTTTCTTGGTACGTTTCATCTTCTTCAGTTGTTTTTTGTTAGTCACCTGTTCTTCGTTTGTTTTCCTTTCGTTCGTCGTGAGTTGTTTTGTTTATTTGGTTATCTTAATAAGATTTGTTAGACATGGCCAAGGTTAGGGTAAAGTAATTTACATTATGTTATATTATCATAGATCAGATTAGGCTATGTTTGAGTTAGTTAATGTGAGATTTGTATTTACTTGTTTATTTGTTTATGTGTTAATTAATTAATGTATTTATTTATTTTATTTTTGTAATTAGTTTCCTCCCTACACCTTCACGAAGCTTAAACATAATACGTTTATAATGTTTCCTAGATATTACTACAAAACGAATGGTGCTTCTCATTATAAAACTAAAGGCATATTATTTTGATATGTTGAGTTGTATATGTTGGCCAATGCATACTGTATATGTATTACTTTATTTCTGAGTTTCCTAGCTAGACCTCCATCAAGCTTAATAAAAAAATATCCCCTCGACCCCCTTTCAAGATAAATGTGCACATTTTTCGGTAAACAAATGTCCCGGACTAAGTCCGATTGCTTCTAAAATTACAGGCTTACTATAGCTCGCCTGGAAGAAAATCGACACCTAAATGACATGAAAGGTCTTAATATTGACAAATAAATGAGGCTAAAGGTCTCAAAATCGCCAAACTAACGAAACGGACGTCTTAAAATGTCAAAACTATTATGCTTAATCTGAGGGATAAGGGGGTCTAGAAAAAAAACGAGCAGTACCCCCTTAACCCCTTTTGTACCAACGACGTGTTTTTCATTATATATTAGCTATATTTCGACGATTTTGCGCAGTTTAAAAATGGACCTCCAGCTATTAACAGGCTTCGAACTATCTCATATAACTCTTTTTACTAACTCAGATCCTTCTTGAGCTGTACAAAATCGTCTGTATTTAGCCAGAATTAAATTAAGAAGACGCCACCGGTACAGAAGGGGTTAAATACTTGATTGGCCAGAGACTCACATTATCTTGGTCGGGATTAGAAGGACGTAGAGTGAATTAAAAGAGTCGACAGTGATGGCTTGAGTAAATTAGAAAATACAGTGGTAATAATGAAGTAATGTAAAAGAGGGTATCGTAGTCAGAAGAAATAGCAACAGGTAGCCTACATTTAATTATATATTTATATACTGTATATACTGTAGTTTCGTGAAAAATATTTAGAAATATATACATAAAAAAAAAATATATATATACTGTATATATATATATATATATATATATATATTGTTACGTATCTTGATCCTCAAGTGGTTAACTTGATGAAACTAGATAGCACAGAGATATATATTAAGGTATCAGTCAGCTGAAGGCAAAACGAAAGTAAATTCTAATAAAATTATTTCCTGTTGTTGCTTCCTTTCCTTTTGGATCTTAGGACTTGGTATCCTTTATTGACTGATACTCTTTAATTATGAAAAAATACTGAAACTAATTAAAGTCATGTAGTATTTATAAAGAATTATTATATAACCGAAGCTTAGTAGGCTATGGTTATGAACCGAATAAGTTATATCTACAGAAGGACTATTAATTATATATCAAGTCTTGAAAGATAAATATTAAGGTAAGAATATTTCTGTCTCCTACCATTTTTGAAATGAATAGATAGTTTTCTTATATCTTGTCCTTTTATTTATATTTAATGTAATTATTATGCTTGGTTCTTTGTTTTACGTTAATAGTATTATATTATTATTATCATCAGGATTAATATCAAAGTCACATAAAAAGTTAGATATATTTAATAATTAGTTAAATGTATTTCTTAACCACGTAACATTGAGGTTTGATTATGAGTAAATTAAGTTACAGGATCGCTTCATAGATTCGATTCAGGTCTCACTCAAATAATATGAAAAGCAAAAATAATATTTTGAAGCTAAACGAATTGTCTTCAGCTTAGGAAATCACTAGAAGTAACATTAAAACAGCCATGTTAGTCTAAGGCGATATTACTAATATGAAACAATAGTATCACCGTTCTTGTTCTTACCAGCAATGTAAGCTTAATTAAAAGAAAATGAAAGAACTCGTAACTATTAATGTAAAACAATAGTGTTACTTTTATCATAACCCAATTACAAAAGAGTTGTTTTAGTCCACAAGTCAGTCAACTAAAATAGTTAAGTACATAATAGTAGCGTTAACGTTAATTCCCAATCACATATCTCACTAACCAACATAACGTAAATGTTTACACCGAACACACTTAACACACACTTATATAATCTGACTGACAGTCACAATCCCATTATAATACTTCACCCCGTCTTCATCCAGCTGCAAGTTCACCTTCCCAACTCCAAATGAGACTGATTTGAATGCCCACTACTCGGGTCTTATATACTATGCAATGATGGTGTAGGAACGAATCAGGAGGCGGGGGATGGTACGCGCCCCAATCACAGCTCCTCTAGTTGCGTAGGAGGAGCGTGGTCCAATGGCGTTGATTTGCGTCGATCATCGTCATAACGTCGGGTCATCGAAGTAGTTTGCAGGGTCCCCATATGACGCACGCAGGTTTGAAGGCTTGTTTGCTGGTATGCAGACGAGCTGGTTTCTCACTCACTGGTTCGCTCGCTGGTCTGCTTCGCCGCCTGGGTAATTCGGCACTCCTTCAACTCTTAATTCTAACTCTTAAATAAACATACAGGGCTCCGTATGTCAGACCTCCCCCCTAGAAAAGAGTTTAAGGAGTATAGTACATAATATACATAATACATAAATTAGATACACCACCAGATTGGCAACAGCAAGATTATAATGAGGATATAATAAGGATATCACCCAAAGTAGGCAACGTCTCCAGGTACCACATCAGAACATAGCCGGAACGTAGCTGGAGCGTTATTCGAACTGCAAGGCATTATCTCACAGCTGAAGGCATGAAAGCGCACTACTAAAGCATGATATTTACCTCGCTACAAGGGAGAGCTAATTGCCAAAATCCTCTCATTAGGTAATCTTACTGCTGTATGAGGCCATCCTGGTAAATGCAATCTTTAATAGATACATGATAGGCAATCGGCTAGCACGTTCTGGACCCCCTTAATATGTTTAACATCCAGAGAGTATTCCTGCAGCAACAAAACTCCACCTGGTCAGTCGTTGGTTTTTATTTTGGAACTTAAGCAAAAATTTTAAGGGGTGATGGTCAGTATACACAGTGATGGCACCAGAGGCAGATTGCACATAGACAGCAAAGTATTGAAGGGATAAAATTAATGCTAACAGCTCCTTCTCAATGACTGAATAGTTACGTTGAGCAGAATTTATTTTTTTACTAAAATAGCACACAGGATGCAATACTTCACAGTCGTCATCCTGTAGCAATACTGCACCAACCCCGGTATTACTCGCATCCACTGCTAGGGAAAAAGATCTGTTAAAATCAGGAGCTCGGAGTACAGGATAATTTGATAAAATATATTTGGTAGCATTAAAGGCCTCCTCACATTCGGAGGACCACTCAAACTTCACATCCTTACGGAGAAGATCTGTCAGGGGAGCTGTTAACCTAGAACAGTTTAAGATGAAACGCCTATAATAACCAATCATTCCTAGGTACCTTTGGATATGTTTCTTAGTGCTAGAAGTTGGGAATTCTAGAATAGACTCTACCTTTGCCTGAGGAGGTGCAACCTGCCCCTGACCTACCGTATATCCTAGATACTGGACCGTACTCTTTACAAAGGTGCATTCCTTAAGATCAACCACCAGATTGGCATCAGCAAGATTTAAGAACAGCAATCTAAGTTGGTAAAGATGCTCCTCCCATGACTGTGAAAAGATAAGAATATCATCGATGTAGACAACGCATCCAGGTACCCCTTCAGTCACCAAATTCATGAGGCGCTGGAATGTAGCTGGAGCGTTTTTCAAGCCGTAGGGCATTACGTTACAGCAGAAGGCTTGATTGTTGACTACAAAGCATGATATTTCCCTCGCTCTAGGGATGAGAGCTACTTGCCAATATCCCTTCATTAAGTCAATCTTGCTGATATAGGTGGCTGTACCAATCTGGTCAATGCAGTCGTCGATCCGTGGCAGTGGGTAGGTATCGTTCTTTGTGACAGCATTAACTTGCCTATAGTCCATACATAACCTATGGCTCCCGTCTGGCTTTGGCACAAGTATGACCGGACTACTCCACTGGCTTAAGGCCCTTGTGATCAGCTCGTTTGACAACATGAAGTCAAGCTCGACCTGCAGTATACTCCTGCGTTGTGGTGAGACACGGTAGGGGGATAGTTTAATGGGAGTTGCATCCCCTACGTCGATGTCGTGCAAGGCCAAAGAAGTGAGCCCTGGAGTATCACGGAACACACTGGGAGACTGAGATAAAACAGAGATTAGTTGGTTCGCTTGATCAGAGGGAAGATGACATAGTTTAGATGGTAATTCCCCCCAAGCTACTGAGTTATACGGAAAGTTGGATAGGCTACATGACAAGTCAAAGTCTGCATGGATACCTTCAGGCTCTGGAACAGTCTGTTGCGGGTCAGTAAGAGAACTGAAGACTTCGTCCGCACCAGGCTGTCCACAGGTCCTGACATTCACTGCCACAGTGGGAGAATCTGGAAGAGAGGAATCAGGGGACCTATGGTAGGGTTTCAACATATTTATATGGAATACTTGCGTGGGCTTTCTCCTGTCTGGGGTAGTTACTAGATAATCGGTAATTCTCACCCTCCGAATGATCTTATATGGGCCCCTGAACTTGGCAGATAAAGGTTGGCCAAAAAGGGGGAGCAGGACCAAAACCTCATCACCGGGCTGAAACTCCCTCTCACGGGCTATTCTGTCATACTAGTTCTTCATGGAGCTTTTAGCCACTGTCAAGTTTTGAGCTGCAAACTCACATGAGGATCTCAGCCGGGTTTTGAAATCTGAAACATACTTGAGGAGGTTTTGGTTCCCCTCCTGGCCAACTAGGCCATCCTGCAATAGTTGCAAAGGACCTCTTACCTGGTGACCGAAAACTAGCTCATTAGGGGAAAAACCCAGGGATTCAGTTGGAACCTCACAAGTAGCAAATAAAAGAAAAGGTACCCCCTTATCCCACTCAACTCCGGTCTCTGTACAATATTTACGCAACATGGCATGATACCGTTCGAGAACCCCTTGACTCTCTGGGTGGTAGGTGCTCGACTTAACATGCTCGATACCCAACTCCTTCAGGGACTGCTGGAAAATGTTAGAGGTAAAATTAGTTCCTTGATCACTTTGCACCTCATGGGGGAAACCCATTCTGGTGAAGAATTTGAGCAGTTCCTTGATGACAGTTGGAGCAGAGGTAGTCCTTAAGGGTATAGCCTCTGGGTAGCGAGTTGCCATGTCCATAATAGTTAATAAATAATTGTTACCTTGGGAAGTCTTAGGCAATGGGCCTACAATGTCCACTACCACCCGAGTAAAAGGATTCTCGAAGACGGGCAAGGGCACCAGAGGATGTACAGGCACCTTCTGATTGGGTTTTCCTGTCATCTGGCAAGTGTGACACACTCTACAAAACTCCACTACATCTGCACGCATTCCTGGCCAGTGAAAGTGGGCTCTGATTCTGTCTAGAGTTTTTCTCACACCTAGGTGTCCTGCCAATGGTATACAATGTGCCATTTCCAAGATATCTCTACAACAAGGTTTGGGGACTACTACTTGATGGACGTCCCAGGCCCCGTCATCGATTGGTCTGTGTGGCTGTCTCCATCTATGCCACAATACTCCTCCTTTGAGGTAGAAACATTCACCACCCTCCTCATATTCCTCTTCACTCACGGCCCTGGCAGCTAACTTCTTGCATTCTCTATCATCTCTCTGTAGCTCTACCTGGCCACTAGGACAATTTGGAGGGGTTTCATGGTCATCGTTAGGGTCAAGATGAGCCATAAAGGTGTCAGATAAATCCACCTCAGTCACATCATCAGGCACAGTTGGAGCGTCATTCACACTCTCATCATCCCTTTCATCAACTCTTACATTCGGTACATTTCTGTCTGAGGGAACTGCTACTTGAGACATTGAACGTGTGACAGCACACACAGGGAAAACTGTTGGCATCTCCTTTTCGAGCTCACCGGTTAGTGGCTCGTTAACAGGGGAAAGTGACAAAATGGGGTCTGGTCGGACCTTCTCACCTGCTACATCATTCCCCAAAAGGAGTGTTACCCCGGGCACAGGGATATCTTGGGACCTACACAAAGCTATGGTGGCCTCACCCTGTAGTAACTCACATTCAATTTCGCCTTTTACCAAGTATGAATAGAATTGGCCTCCAGCACCTCTCATTATAACTGGTTCGCCAGGTGGGCACTCAGTGTAAGGATTCACCATGAGGGTGCTAGTAGAACCTGTGTCTCTCAGAATTTTTACCTCATGCATACAACCATTTAATCTCACGTTGCCAGATGAAATAAAGGGACGGTAACTGTCCTACACTGATGGTGAAATTATTATTGGCTTAACCCTAGTGGGTTGCACCACGCATGCTACTACACCCCTGTCAAGATGGTTTATGTTAGCTGCTAGGTACTCCTTCTGTCTTGAGTCCTGCATTAAAGGAACTTTTGGTGCTAGGTACTCCTTCTGTCGGGAGTCCTGCATTAAAGGAACTTTTGGTGCTAGGTACTCCTTCTGTCTTGAGTCTGCATTAAAGGAACTTTTGGTGCTAGGTACTCCTTCTGTCGGGAGTCCTGCATTAAAGGCACATATGGAGTTTGAGATACGGCGGCAACTGTCTGCCCCGATCTCTCTGTTTTCTCCTTGGCTCCGCACTGATAAGCTAGGTGGCCTCTCTTGCCACAAAAAGTACATACTTTAGGGGATATGGGAACGTTCCCTCTTTGAGCATTACTATTACTTTGGGCCCCACCTCTGTTACCATTGCCCTGACTCGCATTTTTAGTTGGGGGAACAATTCTATTTTGGCTAGCTGGGGAAGACGTTACAGGCTTGTGACTGGGTCTGTCAGATTTGTGATTGGGATACTTAGAAATAGAAATAGAATTATCGTAGGGCTTCTTTCCACGAAATTTGTTGTTGAGCACGTATGTGTCAGCCATGTCAGCGGCGTCGGCAAGACAATCTACCTTTTTCCCCCTTAAATGATAGGCTACAGAAGAATTAATTTTCCATAGGACATTTTCAAACAGGACCAACTCCTTCAGATCGTTGTAGCTTGTGACTTTCTTACTCTTGACCCAATGATTGAAAGTTTTAGTCATGGTCCTGGCAAATACCTTATGGGTTTCTTCTACTTTCTTCTGGTTTTTACGGAAAGATTGCCTGTAAGCCTCAGGCTGTAATTGATAGGTTTTTAGGATAGCTTCTTTGAGATTATCATAATCCTGCTAACCTCTGCTACTTCTGACAAATACGTGGCTCGAGCCTGCCCTGTCAAAACGGTTTGTAACATAAAACGCCATTGATCTCTTGTCCACCTCATACCTCCAGCAACTTCCTCAAACAAAACAAAGAAATCCTGCACATTATCCTCAGTGAAAGGTGGAATGACACTGGTCATAGTCAATCCCAGAGGGGGAGCAATTAAGGGAGCATTTGTATTGACATTTAGTTGAGCTATTTGATATTGATATTGATATTGTTCGGTCGTTGCTCTGGCTTGTTCGACTTTTATTCTGGCTAGTTCGGTATTTGCTCTGGTTTGTTCTAGTTCGAATAATTGATCACGGTAAAACCAGGTGGCAATTGTTCATCAAGTTGGCTAGGTTTACTCGGGATCCCACCAACTGCTCCGTCTCCTTCCCCGCCTTCTACAGGGAACAGGTGGGTTTTTATGGTCTGAGCCACCTCTACTTTGGACATGTTTGAGACAGTTAACTGGAGATGCGAGGCAAGCACTTTCAGTTCGGATTTTGACAGACGGTCAATATCAGGGGCTGTGGGATCTGATTCTATGAAAACTCGAGCATCTTCGTCATTAATTAGATCAGGCATGATTAATATTTGATTTTTAAGTAGTGAAACGGTAATGAAACTGAGTGAAACTGTATGAAACGAATCCGGGCAAGGTCGCCACTCTTCTGTTACGTATCTTGATCCTCAAGTGGTTAACTTGATGAAACTAGATAGCACAGAGATATATATTAAGGTATCAGTCAGCTGAAGGCAAAACGAAAGTAAATTATAATACAATTATTTCCTGTTGTTGCTTCCTTTCCTTTTGGATCTTAGGACTTGGTATTCTTTATTGACTGATACTCTTTAATTATGAAAACATACTGAAACTAATTAAAGTCATGTAGTATTTATAAAGAATTATTATATAACCGAAGCTTAGTAGGCTATGGTTATGAACCGAATAAGTTATATCTAAAGAAGGACTATTAATTATATATCAAGTCTTGAAAGATAAATATTAAGGTAAAAATATTTCTGTCTCTTACCCTTTTTTAAATGAATAGATAGTTTTCTTATATCATGTCCTTTTATTTATATTTAATGTAGTTATTATTCTTGGTTCTTTGTTTTACGTTAATAGTATTATATTATTTTTATCATCAGGATTAATATCAAAGTCACATAAAAAGTTAGATATATATTTAATAATTAGTTAAATGTATTTCTTAACCACGTAACATTGAGGTTTGATTATGAGTAAATTAAGTTACAGGATAGCTTCATAGATTCGATTCAGGTCTCACTCAAATAATATGAAAAGCAAAAATAATATTTTGAAGCTAAAAGAATTGTCTTCAGCTTAGGAAATCACTAGAAGTAACATTAAAACAGCCATGTTAGTCTAAGGCGATATTACTAATATGAAACAATAGTATCACCGTTCTTGTTCTTACCAGCAATGTAAGCTTAATTAAAAGAAAATTAAAGAACTCGTAAGTATTAATATAAAACAATAGTATTACTTTTATCATAACCCAATTACTTGAAGAGTTTCTTTAGTCCACAAGTCAGTCAACTAAAATAGTTAAGTACATAATAGGAGAAAAGAGGGCTGGATGTGATGGAGATGAGCTGCTTGAGGAGTATGTGTGGAGTTACTCGTAGAGACAGATTGAGGAATGAAGAGATACGTAGGAGAGTGGGGCAGCAGGAACATTTGTCAGCCAGAGTGGACAGAAGGGTGCTTAGCTGGTATGGTCATGTTGAACGAATGGGAGATGAAAGGCTTACAAAGAGAATATGTGAGTCAGGTACAAGGGGAGATAGAAGGGCAGGAAGACCCCCATTGAGATGGAGAGACTGTGTAAGAAAGGCTTTGGATGATAGAGGAATGACTATAGATCAGGCAGGGAAGTGGTGGTGGACAGGAGTGAATGGAGAATGCTTGTGAATAGTTGAGTGAACACGTGGTCATTTGGAGTAAGGGGTCGGGCGCAAGTTGGACTAGATAATAGTCCATCAGGCGCCTGGCCCGGGGAGACGATTAATATGAAGGGTGTGCCTGGAAGTGTGGTGGGAGGGCTTGTTGCTTTGGCTCCGCTGCATGTCTGCCTGCCGAGATCGGAACCTCTCCGGGTGGTCAGGGGCCGCCGGGGGAGTGCTGGAGCGACCTTGGTAACCCTGGTCTCTGGGTCTTCTCCTGGGTGACCTGGATGTGTGAGAGTTTGTGTTTTTTATCTGTGTTTATTTTTTGTTTTATGTTGTTTTTGTGTTTTCCCTGTTCTTGCTCTGTCTTGAGTCGGCTACCCCCAAAATGGGGATTGGGCCTGAGCATATAGATAGATAGATAGATAGACATAATAGTAGCGTTAACGTTAATTCCCAATCACATATCTCACTAACCAACATAACGTAAGTGTTTACACCGAACACACTTAACACACACTTATATAATCTGACTGACAGTCACAATCCCATTATAATACTTCACCCCGTCTTCCTCCAGCTGCAAGTTCACCTTCCCAACTCCAAATGAGACTGATTTGAATGCCCACTACTCGGGTCTTATATACTATGCAATGATGGTGTAGGAACGAATCAGGAGGCGGGGGATGGTGCGCGCCCCAATCACAGCTCCTCTAGTTGCGTAGCAGGAGCGTGGTCCAATGGCGTTGATTTGCGTCGATCATCGTCATAGCGTCGGGTCATCGAAGTAGTTTGCAGGGTCCCCATATGACGCGCGCAGGTTTGAAGGCTTGTTTGCTGGTATGCAGACGAGCTGGTTTCTCACTCGCTGGTTCGCTCGCTGGTCTGCTTCGCCGCCTGGGTAATTCGGCACTCCTTCAACTCTTAATTCTAACTCTTAAATAAACATACAGGGCTCCGTATGTCAGAATATATACTGTATATATACCGGTATATATATATATATATATATATATATATATATATATATATATATATACTGGATATATATACCGTATATATATATATATGTTTAGGGGAGGTGTGGTGGAGTGGTCTTGCCACTGACCTGGTAATCCAAAGGTCCCGGGTTCAAATCCCGATGTATCAATGGGAAGATATTATTGGGATGGAATTTGTGCTGTACCTAGTATCAGTGCATTACCACAAGCCCACCGAAACGTCAATAAAATACCCTCATTGTTCCCTGATTAAATAGCGCTGTATGAATATTCCCATATTCAAAATATGCTATAGGGGTGCAATGCCTGGTGAGTTATCTGCTCAACAGGTGGCGTTGTGTGTGTGTAAGTGTGAGAGTCCGAGTGTAGCGGGTGAGACAGTGAAGCACGGGAACGAGGTGTCTTCAGAGATGGGGTCGTTTCGGGCCATGAGTGAGCACCGTGCCTCATGTGAAGGCAAGATGGCAGGTGCTCGTTGTACTCTACGTGCTTCACATGTCTCACTCCCTAGATTGGAACAAGACCTCACGGGCTTCACTGTTCATTGTAAAGCAGTGAATGTTAAGGCTCTCAGCCTATGCCCGAGAGGAAGTAAGTTGGAATATAGAAAAAAAAAAAAAAAAAAAAAAATATATATATATATACCGGTATATATATATTTATATATATATATATATATATATATATATATATATATATATATATATATATATTGTATATATCTATATGTATATATATATATATATATATATATATATATATATATATACAATATATATATATATATATATATATATATATATACAGTATATATATATATATATATATATAATATATATATATATAAATATATATATATATATACAGTATATATATAGAGAGAGAGAGAGAGAGAGAGAGAGAGATGTTTTTGGTAGTATGTTCGAGTTAGCACTTTATTTCCCCGTGGTAACATTACGTACGTTATGTCTGTTAATAGTCTGCTTATCTTTGGTGCAATTGGTCATTATATATTTGTGTTGTTAATAGCTGGAGGCCCTTTTCAAAAGTCAAAGGCTTTTCATTGTTGGAGTCCCTTTTTAAACTGCATATAATCGTCTAATAGTAGCCAGAATACAGTTAAAAGGTCGGCACAGGCACTGATAGGGTCAACTTTAGGTAATATCACACCAACGTTTAATCCAGTAACTATCATCTACAAATCTGATCCGGGTTGGTCTATATGAAGGTTGTTTGAGAATTATATTGCCTCTATTTACCCTTTGAGGATTATGACGCGTTTTAACAGTTAATTCTGACTGTCATTAGACGATTTTATTTAGATTAGGAAGGGTATGTGGAAGTCAGTGGGTTAACTGAGATAGTCTTTACCCTTTTAATTCCCACAAATCGTAACCTCTAACCTCTGAAACTCAAAAATGGCTAGAGCAAATGATCTGTCAATTTCCACACCTATTCCCTAGCCAAGTCTTCTAATGTGGTAGAAATATTAGCTCGATTACTCTACTGTAGTCCTTTTTGAGTTATGAGAGGTTGGGAATTACGATTTCTGCCCAACTTAGAATGAACAGACTATAGTGTGATGGGGATAAGTTCAGAGGCTCGCTTGTACGGTGGCGCTAATAAGTCATGTTTCGGATGTCATTAAGTTTGGCTCTCTTTGTGCTGTGTTAATGTCTGTCAGATGTTGAATAGGGTAGGTAAGTGTAGGAACATGCATTTATATATCACTCAAAACGAATACATCAAGCTTTTGACATTGCTGATACCAATTATTGATCGAAAAATATACTTGTTGCCGAGACATCACTTATTAGCCCGACTGTACAAGCAATATAATGTGACAAGTTTGATCAGTTAGGTTCAGATTTCAAGTTCAGGGGAGATGGGCTGATTTGTCTGGCCCCCTTTTCCCTCGTGTTCAATCCCATTGTTTTTTAGATTTTATTTGTTTAAGACGTTCGACTCATTAGTTAGGTGATTTGATGACTTTACACCCTATTTCTTTGTCTAGATTAAGACCTTGCGTGTCATTTACGTGTCGATTTTGTCCTGGAAAGCATTAGCGAGCCTGTATTTTTAAGTGTAACCTGCCAACAAAAAATATACAAATTGATATTGAAAGGTGTTCTTGGGGGTGTTTTTTACAGCTTGATGGAGGTCTAGCAAGGACACTAAAAAAATATAAAAAGATAAACAAATAAGCAAAAATATACGTCCATCTCCCCTTAAGGTTTAAGGTGGCAATGGTATAGTAAAGACAGTTATTATGCAGTTTGTTGTTTTTATGATTTTCGAGGATAGTAAAATATGTGACAACTAGAAGGGCACTCGGTAGAGCACATGACACCGACTACGATACCCTACCCTAAATGGAATCACTGTTTCCTTGGCGCATATCACCTTGCCACCAAAATTCGGGAATATTGGTTCATATCTTTGTGAACTGCCTACGTTGGCGGAGGAATGCACTCTGCCCACCACTTCCTAAATTGAATTACTTCTTCCTTGGCACATATCCTATCTTCCTACCAATTTTTGGGAACGTCGGTTCTTAACTTTTAGAGAGAGAGAGAGTGAGAGAGAGAAAAAGAGAGTACAAAGGAAATCAAGCAACAACAGATCTAGTGACCCCTCTAGGCTGCTTGGCCTCTAAAACACTGTGGACCAAGTGTCCAAACAGTGGTTTAGAGTGGGTAAGGGAAAATTTGAAAGGGAATTACTGCCCTGGAACTAATGTCCGTGGCAACATTAGGAAGTTATTAGGGGACAGATGGATTAGTAATATAACGCACTTATACGTGATCTTTCGTATATCTGGGGAAAAACGACTAACGTCTTAGTAATTTATATACGCAATAATCCTTGATGAATCTGTAGGGGGAATAAAATAAAGTTATTCATTTACAAACTAGTCAGTCGCTGGTTTGATGCAAGATATTTGTCTAGGCGAAGTTTAAAAGAATCAACGGTGCTACAGTCTATAACATGTTGGGGAAGCCCACTCCCCAAGTTGACAACTCGATTGAAGAAGAAATTCTTAGATTCGTGTGAGTTAAAAGATTTACCAATAACTTTGCATCCGTCTCCCCGCATATAATTAGACTGGTCAATAATGAAGTACTTACTACAGTTCATATTGTCGATGCCTTTGATAATTTTGAACACTTTAATTAAGTCGCCTCTTAATCTGCGCTAGGTTAAAGGAAATATATTTAATTCTCTAAGACTCCCCTTGTATGGTTTGTTCTTTGGGCTAGGTATCATTTTGGTAACTCTACGTTGAACTCATTCTAGCTTGTCTATATCTTTTTGGTAATAAGGGCATCAAGACTGAACGCAGTATTCAAGAAGAGGGCGGACAAAGGAATTGTAAACAGATAGGATAACTTCTCTGGATTTATGCTCAAATAACCTACCTATTAAGCCATTTACTTTGTTTGCCTTCTAAACAACTTCTGAACATTGTTGACTCGGTTTTAAGTTACTCGATATTATTACTCCCAGATCGGTTTTTCTGTCTACACTCTTAAGCTGTGTGCCATTCGTAGAATAATTTGCTTTCTCATTTCGGTATCCGATATGTAGTATATACTTTACATGTGTCCGCTTTGAAATTCATTTGTCAAATTTGGGCCCAACATGACAACTTATCTAGATTGTGTTGTATATTGTCAACTAGTTTCTTTGAGAATACGCTATTTGCAATTTTTGTATCGTCAGGGGAGAGTGAGACCCTCATCTACTGTATGTCATTGATGTAAATTAGAGAGAGAATTGATCCTAGTGCCGATCCCTGGGGTACCCCGCTACTTACATTGGTCCACTTAGATGCCTTACCGTATGACTACTCTTTGCTTTCTGTCGCTGAGCCAATTTTCTATCCATATCAACACACCGTCTTGTATTCCATGCGCTTTTAGTTTTAGTAGTAAATGTTTGTGGGTAACTTTGTCAAAGGATTTTTGAAAATTAAGGTATATAATATCTACAGCCTTACTCTCATCATAGATGTTGAGGATATCGTGAAAGAAGTCTAAGAGGTTTGTTAAGAAGGAACGTTTGTTACGAAAGCCGCCGTGTTGAGTATCTTTAAAAGTATGTTATTTGCCTCTAAGTGATCTACGACTCTGTCTCTTATGAGTGTTTCTAGCAATTAACATACAACTGAGGTTAAGCTAATTGGACGATAGTTACAGGGTAGGGATTTGCTGCCTTTTTTAAATATTGGTTTTACATTGGCTAGCTTCCACTGATCAGGCATAGTTCCAGACTGCAAGGATTTATTGAATAGCAATGTCAGTGGTTTGGAGAGCTCATCATTAGCTTCCTTTAGAACTTTAGGTTAGATTGTATCAGGTCCGGGCGATTTATATACCATGAGTTTATCTAAACATTTCAATACTTCTCTCTCTATAATCGTGATATTGCTCAGAACATCAGAATTACCTATCTGAACCGGCGATACTGTAGGGATATCACTGAGGTCTTCTATTGTAAAAACTGATACAAAGAAGGTATTGAGGGCATTACTTATTTGTACTTCGTCTTTGGTGTATTCTCCATTTGCATCAACTAACGGTCCAACAGTTGAAGTAACTACTTTCTTCTTTCTAATATAACTATAAAATTCTTTTGGGTTTGTTTTACTATGATTCACAACATGTAACTCCAGGGTCTTTTTACTTTGCTTAATTACCTTTTGGCTTTACGTCATATTTCTACAAATTTCACCCGTTCTTCGTAATTTTGTGAGGATTTTAATTTATCATTAGCAAACACTTTAGCAAGCAAACAGTCTGAAATAATTTCATTCCACCATTTGGGCTTATCATTATGGCCTGTATGCCGTATTTTTTATGGTATGCAGTCTTGCAATGCTTATAGGTAAGTGTTTGCGAATAATTCCCAAGATGTATTTATGTCGTTATTGTTAATTTCTTTAAACATTGCTCTAAGCTTACGAAAATTTGCTTTCTTGAAATTAGGGACTTTCTCGATGCTGCTATTTGGTTCATTATTAGTAAACTTTAAACTAAAAGTAATCGTACGATGGTCTCTGTTGCTGAATTCATCACCGACATTCAAATGCTCTATCAATTCTTTTGTTGAAAGTACAAGGTCAAGGACGTTATTTCCACAGGTTGGAAATCTAACAAATTGATATAGCGAACTCTCTTGCAAGTTTGCATCCAAGTCATGTCTGGAGTGTGAAGTAATACCATCTCCCCACTTGGTCACAGGTAAATTGAAGTCGCCAAAAATTACGGTATCTTGCGAGTTACTTACGTCTGCAATTTGCTCATGAATTTCTTGGTCAGTTTGCACTGATTCAGCTGGAGGTCTCGATATTAATGCAAGTATTATTTTTGTACCTTTATTATTCTTTATTAGCACAAAAGATGTGTCGACGTTCACAATTTGAGGTTTTGACAAGAGGGTCGGGTTCAGACTTTCTTTGATAAATAGTAAAACGCCACCTCCATTGAGCCAAGATTCTGTTATGCCAATAACATCTTAATTTTCTGTAAACACTAGTTCCTCTAAATCTGAAAATGTATTGCGTATGCTACGAGTGTTTGCATAGAATACCTTTACAGTTTTGGATTTAAAATTCACGGAACGCTCCTTAATAGGGGAGGTGTGGCAGAGTGTTCTTGCCACTGGACTGGTAATCCAATGGACCCGGGTTCGAATCCCAATATGTCAATGGGAAGATATTATTGGGATGGAATTTGTGCTGTATCTAGTTTCAGTGCATTACCACAGCACACCGAAATGCCAAAACAAAATACCCTTATTGTTCCCTGATTAAATAGCACTGTATGAATATTCCCATATTCAAAATATGCTACAGGGGGGCAATGCCTAGTGAGTTAATTGCTCAATAGGTGGCGTTCTGAGAGTGAGGGTCCGAGCCTGGGGAGTGAGACTGTGAAGCACGGAGGCGAAGCAGCTTCAGAGATGAAGTTGGGTTCGAGCCGTGAATAGGTGCTGTGCATGTCTCACTTCCTAGGCTGGAACAAGACCTCACGGGCCTCACCGTGTTCAGCGGTAGAGTGTAAAGGTTATCAGCCTATGCCCGAGAGGGAGTAGTTGGAATATAGGAAAAAAAAACAAAAAAAAAATCAAATTTTTGGTTCTGGTCGTATCTACATTTACGTACCTGTCTGTCCTCGGTCCTCGATCGTCGTCCCTGGTTGTCCTCGGTCCTCGCTGTCCTCGATCATCGTTCCTGGTGGTCCTCAGTCCTCGATCATCGTCTCTGGTGGTCCTCGGTCCTCGCTGTCCTCGATCATCGCCCCTGGTAGTCTTCGGTCCTCAATAATTGTCTCTGGTGGTCCACGAACCTCGATCCTCGTCCCCGTGGTCCTCGGGCCTCGCTGTCCTCGATCCTTGTTCCTGGTGGTCCTTTGTTGGCTCTGCTTCTTTTCCGAAAATCCTTTACTGTGTCGGGAAGCAGGCAGCCAAATATTGCTGCTCCCACCTGGTTCAGATGGACTTTATCAGCTACAAACAGATGATCTTCACGGTAGAAGGCATCCCAGGTATTGATGAATCCATCGATTTCTTCCCTGCAGAGGTCAGCCAGTCGACGATTTACGCTAGTGGCTATGTTGAAGAAGCGGCTATTCACACCAATCCTGGGAATGATCCCTGATATGATGACTCTGCGTGACTTTTCCTTATAGTCTGAATCAGCTTCCGGTACTTCAGAATGAGGTCCTCCGATCAGGTCTCCTGCACGTCATTAGATCCAACATGAATGACGTACATTGTGCGTGAGGGGGTTAACTTCGAGCTGCAACGTTGTCCACACCGCCACCCGGGATATAGAAGCGCTTCGTAGTCCTGCAGGGTGCCCTGGCGCAGAACTCCGTAAGGTGTCCAAGAACCATAGAATCTCCTACGAGCCGAGTTTCTTCTATTTCTTCTTTATCGTCTAAGTCTAATGGTTCTGGCACATGGTTTCGGTGATAATCTTCCTTGTGATGGGGCGAATGTTGTTTCTCTGAAGTTGTCCTGAGGGAACGAAGTCATTATTTGAATTTTCCTGACGTAGTGCGTGTACTGAAGCGGGTACCGCTATATCAGGCGTTTGGCTGTTGGAAGATGCCGCAGTGGTAGTAGTTGCTTCATTTGATGATATTCCTATGTTGAATGTTGCTAATTCTTGGAGTATTTCCAGCTTCTTGATGATAGCTTCATCCAGTTTAGCTTCTAAATCTTCTCGGAGCTGGCAGAATTGGCAGACACGAACCTCGGGGCAGGCAAACATGGTAGGGCCAAGCCTACCGGAATAGCTCGTGCAGGTGCGAGACATGGTGACAATAACAAAACTTTAAATCACTTCACTCACTTCAAATCACTTGTCTCACTTCAGAACCCTTTTTTTCACTTCACACACTTCAGATAACTTTACCCACTTCACTCACTGTAAATCACTTCACTCACACTAAATCACGTTACCTCTCTTCTAATACAATTTAAGCCTGAACATTTTACATTTACATCAAGTCAATAATAAACCTGGAATGAAAAGAAAAATGACAACAAGATTTACTAGAAAGTACAAAAGTAAATGTGAATGGGAGGTTAAATTAACCTAATGAGACTCTGGAAAAACAATAGTAGTTAGTATATGCAGTGGTCAACACAATACACTAATGGAATTTGTAATATCCCTGACAAGAGTGTAATAGGCCTATTAATATGATGACAAGTATCTGAAATGCGCTTTAACCCTTAATTAGCGGCGAGCAACATAAGTCGAGTTAAATAAAGCTGGACTATGTGGCGGCGCTCGTTGGTTTATGTGCATAGAACTGTGTGTGTGTGTGTGTTAATGAAAGTGAGCGATTACGTGAGAACGAGAGTGAGCGATTATGTGTGAATGAGAGTGAGCGATTATGTGTGTGTGTGTATGTGTGTGGGAGTTATTGTGTATGTATGTGGGAGTGAGTGTGTATATGTGTGCGAGTGTGAGTGTGTGTGGGTATGTGAGTGATTTTGTATAAACGTTAACTAATCACAATATTTATGTACTCATAAAACTAACACCATAGTATGTCATTAATTCCTAGTTACTCTAATTTTACCGCTATAAATTCTGAAACTTCTTTACTCCTCACCTCTCATTTATGCGAGTAAATTGTCTTGTATATCGGCCTTTCTCTTTCTCTCTCTCTCTCTCTCTCTCTCTTTCTCTCTCTCTCTCTCTCTCTCTCTCTCTCTCTCTCTCTCTCTCTCTCTCTCTCTCTCTCTCTCTCTCTCTCTCTCTCTCTCTCTTTGTCACACACATGGAATGTGAGTCGGCATGAATATTTTATAAGTTTGTAAGTGTGCTTGCAGTAGACCAATATTATGCAGGGAGAGTATTTACATGAAGACAACATTTCTGCATGGAGAGATTATGTTTAGTAATGAGAAATATTACATTTGAGTGTATCTAGGCGAGATAATACTGCAATATATAGAGTAGTTTAATATACTAAAGACGTATACACATCGTAGCTTCGTAAGCTTTTAATGTGTGTGTAGTGTTTTACTATTAATATTGTTGAATGTATAACTATTCTTCATTCAACAATATTCCCAAAGACTTTAGAGTTATTCAATTCCCTTAACACAGAGAACTAAGACGTTTCATCCTTTTGTGGGACCATAAAGGGATATCATGCAAGTTTTATAGTCAAATATCTATAGTTAAGATGCTTTCCGATATATTTCTTGGATCATTTGCACTGATACCGGAAGATAAAATGAAGATATAATATAACTTTGTGTCTTGGTTCTCCCTTTGATGGCCATAGTTCCCCCGACCAACAGTATTAGGGCTACTACAGTTTGTATATGAAGATTTTCGAAAAGGTGAAACTTTATGGTTAAACGTCAGCATTGTAGAATACATCAGAGAAAACCGGCCCTCATGTTGAGGACAAACTTAGTTGTGTTTAGTGTTATCAGAAAACCATGTTAACATACAGTATGTGGAATAAATGACCTAATAATGGTATAGAGTGTTGTTCCCCTTCTCCTTTCTAACATACATTTTCAATGTACTTCCTCCCTCCGTGTTCCTCCTCCAAAATGAAAACAGTTACACGAATCTTTTGCCAGCAATTTCCTACCGTCAACATTTAATCTGGTAACATTGGTGGATTTGTTTACGTGGATATCGGTAGCTAGATTGAAGGTATATTATCCCAGGAGGCTGAGTCATTATATACCTTTAATTCAGATGTAGCCAGACGAGAATTGCTGAAATAAATTGCCAGAGTGTTGCGCCCTTTCTGGGATACGTAAAAGCCTTTGTGACCATCGGGGGTGTTTAGACACCTTTAGTTTAGTTACTTCAACCTCTGCAGTTGTCTTTGACTGAGCTGTGGGCAGAAAACTAATGTGTGGAGGTAATTATGAAATTGAGAGAACTCTAGTTCTGAATGCTAAACGGCAACCCCCGAGTCCACAGGATAGCGAGAGGGTTAAGACAGTTCGAATTCTGTTAACTGGAGGCCCTTCTTAAACTGAATAATATCGTCTATTAGTAGCCAGCATAAAATGTAATGAACGGAACTGGTGATGGAAGGGTAAACAGAGACCGAATATAAGCTTGGACCATTTCCTGCTCTGGTATTTTACATAGGAATGTCCCCCCTCTATTTGTCCCTCGTGTTCTTATGCCTTCCTTTTCTTCACGGTTTTTTCGCCTTTTTATTCCCTCACCTGCTCTGTACTTTGCTTCTTTACGTTTGTGAGCAGAATGTTTATGAATATTCGGTCTATTGTTGTTGTAGTTGTTGTTTTGTTGTTTGTTGTTGTTGTATTGTTGCTGTTGTTGTCTTGTTGTTTTTGTTGTTGTTGTTTTGTTACCTCCAGGTGGTTCTGATTTGGCCTCTGTTTGATCCACTCATGGTCGAGTGGATACGTCGGTGCCCAACTCTTCCAAAAACATCTAGGGAGAGTGGGTTTGAATCCTAGTCAGGATACCTCTCTCTCAACCTGTTTGTCTGCAAACAAGATATCTCAAAAGCTATGAACAGATGGGCACGAAATTTGGTGGGCAGATAGGATATGCGTTCAAGGAAGGTGATTCCATTTAGGAGGCGATTGGTAGAGCGCATACCTCCGCCAGCATAGACAGAGGTATGCGCTCCCCCGAGTGCCGCTCTATAGTCTGTTTCTTCTCACCTGACGGTAAATTGCATAGTTCCCATCAAGATTTGTCAGTTATATTGAAGATTTGTAATGAAATATGGTGCTAATTATGTAATATTGGTCTTACAATGATGCAGAGACATAGTACTTTCCTATTATTCCATTAAGTACCGATAAATTAGCTGCTAAAGGATTCAATTTACCGTCAGCTCAAAAGAAACAGAATATAGTAGTTGTTGTTGTTCCCCAGGCTGTCTGACCGAGCAGCCTCAAGGTCCAGAGCAAGGCTAAGGCCATAACTGAGCGCCCCCACAAAACCCTCCCTGTTTACCACTAATAAAGCCTAGGTTATCGAAGCCACTCCAAGGCGGGGAGCTGAGGAGGGTGCGGAGTCACCCGGTTCCGCAGCCCCACCCAAGGCCCTGTGCTCCTTGGCAATTATGAAGGAAAAGTTGTTGTTTGTCTGGATCTGCATATAAAACATTAACCTTTTCAGTAATGTGACATACTTCTCATTTCTTCTTGCTAACACTATGCAATTTTATACAGTTATAAAGAATCTGTAGCATTCACAGGGGTACACTCAATCTAAGTTAACCCTTTGACTGTCACAGATCCTTTCTAACCTAAATAAAATCGCCAAACAATAGCCGGAATATAATGAGAGAGGAGATGGTAGGGAGGAGGGATTATAGGGATGAAGGAGGTGCGGATAAGGGTAGATTACACTCGTTACCGGCAGCTTCGCCTTTTGTCTCCTTCATAAACGTAGACTAAATTAACGCAGCACCGGGCATAAACCGCAGCACCGGGCATAAACCGCAGCACCGGGCATAAACCGCAGCACTGTGCATAAACTGCAGCACCGTGCATAAACTGAAGCACCGGGCATAAACCGCCGCACCGGGCATAAGCCGCAGCACCGGGCATGAAACGCAGCACCGGGCATAAACTGCAGCACCGGGCATAAACCACAGCACCGGGCCGCAGCACCGGGCATAAACGACAGCACCGGGCATAAACGACAGCACCGGGCATAAACGACAGCACCGGGCATAAACCGCAGCACCGGGCATAAACCGCAGCACCGAGCATAAACCGCAGCACCGGGCATAAACCGCAGCACCGGGCATAAACTGCAGCACCGGGCATAAACCGCTGCACCGGGCATAAACTGCAGCACCGTGCATAAACCGCAGCACCGGGCATAAACCGCTGCACCGGGCGTACACCGCAGCACCAAGCATTAACGTTTTATTCTTCAAATACTCTTTGTGGGGCCTTAGGGAAACTAAAATAATATTTTACTGAACCACCTCACAATTTGTTTTCTTTTTCGAAATTTCATCAGAATTTTCATCAACTTTCCCCTTGTTCGGTTTCTTGGTTTGAGAATAGCTCTTACCAAAACAATTACAGATTTTTCTTAGTGGGTTTTTGCATTTATGTTTTTGATTGTTTTTTCTCATCACGGTTCGTAATTGTACCCTCTATGCAATTTACTCCCTCGTCTTCCCATTCTCCGAGCATCTCCACCTTTACTCCCTCGTCTTCCGATTCTCCAGACATCTCCTCCACCTCTTCTTCCCCGTCTTTCCATTCTCCTAACATCTCCACCTTTTCTTTCCCGTCTTCCGATTCTCTGAGCATTTCCACCTTTACTCCCTCGTCTTTCGATTCACCGAACATCTCCACCTTTTCTTCCCCGTCTTCCCATTCTCTGAACATCTCTACGTTTTTTCCCTCGTCTTCCCATTCTCTGAACATTTCCTCCACCTCTTCTTCCTCATGTTCCGATTCTCCAAACATCTCCACCTCTTCTTCTTCGGCATAAGATTCTCTGGACATCTCCTCCTTTACTTTCTCTTCTTCCCATTTTCTGATCATCTCCTCCTTCTTTTTCTCCTCTTCTTTCCATTTTATGAACTCCTCCTCCTCCTTCCATTTTCTGATCACCTCCGCCTTCTCCTTATCTGCCTCTAATTCTTTTCTGAGCAACTCCTCCTTCAACATTTTTTGCTTGTGTGCCCAATTTCTGATCATCTCCTGCACCTCATTTTCTTCCTCTTCTTCCCATTTTCTCATCATATCCGCATCCTCTTCTTCTTTTTCGTCGTCCCGTTTACTGCACATCTCCACCTTGTCTTCCTCTTGGAACCCTTTCTCAACCTTCTTCTTCTCCCGCTCTTGGACCAGGTCGGGCTCCAAATCCTCCCCTACAGTGACATCGCTCAATCAACCTTCCAACTGGCTTCTGTACCTGCCGGCCATATGGTCCATCGATCAGGCGGCTTAGTAGTGGCTTGGCTTGGCAAAGGAGGCCAAGCTTGAGAAGACAGAGGCTTTATCTAAAGATCAATGGACAAGGATACTCTACATACCGTCTCCCCGTTACTTTGAATTACCTCCGCGCTACTACAAGAGGTTAGGCAAGGATTAGCGTCTGGGTAGTGTATTGTTATGATATTATCTTGGTACTCGTCAGGCATCTTCCATCGCAGACAATTGGCGAACATTTCGTGGTCAATTGGATTATCAGGATACTTTTGATTACTGCCGGACTGATGAGGTTGGTTATCATCCAATCATTACAAGGTGGCTGTTTAGTGCTGTCATTATAAGGTTTGCTAATACTCTCAGGTGAATAAAGGCGCTGTTTAGTGCTGGTATTACAAAGTTGTTTAATACTGTTAGCAGAATAGAATGGCTTTTTAGGTGGAGAGTCAGCCATTTTCATGTTGTAGCCCCCCCTTCCCTTATCCCTACCCCTACCTCCACACCCACCATGCTCATACTCTCCACGCCCATTATGTTCACGCCCACCATGCTCATAGCCACCACACCCACCACCACCACCACCATGTACATAACCTCCACGCCCACCTCCACCATATACATAACCCTCACTCCCACCACCACGCCCACCTCCACCATCTACATAACCCCCAAGCGATGGGATCGCCACATCCCTACGCCTACCACCAGATGGCTCACAGTGAGGTGTGTGGTTGTGAGGGCGGAGGGTGATGGGGGAGAGGAAGAGTTAGAGCTGTTGGGGGATATAGGGGGATTGAGGAAGGAGTGAAATCTTGTGTAGTTTGATCTTTAGCACTACGGTGCGGGTATATTTCCGCCATATTAGGGCTAATTCAGGTACTCCTGATTGATTAGGCAAGTGTATGAAATTAAATGTAATCAGCCAAAAACTAGAAGAAAATAGCTTCAAAATGACATCAGAACGAGCTTCGTAGCTTGAGGGTTCACCCGCAGCGCTACCATAGAATTCAATAGAATGAACAATTATCGCTAATGTCGCGCTACATTTGCCTTTGGCAGCACTGAATATCTCGCGAGACTCTGACTCAGAGCCCTCAGTGCTGCGGCAGCCTGGCTGGGGGAAGGACGTGTGGCCTGTTGCGCTCCTGCTCTCTCATACTCGATTTCTACAGGCTTTAAGAGGCTTTAAAAGCCTGTAAATTGCCATGGCGTTCGGAAACGTCTCCCGCAGGCAATGTATTAATGTGGTTCATAATCCTTACTGTTTCTACCTGTTGATCTTGGATGCCGTCATTGAGCAAATGTAAGCTTTGGAAGGAACTCAACAAGTATCAGTGCTGCATTAAGGGGAGATGGGTGTATTTATTTGCTTATTGTTTTATCTTTTTATTATTGTTTAATTTATTCCCTAGACCTCCATCAAGCTGTAAAAAAACACCCACTAGACCCTCCTCCAAGATAAATTTGTACATGTCCCGGCCGCAGGCCGATTACTCTTAAAATTACAAGCTCGCTATCGCTCACCAGGAAAAAATCGACACCTAAATGGCACGTAATTGACAAAGCAATGGGGCATAAAATCGCCAAACTAATGGGCCGAACGTCTTAAAATCGCAAATCAAAATGGACTTAGCACGAGGGAGAAGGGGGACCAGAACAACGACCCATATCCCCTTATACAGTAAGTAACTTATTTTCACATGACCCGAACACCAAATCCCATCTGTGAACTCGCTTAATGTGAGTTCAGCTGGTGGTATTGTTCATTCACTCTCTTCTCTCTATCTCATTATGTCATAAATCACCATGTACACTTTATATTCATGTTGGTGACAGCAATTAATGTACTCAACTCTTACCCTGAAGCAGTAAAGCCTCACTATAGTCTGTTTTTTGTTACCAGTTGAGGTTAAATTGAATCCCTTTGTTGCTGTTTTCTTGATATTTATTGCGAAAACATGATACCACTTTGTCTCTTGTGTCCTAAAATTCTTGCTATTGACGAGGAAAAGGAAACGGAAGAAGTTCGGCTTGTGGGCGACTCCATGGTCCGTGGCCAATTAACCGCGTTCTGCGCCCGGGCACCCAGGACCAGAAAGCAATTCTGTATCCCAGGTGGCGGCGTGGACGACATTGTTGTGGCTGTGGAAGAGGTTTCCAGGCTCGCCCCCGCAAGCACCACGTACGTCAACCACGTTGGATCTAACGATGTCCAACGGACGCGGTCAGAGGAACTACTTTGCAAGTACCGGCGGCTGATCAGGTCCTTCAAGGAAAAATCTAATAGAATCTTAATTTCAGGAATTGTTCCCCGGATTGATGTAGAAAACCGATTCTACAACATAGCTACCAGTACAAATCGCCGACTAGCCAAACTCTGCAGGGAGGAGGACATCGGCTTTGTCGACACGTGGGATCCTTTTTTACTATGATAAATCTTTGTTTTCAGGAGATGGTGTACATCTCAATGAAGTAGGAGCTGCACGTCTTGGTCGTCTGCTGAACGATGCAGTCAAGGATTTCCGGTCAAAAAACGGGGTCAACCGGGGGTGTCCAGACAGGGTAGTGTAAGTCAAATACGAACTGAAAATTCAGACAATGCACAATCAGTAACATCCAACTCTAATACTCTTAAGGTGTTTTATGTAAATGCTCGTAGCATACGCAATAAATTTTCAGATCTAGAGGAAATCGTGATTACAGAACATTATGATATAATCGGCATTACAGAATCTTGGTTAAATACGGAAGACAGAGACTTTTTAGCCGAATATACGCTTCCTGGTTATACAATGTTTGAGAAAAGTCGGACCAATAGAAATGGAGGAGGAGTTATGTTTTTATAAAGGAAAGCCTTAATCCCGTCTTAATGTCAAAACCTCAAATTGCGAATATAGACATATCTTACGTACTATTAAATATTAAACGAGGAACTAGAATAACACTAGCTTTATTATACAGACCCCCAGCTCAATCAGTGCAAACTGACAGTGAAATTTATGAACAAATTGCAGAAATAACTAACATACAAGATACCGTAATTCTTGGCGATTTCAACTTACCCGTGACTAAATGGGGCGATATTCTTACTTCACACTCTGGACACGACCTCTATGCTAACTTGCAAGAGAGTTCACTTTTTCAATTTGTACAATCTCCGACCGACCCGTGGTAATAATGTGCGTGACCTTGTACTCGCAACAAAAGAAGAATTAATAGAGAATTTGAATGTTGGTGATGAATTCAGTAACAGCGACCATCGTACGATAACTTTCACTTTAAAGCTTACTAGTAACAAATCAAATAGCAGCATTGAGAAAGTCCCTAATTTCAAGAAATCAAATTTTCATAAACTTAAATCAAAGCTTAAAGAAACTGACTGGAGCTTTCTGACTAACAAAAACGACACAAATACATCTTGGGAGTGTTTCACAACCACTTACCTTAACACCTTACGAGCGGCCTATGCGGTTTATTTATATGTACCGCACAGCGGGGTGTTTTTAGCCAAAATAGGGCTGTTTACGTGATCATTTTCATGCCTAAATAAGACCCAGAACGTAAAACAAGTACCTATCCCTGAAAGGGCATAAACAGAGCTTTCGAATGACACCATAACGATCCTTGTATGATGGATAGTTTTCTTGCAATAACCGTGCAACGCGAGTGCAAAAAGCAGGTAATTCGGTACTTTCGGTACATAATTGAGTATGTAGCGAGTGAGAGAGGGAGGAGGGAGCTGAGATTTGTGTCAGTAGGTTCGCCGCGGTGGTCTGGAGCAGTCATACATCTAGTCTCCTGCCACTACTTGTCTGTCTCTCTTACCCACAATACGTGCTGAAATTGCACTCGACCTATGTCGAGCGCACATAGTCACTTTTTTTTAACTCGACTTATGTTGCTCGCCGCTAATTAAGGGTTAAGGCAGTGCAAGACTGCATACCATCGAAAATACGGCGTCCAGGCCATAATGATAAGCCCAAATGGTGGAATAAAGATATTTCAGACTGTCTGCTTGCTAAAAAATTTGCTAACGATAGATTAAAATCCTAACAAAATGACAAAGAACGGGTGAAATTTGTAGAGCTACGACGCAAAGCCAAAAAGTTAATTAAGCAAAGTAAAAAGACCCTGGAGTTACACGTTGCAAATCAAAGTAAAACAAACCCGAAAGAATTCTATAGTTATATCAGAAAGAAAAAAGTAGTTATTTCAACTGTTGGACCGTTAGTCGATGAAAATGGAGAATACACCAAAGACGAAGTACAAATGAGTAATGCCCTCAATACCTTCTTTGCATCAGTTTTTACAACCGAAGACCACAGTGATATCCCTACACCATCGCCGATTCAGATTGATAATTCAGATGTTCTAACCAATATCACCGTTACAGAGAGAGAAGTATTGAATTGTTTAGATAAACTAAAGGTAAATAAAACGCCTGGACCTGATACAATCTCGCCTAGAGTTCTAAAGGAATCTAAGGATGAGCTCTCCAAACCACTGACATTGCTATTCAATGAATCCTTGCAGTCTGGGACTATGCCTGATCAGTGTGGAAGCTAGCCAACGTAACACCGATATTAAAAAAAGGCAGCAAATCCCTACCAGTAACTATCGTCCAATTAGCTTAACCTCAATTGTATGTAAAATGCTAGAAACGGTCATAAGAGACAGACTCGTAAATCACTTAGAGGCAAATAACTTACTTAAAGATACTCAACACGGTTTTCGTAAAAAAACGTTCCTGTTTAACAAACCTCTTAGACTTCTTCCACGATATCCTCAACCTCTACGATGAGAGTAAGCTGTAGATATTATATACCTTGATTTTCAAAAGGCCTTTGACAAAGTTCCCCACAAACGTTTACTGCTAAAACTAAAAGCGCAGGGAATACAAGACGGTGTGTTGAAATGGATAGAAAATTGGCTCAGCGACAGAAAGCAAAGCAAAGAGTAGTCATAAACGGTAAGGCATCTAAATGGACCAATGTAAGTAGCGGGGTACCCCAGGGATCGGTACTAGGACCAATTCTCTTTCTAATTTACATCAACGACATAGAAGAGGGTTTCACCTGTACAATCTCAAAATTTGCTGACGATACAAAAATTGCAAATAGCGTACTCTCAAAAGACCAAGTTAACGATATGCAACACAATCTACATAGATTGTCATGTTGGGCCTTAAATTTGGCAATGAGTTTCAATGCGGATAAATGTAAAGTACTACATATCGGATACCTATATGAGAAAGAAAACTAGCGATGAATGGCACTCAGCTTAAGAATGTAAACAGAGAAACCGATCTGGGAGTAACAATATCGAGTAACCTAAAACCGCGTCAACAATGTTCAGAAGTTGTTAGGAAGGCAAACAAAATAATTGGCTTTATAGGCAGGTCATTTGAGCATAAATCCAAAGAAGTTATCCTAACCCTTTACAATTCCTTAGTCCGCCCTCTTCTGGAGTACTGCGTTCATTCCTGGTGCCCTTATTACCAAAAAGATATAAACAAGCTAGAACGAGTTCAACGTAGAGTTACCAAAATGATACCTAGCCTAAAGAACAAACCATATGAAGAGCATCTTAGAGATAAATCTATTTCCTTTAACCCAGCGCAGATTAAGAGCTGACTTAATTCAAGTGTTCAAAATCATCAAAGGCATCGTCAATATGAACTGTAGTAAGTACTTCACTATCGACCAATCTAATTACACGGGGAAAACGGGTGCAAAATTATTGGTAAATCTTTTAACTCACACGAATCTAAGAATTTCTTCTTCAATCGAGTTGTCAACTTGTGAAATGGGCTTCCCGAGACGTTATAGACTGCAGCACCGTTGATTCATTTAAACTCCGCTTAGACAAATATCTCGCATCAAACCCGCGACTGACTGGGTTTGTAAATTAATAACATTATTTTATCCCCCCCTCAGTTACTAACCCATCTGTCCCCTACTAACTTCCTCATCCTGCCACGGACATTAGTTCCAGGGCAGTAGTTCCCTTTCCAATGTTCCCTTACCCACTCTAAACCACTGTTTGGACACTTGATCCTCAGTGTTTTGGAGGACAAGCAGCCTAGAAGGGTCACTAGAACTGTTGTTGCTTGATTTCCTTTGTACTTTGTACTCCTTTGTACTCCTAAAATACCAAGTGTTCATAACTGACAATATATTTCACCACACATTTTCGTAATTGCTTAGTAAATATAGACCCACTATATTGCATGGTGGCTGCTGCTGCTCACTGATCAAGCAGATATTGTTCAATCCCAGGAGGTAAAAGTGGTTCTCAACCAGTGGAAGAGGGCTCCATGGTACAGCAAGGATATATTAACCCTTAAAAAGCGGCTCACCACATAAGTCGTTTTTAATAAAGCTGGACTATGTGGCGGCGCTCGACATAGGTCGAGTGGCAATTTCAGCACGTAATGTTGCTGAGAGAGAGAGACAAGTGGTGGCAGGAGACTAGCGAGCGTATGACTGCTCCAGACCACCGCGGCGAACCTATTGACACGAATCTCAGCTCCCTCCTCCCTCTCTCACTCGCTACATACTGAATTATATGGGGAAAGTACCGAATTACATGCTTTGTGCACTCGCGTTGCACGGTTATTGCAAGAAAACTATCCATCATACAAGGATCGTTATGGTGTCATTCGAAAGCTCTGTTTATGCCCTTTCAGGGATAGATACTTGTTTTACGTTCTGGGTTTTATTTAGGCAAGAAAATGATCACGTAAACAGCCCTAATTTTGGCTCAAAAACAACCCGCTGGGTCCGGTACATATAAATAAACCAGCATAGGCCGCCCTAAAGAAGGGTTAAAACTAAAGACCACGACCACTATCAAACAGTTAAAATACAACATTGGGGTCTTATAGCTCTCAACACACGTGTGTTTGCACCATGACATACGGTAGAGAATGAAAAGAAATCTCCTACATAATTTCTTGACATCCAGATTCAAGGATACTTGACTCATGTTATTCCTCCGGGTTCGGTTCGCTCGTTCAAGTCACTTGACGTGGAAGAAAAACTGCCAAAGTCAAGTCATACTTGAATCTTGCCCTGGCAAAAATGTGCCTCCAGATTGTAAAACTAAACGTCGCTAAACCTCCTGCAGCGTTGCCAATTTACGCTACTCTGCCGCTAGACCCAAGAGGGTATTTACTTCAATCTAGAGGCAATGATTTTGTACATCTAGCGCCATTTTTTGATTTCTAGCGACATCTCTGGAGATTTGAGGCCATTTCAGAGAGATAACCAAGAAAAGTGTGGCAATATTTATAGCAATTATCGGCGTTTAGAATTATATTTTCTTGCGGGACTTGATTTGTTAACCCTGCCCCGCCTGTCAGCCCCAGAGCCACGATATACAAACACTCACAACAACCACCAGGGTAAATTGGTCGGAGAAGATGGTTTTAAAGGGAGAATTTGTATTTATTATTGTTAATTTATGAATGTATTTATTATTTTCTTTAGTTTTTTCCCTCCCTCAGACCTCAATCAAGGTTAAACAAAATTTACCCCCAAGAACCCCATCGATGATAAATGTGTACATTTTTCCAGGCAGAAAAAATATCCCGAGCTGAAGGCCGGTTTCCTCCTAAATTACAGGCTCGCTCTCCTTTGCCAGGGAAATAATCCACCACTTTAAATGGTTTTGAAAGATCTTATAATCGCACAACCTAATTGGGGTGTGAATGTCCTTAAGATATTTAGTAATTAATGTGTGTTTTAATTTAAAATGAGGAAGCGACGTCTTTTCGGTTTTATTCTTAACTTATTTTAAAAGGGACGATGTTGTTCAGTTTAGCAAGGATATGAGGTAGTAAAAAGAGGTAAGGGAGAGTTAGTTTCATAGCCTGTTAATTGATGGAGGCCCTTTTCAAACTGAATACAATCGTCTAATAGTAAGCACAGAATAACAGTTAATACGGATGTAATAAATCTGTACATTAAGTGGGGGTTTGTCAAGATATCGACATGTTTGGAAACTGGCTGGCTTATTCAACACACCATGTATCTCTGTTCAACATTCCGTCTTTCTTCCCCCTCGCCACCAATCAATGTGTCCCAAACCACCAACCACCACCCCCACACACACCACCACCACCTGTCTCTGTCAAACATTAACAATCTTCTCCACCAATTGTCCACTCCTCTTCCACCACCACCACCACCTGTCTCTATCAACATACCATACTTCTCCACCAATTGTCCACTCCACCACCACCACCACCACCTGTCTCTGTCAACACACCCATCTTCTACCCCAATTGTCCACTTCAACCACCACCAACCACCACCTGTCTGCTGTCAACATACCATCTTTTCTACCAATTGTCCACGTTCCACCACCACCACCTGCTCCACCTGTCTCTGTCAGCATACCATCTTCTCCACACAATTGGTCCACCTCCTCCACCCACCCACACACCTCCACCTGTCCTCTGTCAACATACCATCCTTCTACCACCAATTGTCCCCACGTCGTCCCACCACCACCACCACCACCTGTCTCTGTCCACCTACCATCTTCCTCCAACCAATTGTCCACTCCTGCCACCACCCACCACACCACACCACCACCTGTCCTCTGTCAACATTACCATTCTTCTCCACTAATGGTCTCACTCCTCCACCACCACCACCACCACCAACCTGTCTCTGTCTAAATACCATTCTTCTCCAACCAATTGTCCACCTCATTCCTCTACAACCACCACCACTACCACCTGTCTCTGTCAACATACCATCTCCTCACCAATTGTCCACTCCTCCACCACCACCACCACCACTTATTTGGGTCAACATCACGTCTTCCTCCACCCATCTCTAGGTCAATATTCCGTCTTTCTTTTCCACCCAACCATTTGTCCTCCACACACCACCACCACGTTGAGCTCCATACAACATGACAGATTTTTCTCTCCCATTTCCACTGTAACATATACCCGTCCTCTTGCCACCCCCACCACTCTTACCTCTCCACCACCTCCTCCACCCATATTGATATTGAACAATGTTGACAGTGTGAATATCGGAGACCCGAAGAGTGGTGTTGGCCTATTCGATTTAAGGGAACTGAGTTATTTGTTTGGCTCTATTTAGATATACCATTATTGGCTGTTTCTCGGTTGCCTCACTAGACCGCACATCAAACTGGTTTAAAAAAAACACCATCACCTAGACCCCCCTATATGACAAATTTGTGACATTTTTCCGTAGAAAAATTCCTGAGTCAATAAGGACCGGGTTAACTCTTAAAACTATAGGCTCACTATCGCGCGCTCCAGGAGACAAATTGACACCTTTAATGGCACGAAAGGTTTGATAGGATATATAAATGGTACGAAAGATCTTAAAATTGCAAAAACTTAATTCGGGTGAAGCAATCTAACAAAAAATTAATGGTGGCAAAGCACCCAAACCAAATTGGAGATGGGGGTCTAGAAAAAATTACCCATCTCCCCATAAGTTTTTCTGAATATTGAAGTCTCTGCAAATCTCTTCCACGTTGGTGGTTGGTATGGCTTTTTAGTCCTTTTATAAGAAAACCCTACAACTATCTTCACTATAACAACTACCACCACCACTATCATCACTACCATCACCACCCACCACCCCCAACCACCACCACCATCACTCCCCACCCCCACCACCACCACCAAGTGCCAAATAATAGTAGTGATGGCCAGAATTGTGTTGGGTTGAAGCTATTGGTCATCACAACCATCACCACCTCAACCACCACCACACCACCACCCCCATCACCATCACCAATTTACAACCACCCCCACCACCACCACCAGCAGTAGTAAGTGAGGCAGTAGTGTGTGCTGAAGCATGGGTCATCACCACCCAACAACCACCACACAGCCGAACTCTCCACCAATCACCACCCCCACCACCCACCACCAGCAGTAGTGAGGCAGTATGTGTGGGGAAGCTGGGGTCATCACTACCACCACCACCGACCACCACTACCACCACCACCAAAACCATCACCACACACCACTATCGCCACCCCCAACCACCAGCAATAAGAGAGTAATGTAGTGATCATTGGCAGTATGTGTGGTGAAAGCTATTGGTCAATCACTACCACCTACCGCCACTCAGCTACCCACCCACTGTTGTGGACACTTTGATCCTCAGTGTTTTTGGAGGACAAGCAGCTTTAGAAGGGTCACTAGAATCGGTTGTTGGGCTTGATTTCCTTTGTACTCCTTTTGAAACCACCAGACCCCCACCGGTCAGCCAGCCACACATCACCACCACCACCACCACCTCCACCACCACCACCTCCACCAACACCACCGCCACCACTACCATACAACACCCCAACACCACCACCACCATCACCACCCTCACCACCCACCCACACCCACATCATTATCACCAACCCCCACACACCATCATCACCACCCTCACCACCAGCAGTCAGTAGTGAGGCAAGTATTTGTGGTGATAGCTTTGGTCACCTCACTACCACCAACCACCACACATCAGCACCACCGCCACCCACCACCACTATAGACTACCACCACAGCACCCACCACCCCAAATGCAAGCAGTAATAGTAGCACAGAGGACGAAGGCAGTGTGTGTGGGGATGAACACTTTGGTCATCATTACCACCCACCACCACCATCACCACAGACCACCACCACTACCATCACCACCCGCAGCCACTGCGCGCCACCACAACCGCCACCGCCAATGCCCTCCCAACCACCGCTATCATTACCATCACCACCCCCCACCACCACCACCCCCACCATCACCACCACCATCACACCACCCACCACCAGCCCCGAGCTTTGGTCATCACTACCACCACCACCCACCACCACAACCACTACCATCACCACCCCCACCACCAGCAGTAGTAGTGAGGCAGTATGTGTGGTGAATCTTTGGTCATCACTCCCACCACCATCACCACCACCACCATCACCACCCCCACCACCAGCAGAAGTAGTGAGGCAGTATGTGTGGCGAAGCTTTGGTCATCACTACCACCACCACCACCACCACCACCATCACCACCGCCACCACCACCACCACCACCACCGCCACCACCATCACCACCACCACCACCGCCACCATCACCACCACCAACACCGCCACCACCACCACCGCCACCATCACCACTACCACCACCACCACCACCACCACCGCCTTCACCACCGCCACCACCAGCAGTAGTAGTGAGGCAGTATGTGTGGTGAAGCTTTGGTCATCACTACCACCACCACCACCACCACCACCACCGCCACTGCCACAACCACCACCACCAACGCCACCACCACCACCGCCACCACCACAACCACCACCATTAACGCCACCATCACCACAACCGCCACAACCACCACCACCACTGCCACCACCACTACCACCACAACCACCACCACCAACGCCACCATCACCACAACCACCATCACCACCACCACCACCACCACCGCCACCATCACCACAACCACTACCACCACCACCACCGCCACAACCACCACCACCAACGCCACAACCACTACCACCGCCACAACCACCACAAAAACAACCACCACCACCACCACCGCTACCACCACCACCATCGAACTACCACCAGCGGTTATACAACCAAATAACGTCTTAGAAATTGCATTTTATTGAATTCGATAATCTTATCGCATAACTTCCACCACCATATACTACCACCATGACCATCCTTACACCAACTAATGACTATCCCCACTATCAGAATCGCTTCTAATATATAGTTATATATCTTGGCTTCCACACCACCACCACCATCGAATTTACCACCACCACCACAATCGCGAAATATACCAGGAACTTATGAGTGACTACCCACTATATATCGCACCACCACCGCTAATACAACCACCACCCACTCATCCACCGCCATCGATACCACAACTATCCCCTCCCCCCACCATCGCTTCTACTTATCTTAGTCTATATATCTTGGCTTCCACAACCACCACCACCACGCTACTACCACCACACCACCACCACCCGCCATCGCTAACCACAACTATCCCCTCCCCCCACCATCGCTTCTACTTATATTAGTCTATATATCTTGGCTTCCACAACCACCACCACCGCTACCACCACCAACATCCCTACTACCGCCACCACCACCACCACCACCACCATCGCTACCACAACTATCCCCTCCCACCATCGCTTCTACTTATATTAGTCTATATATCTTAGCTTCCACAACCACCACCATCGCTACCACCACTACCATCGCTACTACCACCACCACCATCACTGCTATAGTCAACCATACCTACCACCACCACCGCCATCGCTACCACAACTATCCCCTCCCCCCACCATCACTTCGATTATTTTAGTCTATATATCTTGGCTTCCACAACCACCACCACCACCACCACCACGACCACCACTACTACCACCACCACCACCACCACCACCACAACTACAACTATCCCCTCCCCCCACCATCGCTTCTACTTATATTAGTCTATATATCTTGGTTTCCACAACCACCACCATCGCTACCACCACCACCATCGCTAGTACCACCACCACCGCTACTACCACCACCACCGCTACTACCACCACCACCACCACCCCCACCACCACCATCGCTACCACCACCACCACCACCACCGCCATCGCTACCACAACTATCCCCTCCCCCCACCATCGCTTCTACTTATATTAGTCTATATATCTTGGCTTCCACAACCACCACCATCGCAACCACCACCACCATCGCTACTACCACCACCACCATCGCTACTACCACCACCACCATCGCTACTACCACCACCACCGTTACTACCACCACCACCATCGCTACCACCACCAACATTGCTACTACCACCACCACCACCACCACCACCACAATCGCTACCACAACTATCCCCTCCCCCCACCATCGCTTCTACTTATATTAGTCTATATATCTTGGCTTCCACAACCACCACCATCGCAACCACCACCACCATCGCTACTACCACCACCACCATCGCTATCTACCACCACCACCATCGCTACTACACCACCACCACCGTTACTACCCACCACCACCCTCGCTACCACCACCACCATCGCTACTACCACCACCACCCGCCAACACCACCACCGCTACCACCACCACCACCACCACCGCCCATCGCTACCACAACTATCCCCTCCCCCCCCCATCGCTTCTACTTATATTATTCTATATATCCTGGCTTCCACAACCACCACCATCATTACCACCACCACCATCGCTACTATCACCACCACCACCCCTACTACCACCACCACCACCACCACCACCACCGCCATCGCTACCACAACTATCCCCTCCCCCCACCATCCCTTCTACTTATATTAGTCTATATATCTTGGCATCCACAACCACCACCATCGCTACCACCACCACCATCGCTACTACCACCACCACCGCTACTACCACCACCACCGCTACTACCACCACCACCACCACCACCACCACCACCGCTACCACAACTATCCCCTCCCCCCACCATCGCTTCTCCTTATATTAGTCTATATATCTTGGCTTCCACAACCACCACCATCGCTACCACCACCACCATTGCTACTAACACCACCCCCGCTAGTACCACCACCGCTACTACCACCACCACCACCGCTACTACCACCATCGCTACCACCACCACCACCACCGCCATCGCTACCACAACTATCCCCTCCCCCCACCATCGCTTCTACTTATATTAGTCTATATATCCTGGCTTCCACAACCACCACCACCGCTACCACCACCACCATCGCTACTACCACCACCACCGCTACTACCACCACCACTATCGCTACCACCACCACCATCGCTACTACTACCACCACCGCCACCACCACCACCACCATCGCTACCACCACCACCACCACCATGGCTACCACAACTATCCCCTCCCCCCACTATCGCTTCTACTTATATTAGTCTATATATCTTGGCTTCCACAACCACCACCACCGCTACTACCACCACCACCACCACCACCACCATCGCTACTACCACCACCACCACCACCACCACCACCGCCATCGCTACCACAACTATCCCCTCCCCCCACCATCGCTTCTACTTATATTAGTCTATATATCTTGGCTTCCACAACCACCACCACCGCTACCACCACCACCATCGCTACTACCACCACCACCGCTACTACCACCACCACCGCTACTACCACCACCACCGCTACTACCACTACCACCACCACCGCCGCCACCACCACCACCATCGCTACCACCACCACCACCACCACCGCCATCGCTACCACAACTATCCCCTCCCCCACCATCGCTTCTACTTATATTAGTCTATATATCTTGGCTTCCACAACCACCACCACCGCTACCACCACCACCATCGCAACTATTATTTTTTACCAGCGGTTATATGCAACAAATACGTCTTAGAAATTGCATTTTAATTGTATTCGATAATTTCATTATCGCATAACTTCCATCCTCATAATTGAGTTTTGAATGCATATATTTTTTATAATATTTTATTTGATGATTTTATCCTGACTATCAGAAGCTAATATTGTAAATAGTTTGTATATATGAAATAATTTTGAATGTTTAATACATTTTGATTTAACTTTACTATAATTTGTATTGGATTATGTAATGTGTGTGTTTTGTACTGTGTACTGTACATATGTATTGCGAAATAAAGGAATTGATTGATTGATTGACTACCACCACCATCGCTACTACCACCACCACCGCTACTACCACCACCACCACCACCCACCATCACGACCCGCCATCGATACCACAACTATCCCCTCCCCCCATCACCGCTTCTACTTATATTAGTCTATATAACATGACTTCCACAACCACCACAACTGCTACTACCACCACACCACCACCACCGCCATCGCTACCACAACTATCCCCTCCCCCCACCATCGCTTCTACTTATATTAGTCTATATATCTTGGCTTCCACAACCACCACCACCGCTACCACCACCAACATCGCTACTACCACCACCACCACCACCACCACCACCATCGCTACCACAACTATCCCCTCCCCCCACCATCGCTTCTACTTATATTAGTCTATATATCTTAGCTTCCACAACCACCACCATCGCTACCACCACTACCATCGCTACTACCACCACCACCATCACTGCTATAGTCAACCATAACTACCACCACCGCCATCGCTACCACAACTATCCCCTCCCCCCACCATCACTTCTACTTATATTAGTCTATATATCTTGGCTTCCACAACCACCACCACCACCACCACCACGACCACCACTACTACCACCACCACCACCACCACCACCACAACTATCCCCTCCCCCCACCATCGCTTCTACTTATATTAGTCTATATATCTTGGTTTCCACAACCACCACCATCGCTACCACCACCACCATCGCTAGTACCACCACCATCGCTACTACCACCACCACCGCTACTACCACCACCACCGCTACTACCACCACCACCACCACCACCACCACCGCTACCACAACTATCCCCTCCCCCCACCATCGCTTCTCCTTATATTAGTCTATATATCTTGGCTTCCACAACCACCACCATCGCTACCACCACCACCATTGCTACTAACACCACCCCCGCTAGTACCACCACCGCTACTACCACCACCACCACCGCTACTACCACCATCGCTACCACCACCACCACCACCGCCATCGCTACCACAACTATCCCCTCCCCCCACCATCGCTTCTACTTATATTAGTCTATATATCCTGGCTTCCACAACCACCACCACCGCTACCACCACCACCATCGCTACTACCACCACCACCGCTACTACCACCACCACTATCGCTACCACCACCACCATCCCTACTACTACCACCACCACCGCCACCACCACCACCACCATCGCTACCACCACCACCGCCATCGCTACCACAACTATCCCCTCCCCCCACCATCGCTTCTACTTATATTAGTCTATATATCTTGGCTTCCACAACCACCACCATCGCTACCACCACCACCATCACTACTACCACCACCACCGCTACTACCACCACCGCCATCGCTACCACAACTATCCCCTCCCCCCACCATCGATTCTACTTATATTAGTCTATATATCTTGGCTTCCACAACCACCACCACCGCAACTACCTCCACCACCATCGCTACTACCACCACCACCGCCACTACCACCACCACTGCTACTACCACCACCACCATCGCTCCTACCACCACCACCACCACCACCGCTACTACCACCACCATCGCTACCACCACCACCACCACCATCACCATCACCACCACCACCAGATATTAGACATAAAAACGGAGGTTATAAATACGGCTGACACCCTACGACACCTAAAAATTGACTTTGCTGATTTAAAGTATAAGTTCACCAGTGCTGTATCAGGAATGGATGAAGCAGTACGAGACATAACAGTGAATGATGCTAATGTTTTGGATGACATGGTTTCTCTCCGTGACGTCATAGAACATCCAGGATCGCCTCCTCCACAACATGAGGAACGGAACTTCAACAACGACGTTAACAACACCAGAAATTACGCAGAAGCGCTGATAATTAGTAGCTCGACACCTAGTGTGAGGAACGGACGAGGTACTTTGGAAGCTGCGAGAGAGGAGAGCGGAAACGTAACGGGAAGCAGAAGTGAGGTGAGGAGAAGAAGCAACGAGAGGGAGAGGCGGACGGTGGAGAGCAGTGCTGGAGATGATGGTGGTGATGCTGACGGATTTCCCAACATGACGAGGGACGGTGCTGGTGAGGGGGGGGCGACCGGTGCGGGGGGTCGGGGGGCCGGGGGATCTGGCTCGGTTGGACGGAGCAGAGGTGTGGATGTGCGGAGGGAGACTACCCGGCCTGGCATCCTATCGTCCCGTGTCACTAGAAGAAGTACGGGTGCTGTGTCAAAGGGCAACTTCCGGCCCCCTGTAGCTGGGAGCCCTGGGGACCCCCTTACCCCATCCCACCAGCGTCAACTATCACCAGGGAACGACGGATGGACGCTGGTAAAGGGTAGGAGCGAAACCAGGACTACCAAAGGAAGGTAACAACTGGAGTGAACGGTTCCAAAAAGAGTGATGGCTTGTCATTTAAAGGTGCTGCAAGATCAATTGATGTTTTCATTGGAAGAGTTGACAACGATGCAACGGAGAAAGACTTACAAGATTATATTAAGGAGGTATTTAAAATAGAAATTATAGCTTTAAGTAAATTAAACATTAGATCCTTTGATCATCAAGCTTTTAAAGTAACGGTAAAACTATCAGAGAGAGAAAAATTATTTAATGAAGCATTATGGCCTGAAGAAATAGTAGTGGACAAGTTTTTTAATAGGTCCCGAGGACTTGAGGCACAAGCTAGTACATAATTAGTATTTACCATTTAGATATTCTTCACGTTTATATTTTTTAGTTATTTCTTTTTAATAATGGCTTCTGATTGTATAAAAATATGTTCTTATAACTGCTGCTCTTTAAAGAAGAATAATGATTTAGTCAGAAACTTAGCATCTTCTGGCTATGATTTTATTTTTTTACAGGAAACTTTTTTAACTGACGACAAACTAGCAATATTAGATTTTGTAGATGAGGAGTATGATAGCATTGCTGTGGGGGCTACCTATTCTCATAAATCATTGGTAAGTAATGCCGGCAGACCTGAGGGAGGAATGGCCATTTTGTGGAGAAAGGACCTACAAATAGAGTTCAATAAAGTAATATTGGAAACAAATTATATGGTCCTTAATATAAATATATTTGGGCGCAATGTGGCATTTATCAATATTTATCTGAATAGTGACGTATGGAGAGCTGAAACTTTAAATAAATATTTAGAGTCCTTATCAGTATTGGAGGATCTTATCAGCAATATTACGATGAAATTTTTCTGATAGGGGACTTCAATGCGACCCTTTCTCAGGTAGAGCCTGGCGAAATTTGTCAGAGTTTATTAATAGAAACTCACTGAGGTGTTATGATGTGGATATATTGGATAATGACTCCTATACATTTGTTGGATATGGGGATTCCGTCACCAGATGGCTGGATCATGTAATAGGAAAGGTGCACAATCATATTACAATTAACAACATAAAAATACTTCAACACATTATAGGATCGGACCACTTGCCAATGGAAGCTACTTTAAAATTTACTAGGGGAGTGCAAAAGATTAAAGATTCTGGCTTACTTGCTGACAATAATCAAACTCGTGTTATCTGGCAAAGGTTAAGCATGCAAGAAATTAATCATATTAATCAGAGGGTTGACAATCTTTTACAAGATTTTTATTCCTTCCCTATTCATGATTGCCATAGGTTAGGGTGCCGGGATCCCAGTCATCTAAGAAGGATTGATAAATTGTATTCACTAATCACGACCAGCATTGTGAGCGCTAGTAGAGACTATGCACGTGCTAATATTAAAAAGAACAAATATAAAGTGATACCAGGATGGAACCGGTGTATTAAGGCTAAACACACTATTGCCAGGGAGAAATTCTTAACCTGGGTGAGGAATGGCAGGATACGAGGAACAGATATTCATAGAGATATGTTAGACAGTCGGAAGGAATTTAAAAAGGCACTAAATGAATGTAAAATTAACGAACAGAGAGAGATTTGTAATTCAATAACGGAAAAGTTTTTATATAAGAATAAGAGTGAATTTGGAATGAAGTAAAAATAAAGAAAGGGTGTAAAAAGGTATCAAGTGTTATAAATGGCCAGAGTGGCAATTCTAATATAACTAAAGTATTTAAAGAAAAATTTCTTTTAAGTCAACCTCCAAATAATCATAACGCTGAGCGAGACTTCTTAAATGATATTAAGCAAGCGTGGCCTGAAGGTAGAAAAATGCGTTTAAAGATCTCTAGTCACACTATAAAACAATTGTTAATGCGTCTTAACTCTGGTGAAGGTCATGATTTTATTCACACAATTTTTTTAAAGAATGCCTCTTTGTCTTTTTTGGAAAATATTGCTCATTTTTTAAATACTTGTTTTATCCACTGCTATCTCCCTGGTGACTTGCTGAAGGGTACTATTACACCTATTATAAAAGACAGTAGGAAAAATATTACAGAGTCAGATAATTACAGACCCATTATGCAGTCCTCATGCCTTTTAAAACTATTTGAATTATTTATTTTAGATATTTTATCTGAAAAAGTGGTTCTCAACTTTAGACAATTCGGGTTTAAATCAGGGTCTTCAACCACAGATACTTGTTTTATTCTTAAAGACATTATGAAAAAATACTCGAATTGTAAGAACAATGCAGTAGCTACATTTATTGACCTAAGTAAAGCTTTTGATAGGGTAGACCATTTTATTTTAGGGAACAAATTATTAGAATTGTCACTACCAGTAGATGTAATATTAATTTTAATGCATTACCTAAGGAATCAGAAAGCGAATGTAAGATGGCAAGACTCTTATAGCAACTATGTTTATGTTGAGAAAGGTGTGAGGCAAGGTGGAATACTCTCACCCTTTCTATACAATTTATACATGGACAAAATTATAAATGAAGTGGCTGTTACTAATGCAGGATGTAAATATGGAGATGTGAGATGCAACATATTAGCCTACGCTGATGATATAGTCCTCCTGTCTGATTCTTTTCAAGATATGGATATATTATATAGCAAATTATGTTCTTGTATTGATCAACATTTACTTAAAATTAACAGAGATAAATCTAAATGCATGATATTTACTACCAATAATAATCAGCAGACGCAGAGCATTGAGCTGAACGGAGATACCTTGGAGGTGGTGAAGGGATTCAAATATCTGGGCCACAATATTTTGTTTAATTTTAAAGACTCAGATGACATAACTTTTAGAATAAATAATTTGTATGGATCTTTTAATAGTATTTTTAGAAATTACAAACAAGGGAACAAAGATACAATGTTATTTCTTTTTAATTCTTACTGTCTACCAGATTATGGACTTCCCCTATGGAATCACGACAGTTCTTTTAATTCTAATGGTTTTAAAGCATTTTCAGTTGCATTTAATAAATCCCTTAAGCGTATTTGTGGCGTACCTCCCTACGCCAGCAGCCATATCACGGCAGCTCGATGCAAACAATTGCTACTCAATCATCATACAGCATTAGTTCAAGCACGATACTGCAAACGAGTATTAAGGTCTCAAAATCCTATAATTAGGCATAATATTCCTATTATTAAAGAAGGTTTCATGGTTCAAAATGTGGTAAATTTGTTTCGAAAAACTTATAATGTAGATGTACTAGGAGAAAATCTAGATGTTTTGAGAGCCAGGATTGAGTGGGTACAAGGGCATGAGGACAGGCGAGGTCCATGTTTCTATTATGGGTTTTAGCTCCTGAAGGGCGTAACTATTATTTTTAACAGCGGTTATATGCAACAAATACGTCTTAGAAATTGCATTTTAATTGAATTCGATAATTTCATTATCGCATAACTTCCATCCTCATAATTGAGTTTTGAATGCATATATTTTTATAATATTTTATTTGATGATTTTATCCTGACTATCAGAAGCTAATATTGTAAATAGTTTGTATATATGAAATAATTTTGAATGTTTAATACATTTTGATTTAACTTTACTATAATTTGTATTGGATTATGTAATGTGTGTGTTTTGTACTGTGTACTGTACATATTTATTGCGAAATAAAGGAATTGATTGATTGATTGACCACCACCACCACCAACACCACCACACACCACCACACCACCACCAACCACCCCCACCACCACCATCACTACCACAACTATCCCTCCCCCCACCATCGCTTCTACTTTATTAGTCTATATATCTTGGCTTCCACAACCACCACCATCGCTACCACCACCACCACCATCACTACTACCAACCACCCACCACCGCTACTACCACCACCATCGCTACTACCACCACCACCACCACCGCCATTGCTACCACAACTATCCCCTCCCCCCACCATCGCTTCGCTTCTACTTATATTAGTCTATATATCTTGGCTTCCACAACCACCATCATCGCTACTACCACCATCATCGCTACTACTACTACCACTGCTACTACCATCACCACCATCATCGCTACTACCACTACACCTTCTAGTGCCTACTACTACCACCACCACCACCACCACCACCGCCATCGCTACCACAACTATCCCCTCCCCCCCACCACCATCGCTTCTACTTATATTAGTCTATATATCTTGGCTTCCACAACCACCACCATCGCTACCACCACCACCATCGCTACTACCACCGCTACTACTACCACCACCGCTACTACCACCACCACCATCGCTACTACCACCACCACTACCACTGCTATTACCACCACCATCGCTATCACCACCACCACCGCTACCACCACCACCATCGCTACTACCACAACCACCACCACCGTTACTACCACCACCACCACCACCGCCGCCATCGCTACCACAACTATCCCCTCCCCCCACCATCGCTTCTACTTTATTAGTCTATATATCTTGGCTTCCACCACCACCACCACCACCACCACCACCGCTACTACCACCACCACCACCGCTACTACCACCACCACCACCGCTACTACCACCACCACCATCGCTACTACCACCACAATCGCTACTATCACCACCACCACCACCACCGCCATTGCTACCACAACTATCCCCTCCCCCCACCATCGCTTCTACTTATATTAGTCTGTATATCTTGGCTTCCATAACCACCACCACCGCTACCACCACCACCATCGCTACTACCACCACCACCGCTACTACCACCACCACCGCTACTACCACCACCACCGCTACTACCACCACCGCCACCACCACCACCACCATCGCTACCACCACCACCACCACCACCACCGCCATCGCTACCACAACTATCCCCTCCCCCCACCATCGCTTCTACTTATATTAGTCTATATATCGTGGCTTCCACAACCACCACCACCGCTACCACCACCACCATCGCTACTACCACCACCACCGCTACTACCACCACCACCACCACCACCACCATCACTACCACCACCACCACGACCGCCATCGCTACCACAACTATCCCCTCCCCCCACCATCGCTTCTACTTATATTAGTCTATATATCCTGGCTTCCACAACCACCACCACCGCTACCACCACCACCATCGCTACTACCACCACCACCGCTACTACCACCACCACTATCGCTACCACCACCACCATCGCTACTACTACCACCACCGCCACCACCACCACCACCACCATCGCTACCACCACCACCACCACCATGGCTACCACAACTATCCCCTCCCCCCACTATCGCTTCTACTTATATTAGTCTATATATCTTGGCTTCCACAACCACCACCACCGCTACTACCACCACCACCACCACCACCACCATCGCTACTACCACCACCACCACCACCACCACCACTGCCATCGCTACCACAACTATCCCCTCCCCCCACCATCGCTTCTACTTATATTAGTCTATATATCTTGGCTTCCACAACCACCACCACCGCTACCACCACCACCATCGCTACTACCACCACCACCGCTACTACCACCACCACCGCTACTACCACCACCACCGCTACTACCACTACCACCACCACCGCCGCCACCACCACCACCATCGCTACCACCACCACCACCACCACCGCCATCGCTACCACAACTATCCCCTCCCCCACCATCGCTTCTACTTATATAGTCTATCTTGGCTCCCACAACCACCACCACCGCTACCACCACCACCATCGCAACTATTATTTTTTACCAGCGGTTATATGCAACAAATACGTCTTAGAAATTGCATTTTAATTGAATTCGATAATTTCATTATCGCATAACTTCCATCCTCATAATTGAGTTTTGAATGCATATATTTTTTATAATATTTTATTTGATGATTTTATCCTGACTATCAGAAGCTAATATTGTAAATAGTTTGTATATATGAAATAATTTTGAATGTTTAATACATTTTGATTTAACTTTACTATAATTTGTATTGGATTATGTAATGTGTGTGTTTTGTACTGTGTACTGTACATATGTATTGCGAAATAAAGGAATTGATTGATTGATTGACTACCACCACCATCGCTACTACCACCACCACCGCTACTGCTACCACCACCACCGCTACCACCACCACCACCACCACCATCACGACCGCCATCGATACCACAACTATCCCCTCCCCCCACCATCGCTTCTACTTATATTAGTCTATATATCTTGGCTTCCACAACCACCACCACCGCTACCACCACCAACATCGCTACTACCACCACCACCACCACCACCACCATCCCTACCACAACTATCCCCTCCCCCCACCATCGCTTCTACTTATATTAGCCTATATATCTTAGCTTCCACAACCACCACCATCGCTACCACCACTACCATCGCTACTACCACCACCACCATGCTATAGTCAACCACTACCACCACCGCCATCGCCACCACAACTATCCCCTCCCCCCACCATCACTTCCACTTACATTAGTCTATATATCTTAGCTTCCACAACCACCACCACCACCACCACCACGACCATCGCTACTACCACCACCACCACCACCACCACCACAACTATCCCCCACCCCCACCATCGCTTCTACTTATATTAGTCTATATATCTTGGTTTCCACAACCACCACCATCGCTACCACCACCACCATCGCTAGTACCACCACCACCAATACCACCACCACCACTACCAACACCACCACCACCACCACCACCACTACCAACACCACCACCACCACCACCACCACAACTATCCCCTCCCCCCACCATCGCTTCTACTTATATTAGTCTATATATCTTGGCTTCCACAACCACCACCATCGCAACCACCACCACCATCGCTACTACCACCACCACCATCGCTACTACCACCACCACCATCGCTACTACCACCGCCACCACTACCACCACCACCATCGCTACCACCACCAACATTGCTACTACCACCACCACCACCACCACCACCACCATCGCTACCACAACTATCCCCTCCCCCCACCATCGCTTCTACTTATATTAGTCTATATATCTTGGCTTCCACAACCACCACCATCGCAACCACCACCACCATCGCTACTACCACCACCACCATCGCTACTACCACCACCACCATCGCTACTACCACCACCACCGTTACTACCACCACCACCATCGCTACCACCACCACCATCGCTACTACCACCACCACCGCCACCACCACCACCGCTACCACCACCACCACCACCACCGCCATCGCTACCACAACTATCCCCTCCCCCCACCATCGCTTCTACTTATATTATTCTATATATCCTGGCTTCCACAACCACCACCATCATTACCACCACCACCATCGCTACTATCACCACCACCGCTACTACCACCACCACCACCACCACCACCACCACCACCCCCACCGCTACCACAACTATCCCTCCTCCCCCCACCATCGCTTCTACTTATATTAGTCTATATATCTTGGCATCCACAACCACCACCATCGCTACCACCACCACCATCGCTACTACCACCACCACCGCTACTACCACCACCACCGCTACTACCACCACCACCACCACCACCACCACCACTACCACAACTATCCCCTCCCCCCACCATCGCTTCTCCTTATATTAGTCTATATATCTTGGCTTCCACAACCACCACCATCGCTACCACCACCATTGCTACTAACACCACCCCCGCTAGTACCACCACCGCTACTACCACCACCACCACCGCTACTACCACCATCGCTACCACCACCACCACCACCGCCATCGCTACCACAACTATCCCCTCCCCCCACCATCGCTTCTACTTATATTAGTCTATATATCCTGGCTTCCACAACCACCACCACCGCTACCACCACCACCATCGCTACTACCACCACCACCGCTACTACCACCACCACTATCGCTACCACCACCACCATCGCTACTACTACCACCACCGCCACCACCACCACCATCGCTACCACCACCACCACCACCATGGCTACCACAACTATCCCCTCCCCCCACTATCGCTTCTACTTATATTAGTCTATATATCTTGGCTTCCACAACCACCACCACCGCTACTACCACCACCACCACCACCACCACCATCGCTACTACCACCACCACCACCACCACCACCACCGCCATCGCTACCACAACTATCCCCTCCCCCCACCATCGCTTCTACTTATATTAGTCTATATATCTTGGCTTCCACAACCACCACCACCGCTACCACCACCACCATCGCTACTACCACCACCACCGCTACTACCACCACCACGCTACTACCACCACCACCACTACTACCACTACCCCCACCACCGTCGCCACCAACACCACCATCGCTACCACCACCACCACCAACCACCGCCATCGCTACCACAACTATCCCCTCCCCCACCATCGCTTCTACTTATATTAGTCTATATATCTTGGCTTCCACAACCACCACCACCGCTACCACCACCACCATCGCAACTATTACTTTTTAACAGCGGTTATATGCAACAAATACGTCTTAGAAATTGCATTTTAATTGTATTCGATAATTTCATTATCGCATAACTTCCATCCTCATAATTGAGTTTTGAATGCATATATTTTTTATAATATTTTATTTGATGATTTTATCCTGACTATCAGAAGCTAATATTGTAAATAGTTTGTATATATGAAATAATTTTGAATGTTTAATACATTTTGATTTAACTTTACTATAATTTGTATTGGATTATGTAATGTGTGTGTTTTGTACTGTGTACTGTACATATGTATTGCGAAATAAAGGAATTGATTGATTGATTGACTACCACCACCATCGCTACTACCACCACCACCGACCACCATCACCACCACCACCACCACCATCACGACCGCCATCGATACCACAACTATCCCCTCCCCCCACCATCGCTTCTACTTATATTAGTCTATATATCTTGGCTTCCACAACCACCACCACCGCTACTACCACCACCACACCACCACCACCGCCATCGCTACCACAACTATCCCCTCCCCCCACCATCGCTTCTACTTATATTAGTCTATATATCTTGGCTTCCACAACCACCACCACCGCTACCACCACCAACATCGCTACTACCACCACCACCACCACCACCACCACCACCATCGCTACCACAACTATCCCCTCCCCCCACCATCGCTTCTACTTATATTAGTCTATATATCTTAGCTTCCACAACCACCACCATCGCTACCACCACTACCATCGCTACTACAACCACCACCATCACTGCTATAGTCAACCATAACTACCACCACCACCGCCATCGCTACCACAACTATCCCTCCCCCCACCATCACTTCTACTTATATTAGTCTATATATCTTGGCTTCCACAACCACCACCACCACCACCACGACCACCACTACTACCACCACCACCACCACCACCACCACAACTATCCCCTCCCCCCACCATCGCTTCTACTTATATTAGTCTATATATCTTGGTTTCCACAACCACCACCATCGCTACCACCACCACCATCGCTAGTACCACCACCACCGCTACTACCACCACCACCGCTACTACCACCACCACCACCACCACCACCATCGCTACCACCACCACCACCACCACCGCCATCGCTACCACAACTATCCCCTCCCCCCACCATCGCTTCTACTTATATTAGTCTATATATCTTGGCTTCCACAACCACCACCATCGCAACCACCACCACCATCGCTACTACCACCACCACCATCGCTACTACCACCACCACCATCGCTACTACCACCACCACCGTTACTACCACCACCACCATCGCTACCACCACCACCATCGCTACTACCACCACCACCGCCACCACCACCACCGCTACCACCACCACCACCACCACCACCGCCATCGCTACCACAAACTATCCCCTCCCCCCACCATCGCATCTACTTATATTATTCTATATATCTTGGCTTCCACAACCACCACCATCCTTACCACCACCACCACCATCGCTACTATCACCACCACCGCTACTACCACCACCACCGCTACTACCACCACCACCACCACCACCACCACCGCCATCGCTACCACAACTATCCCCTCCCCCCACCATCGCTTCTACTTATATTAGTCTATATATCTTGGCATCCACAACCACCACCATCACCACCACCACCACCGCTACTACTACCACCATCACCACCACCACCACCACCGCTACTACCACCACCACCACCACCACCACCACCACCGCTACCACAACTATCCCCTCCCCCCACCATCGCTTCTCCTTATATTAGTCTATATATCTTGGCTTCCACAACCACCACCATCGCTACCACCACCACCATTGCTACTAACAACACCCCCGCTAGTACCACCCCCCCTACTACCACCACCACCACCACCACCATCGCTACCACCACCACCACCACCGTCATCGCTACTACAACTATCCCCTCCCCCCACCATCGCTTCTACTTATATTAGTCTATATATCTTGGCTTCCACAACCACCACCATCGCTACCACCACCACCATCACTACTACCACCACCACCGCTACTACCACCACCGCCATCGCTACCACAACTATCCCCTCCCCCCACCATCGATTCTACTTATATTAGTCTATATATCTTGGCTTCCACAACCACCACCACCGCAACTACCTCCACCACCATCGCTACTACCACCACCACCGCCACTACCACCACCACTGCTACTACCACCACCACCATCGCTACTACCACCACCACCACCACCACCGCTACTACCACCACCATCGCTACCACCACCACCACCACCATCACCATCACCACCACCACCACCACCACCACCACCACCGCCACCACCACCACCACCACCACCACCACCCCCACCACCACCATCACTACCACAACTATCCCCTCCCCCCACCATCGCTTCTACTTATATTAGTCTATATATCTTGGCTTCCACAACCACCACCATCGCTACCACCACCACCATCACTACTACCACCACCACCGCTACTACCACCACCATCGCTACTACCACCACCACCACCACCGCCATTGCTGCTACCACACCTATCCCCTCCCCACACCATCGCTTCTACTTATATTAGTCTATATACCTTGGCTCCCACAACCACCACCATCGCTCCCACCACCACCATCGCTACTACCACCACCGCTACTACCACCACCACCATCGCTACTACCACCACACCTTCTAGTGCCTACTACTACCACCACCACCACCACCCCCACCACCACCGCCATCGCTACCACAACTATCCCCTCCCCCCACTATCGCCTCTACTTATATTAGTCTATATATCTTGGCTTCCACAACCACCACCATGGCTACCACCACCACCATCGCTACTACCACCACCACCGCTACTACCACCACCACCGCTACTACCACCACCACCATCGCTACTACCACCACCACCACCGCTATTACCACCACCACCATCGTTACTCCCCCCACCCCCGCTACTACCACCACCACCACCGCTACTACCACAACCACCACCACCGTTACTACCACCACCGCCGCCATCGCTACCACAACTATCCCCTCCCCCCACCATCGCTTCTACTTTTATTAGTCTATATATCTTGGCTTCCACAACCACCACCATCGCTACCACCACCTCCATCGCTACTACCACCACCACCGCTACTACCACCACCACTGCTACTACCACCATCACCATCGCTACTACCACCACCACCAGCACCGCTACTACCACCACCACCACCGCTACTACCACCACCACCATCGCTACTACCACCACCACCGCTACTACCACCACCACCATCGCTACTACCACAACCACCATCACCGCTACTACCACCACTACCACCACCACCACCACCACCACCGCCATCGCTACCACAACTATCCCCTCCCCCCAACATTGCTTCTACTTATATTAGTCTATATATCTTGGCTTCCACAACCACCACCATCGCTACTACCACCACCGCTACCACCACCACCGCCATCGCTACCACAACTATCCCCTCCCCCCACCATCGCTTCTAGTTATATTAGTCTATATATCCTGGCTTCCACAACCACCACCACCGCTACCACCACCACCACCACCACCACCACCACCACCGCTACCACCACCACCGCCACCACCACCACCACCATCGCTACTACCACCACCACCACCGCCATCGCTACCACAACTATCCCCTCCCCCCACCATCGCTTCTACATATATTAGTCTATATATATTGGCTTCCACAACCACCACCACCGCTACTACTACCACCATCACCACTACCACCACCACCGCTACTACTACCACCACCACCACCACCACCACCACCACCACCGCCATCGCTACTACAACTATCCCCTCCCCCCACCATCGCTTCTACTTATATTAGTCTATATATCTTGGCTTCCACAACCACTACCACCGCTACCACCACCACCATCGCTACTACCACCACTACCACCACCACCGCTTCTTCCACCACCACCATCGCAACAGCCACCACCATCGCTACTACCACCGTTACTACCATCACCACCATCGCTACAACCACAACCATCGCTACCACCACCACCATCGCTACCACCACCGCTACTACCACCACCACCATCGCTACTACCATCACCACCGCTACTACCACCACCACCGCTACTACCACCACCACCATCGCTACAACCACCACCATCGCTACCACCACCGCTAGTACCACCACCACCATTGCTACAACCACCACCATCGCTACCACCACCACCTTCGCTACTACCACCACCACCGCTACTACCACCACCACCACCAGCACCACCACCACCATCGCTACTACCACCACCACCACCACCACCACCACCACCGCCATCGCTACCACAACTATCCCCTCCCCCCACCATCGCTTCTACTTAGTACTTATATTAGTCTATATATCTTGGATTCCACAACCACCACCATCGCTACCACCACCACCACCATCGCTACTACCACCACCACCGCTACTACCACCACCACCGCTACTACCACCACCACCGCTACTACCACCACCACAATCGCTACAACCACCACCATCACTACCACCACCACCACCACCACCGCCATCGCTACCACAACTATCCCCTCCCCCCACCATCGCTTCTACTTATATTAGTCTATATATCTTGGCTTCCACAACCACCACCACCGCTACCACCACCACCATCGCTACTACCACCACCACCGCTACTACCACCACCACCATCGCTACCACCACCACCATCGCTACTACCACCACCACCGCCACCACCACCACCACCACCACCACCATCGTTACCACCACCACCACCACCACCACCATCGCTACCACAACTATCCCCTCCCCCACCATCGCTTCTAATTATATTAGTCTATATATCTTGGCTTCCACTACCACCACCATCGCTACCACCACCACCATCGCTACTACCACCACCACCGCTACTACCACCACCACTACCACCACCACCACCATCGCTAGTACCACCACCACCACCACTACCGCCATCGCTACCACAACTATCCCCTCCCCCCACCATTGCTTCTACTTATATTAGTCTATATATATTGGCTTCCACAACCACCACCACCGCTACCACCACCACCATCGCTACTACCACCACCACCGCTACTACCACCACCACCGCTACTACCACCACCACCGCTACTACCACCACCACCACCACCACCGCCACCACCACCACCACCATCGCTACCACCACCACCACCACCACAGCCATCGCTACCACAACTATCCCCTCCCCCCACCATCGCTTCTACTTATATTAGTCTATATATCTTGGCTTCCACAACCACCACCACCGCTACCACCACCACCATCGCTACTACCACCACCACCACCACCACCATCGCTACCACAACTATCCCCTACCCCCACCATCGCTTCTACTTATATTAGTCTATATAACTTGGCTTCCACAACCACCATCGCTACCACCACTACCATCGCTACTACCACCACCACCATCACTGCTATAGTCAACCATAACTACCACCACCGCCATCGCTACCACAACTATCCCCTCCCCCCACCATCGCTTCTACTTATATTAGTCTATATATCTTGGCTTCCACAACCACCACCACCTCCACCACCACCACTACCACTAACACAGCTACTACCACCACCACCACCACCACCACCAACACCGCAACTACCACCACTACCACCACCACCGCCATCGCTACCACAACTATCCTCTCCCCCCACCATCGCTTCTACATATATTAGTCTATATATCTTGGCTTCCACAACCACCACCATCGCTACCACCACCACCATCGCTACTACCACCACCACCACCACCACCACCACCACCACCACCACCACCGCCATCGCTACCACAGCTATCCTCTCCCCCCACCATCGCTTCTACATATATTAGTCTATATATCTTGGCTTCCACAACCACCACCATCGCTACTACCACCACCACCACCCCCACCACCACCACCGCTACTACCACAACCATCGCTACTACCACCACCACCACCACCGCCATCGCAACCACAACTATCCCCTCCCCCCACCATCGCTTCTACTTATATTAGTCTATAAATTATATATTGGCTTCCACAACCACCACCACCGCTACCACCACCACCATCGCTACTACCACCACCACCACCACCACTACCACCACCATCGCTACTACCACCACCACCACCATCGCTACCACAACTATCCCCTCCCCCCACCATCGCTTCTACTTATATTAGTCTATATATCTTGGCTTCCACAACCACCACCAACGCTACCACCACCACCATCGCTACTACCACCACCACCATCACTGCTATAGTCAACCATAACTACCACCACCACCATCGCTACCACAACTATCCCCTCCCCCCACCATCGCTTCTACTTATATTAGTCTATATATCTTGGCTTCCACAACCACCACCATCGCTACCACCACCACCATCGCTACTACCACCACCACCGCTACTATCACCACCACCGCTACTACACTACCACCACCACCACCACCACCACCGCCATCGCTACCACAACTATCCCCTCCCCCCACCATCGCTTCTACTTATATTAGTCTATATATCTTGGATTCCACAACCACCACCATCGCTTCCACCACCACCACCATCGCTACTACCACCACCACCACCACCACCACCGCCATCGGTACCACAACTATCCCCTGCCCCCACTATCGTTTCTACTTATATTAGTCTATATATCTTGGCTTCCACAACCACCACCATCGCTACCACCACCACCATCGCTACTACCACCACCACCGCTACTATCACCACCACCGCTACTACCACCACCACCACCACCACCACCACCACCGCCATCGCTACCACAACTATCCCCTCCCCCACCATCGCTTCTACTTATATTAGTCTATATATCTTGGCTTCCACAACCACCACCATCGCTACCACCACCACCATCGCTACTACCACCACCACCGCTACTACCACCACCACCGCCATCGCTACAACCACCACCATCGCTACCACCACAGCTACTACCACCACCACCGCTACTACCACCACCACCACCGCTACTACCACCACCACCACCGCTACTGCCACCACCACCGCCACCACCACCGCTACTACCACTACCACCACCACTGCTACTACCACCACCACCACCGCTACTACCACCACCACCACCGCTACTACCACCACCACCACCGCTACTACCACCACCACCACCGCTACTACCACCACCACCACCGCTACTACCACCACCACCACCGCTACTACCACCTTTTTTTTCTCCTTTTCTCTCTTTCTCTGGCTTGTATCCATTCGGCCCCATTTAGCCTACTCTTTCAAAACGTTTACCCCCATCCAGGTGTCAATATTTTCCTGGCGAGCAATGTATATATTTTTGTTTTGACAGCAAGCTAAATTTATACATTTATAAATTTTCTACATACAATTCTGGCTCGCTATCGCTCGCCAGGATGAAATCGACACCTGGATGGGGATAAACGTCTTAAAACAGTTGGCTGAATGGGGCCGAATGGATACAAGTCTGAGAAAGAGAGAAAAGGAGAGAAAGATAAAAAAAGCAGGTGACCCCCCTTAAAACAACATCCCTCCAAGACCCCCTTGCGAGATACAATTGTCTCGGCCGAAGGCCGATTCCTCCTAAATACAGGCTCGCTATCGCTCGCCAGACAAAAATAGAAGCCTAAATGGCACAAAGGGTCTTTATATTGACAAAAATATGGGGCGAAAAGTCATACAATCTCCAAACTGATGGGTCGAACTTCTCAAAATCTCAATACTAATGAGGCTAAGCATGAGAGAGAAGGGGGTCCAGACATAAACAAACCTCCCCTTAATCTATATAGCCCAATAATTATTTTGTGAAGAGACAAAAGACAAAGCTGCCTGAAACAAGTGTATCCCCAAAGTTGAAAGAGTTGATAGTGTTTTGTTTATGTATTGGAAAGAAATGTGGTGTGCTTGTTTAGTTTAGTGAAATGAATAGGAGGTGTTTATGAGAACTAGCTGGATTACTTTCTGCGTAGGTGAAACACAATCAGAAACAGTGAGGGAAGACAGACAAATGAAACCGGAGTACTAGCAACTCCTTATCACATACCTATGAGGCCTGGGTATTGTCCTGCTCGATTGGTGTCTACAATCTTATATTAATATGCAGGATTCGAAACTGCATATAATAAATCGTAGGCTTGTGCATATTTCTGTAACTGTCTTGATAGCGTTATGCATTAGTGCGCGGAATTTCGATGTGAGTATCCTAGGTTCGAGTCCTTGGAGTGCCACGTGTATTTGTTGATTTCATTAATTGAGTTTAGAAGTGAAGTTGGTTGGTGGAAAAAAACATGATAATCTTACACACAGTCACAGTTTTCAAGATGGAGAGCTGAGAACTTGCCCGGGTGTACGATACAGGTGACACAGGCGCCTTAAAGACAGCCTGCCTTTTCTCTCCATCATACACATATAAACAAAATATATACAGTACAAGATTTGAAGTTTGATTATAAAGCAAAAATACAGAATAGTAAAAATGTTGCGTGTGCTGCCGCCGCCGCCAACACAGTGAACGACCGCAGTAGTGCAAGTACTGGCACTGAGCTGGATACACAGGCCTAGTTTGCCTTATTCCAAAGGATCTACTGTAAGAAACTGTAAGAATATACCTGTAAATGGCTAAATTATTAGGGAGGCATTAAGGGAGCCCACAGCGCTTTTTTTCTCTTTCTCTTCCTCTCCCTTTTGCTTGTATCCATTCGGCCCCATTCAGCCTACTGTTTTAGGACGTTTACCCCATCCAGGTGTCAATATTTTCCTGGCGAGCGGTTAGCGAGCCAGCATATATATATATAATATATGCTGGCTATATTTGTTTTGACAGCAAGCTAAATTTGTACATTTTTCGATAGAAAAATGTCTCTGGCGAAGCTGGATTTCTCCATACAATGGTGGCTACTATCGCTCGCCAGGAAGAATCGACACCTGGATGGGGATAAAAGTCTTAAAACAGTTGGCTGAATGGGGCCGAATGGATACAAGTCAGGGAAAGAGAGAAAAGGAGAAAAAGAAAAAAGAAAAAAAAGACGCTGACCCCCCTTAATTAAACTTTTCATGCCTATCATTTATTACGGTGGGGGTGGGGGGTGGGGGGGGGGTTGGATTCCCCCCCCCCCCCCCCCTGACACACAAACACGTGATTCATAAGGGGGATGGGCCGGTTTTCTGGACCACTTTCTCCCTCATGTTTATCCCCATTACTTTTCAGATGTTAAGATGTTTGCCCCATTAGTTAGTCGATTTGAAGACCTTTCGCCCCCTTTCTTCGTTAATATGTAGACCTTTCGTGCTATTTAGGTGTCAATTTTTTTCCTGGCGAACAATAGTGAGCCTGTAATGTTGGAAAAACCGGCCTTTGGCCGGGAAATTTTTCTACCGAAAAATGTACAAATTAATCTAGTAGGGGGATTTAATGGATGTTTTTTTTTATTTGATGGAGGTCTAGGGAATAAACTAGAAAAATAATGAATAGGCCTACATGCAAAAATCTCCCAAAAAGTGAACCATCTCCCCTTAACGAGTGTCTCCACCAAAGCCAAAGGAGTGACAGAGAGCCAAATTTAAGGGACATTGGAGTCAACATGGACACACGAAGTTTAAAGCAGTCCATGTCATAGGATGAAGGAAAGATTGATTGAGAGAGAGAGCTCCAGAGTTCACTTGTTGTATAGAAGAAACTGAGATAATTTGTTAATTCTTGGGTGCTCTAGTCTATTTGTTCCAGCCGTTTTTGAGTTACAGAGGATAAAGGTGATGATTTATCGCCTACTTACAGTCAATATACTATAGTAAATCATTGTATACAGGGACAGGGATATAAAGATAAAGGAATCTTGGAATGGTTATTATTGTATTCTTCTTCCTTTTCAGAGCCGGTAAGCGTCACTGGGGTGAGGGAAAGGTGGTTAGAAGTTACTGCCAGAACACATAGACGGTGCTCCCACAACGCCTAGGGCCAAATGGTGGCATCTAATTAATGTACTTCAATAAACTACCATGTATGTATGTACAGTATGTATGTAGTTAAACACACACATACCCACACATAAACACAGTCGTAAGCAATCTCTCTCTCTCACACACCGTTACTTCACCCAGTACATAATAAGGGTTAAATCACGGACCACGGTGCGTGATCCCGTGTGTGTGTGTGTGTGTGTGTGTATGGCCAACTGAGCGTGGAGGCTTACTTCTGTGGATGTGAGTGTGTGTGTGTGTATGTAGGCTACCATTGTGTGTGTGTGTGTGTTTATAAACTTTAAGATGTTCACCAGATTAGTTTGGCGATTTTAAAACCTTTATCTCCATTTCCTTGTCTCTTTTAACCCTTTCACGCATTTATGACGCAGAGGTTGCCAGATTAGCAATAAGAAATTGAGTTCTCTCACTCTTATAATTACCTCTCCAAAATTAGTTTTCTTCCCACAGCTAACTCAAAGACAACTGCAGAGGTTGAAGTAACTAAACTAAAGGTTTCTAAATACCCCTGATGGTAACAAAGGTTTTAAAGTATCCCCAATAGGCTCAAAATCGCGTCATATGCCGGAGAGGGTTAAGACCTTTAATGCCATTTAGGTTTCTATTTTATCCTGACGAGCGATAGCAAGCCTGCAATTTCAAAGGAATCGGCCTTCGGCCGGGACATTTTTCTACCGAAAAATATACAAAATAATCTTGATAATAATCTTAGGAATATTTACTTTAAGCTTGATGGTGGTCTAGGGAGTAAACTACAAACCTCCCTTTAACCCCTTCAGCTCGATGACGTGCTTTTACCTTTTTTCTGGCTAAAGTTAGATAATTTTATGCAGTTTAAGAAGGAGCTATTTTCTTGAGAGGGTTTAATGAGATCGTATTTACCTTTGTGTGTCCTAGTAGTAAATTATAAGCTAAAGAAAAGTATCAAATAGTAACCAGAACAAGATGAAACAAATATGTCATCGTGGTGAAGGGGTTAAGGGCAGGTTTTTAGTTTGTTTCCTACTCCTCCAGCAGGCTTGAAATTACACCCCCTTGACCCCCTTTCAAGATAAATTTGTACATTTTTCGGTAGAAAAATTTCCCGGCCGAAGGCCGATTCCTCTTAAATTGCAGGCTCGCTATCGCTCGCCAGGAAAAAATCGACACCTAAATGGGACGAAAGGTCTTAAAAGTGACATCAATTGGGTGAAAGTTCTTAAAATCGCCAAAGTAATGGGGCTAACGTCTTAAAATCTCAAAAGCAATGGGGCTAAACATGACACATAAACACATCTAAAGAAAACAAATCCCTTAATTAAGTGGAGATCTGCCCTTAAGGCGTGGTGAGAAGCGTAACAAACCAATGAATTAACAGCTATTCCTTCCTTGCCCACGACATTATAGCTGCCTCATAATAAGGAAACTATACCCTCTTCCAAACACGTAGGCCAATAATCCTCAACCCTAAAACTCTGTAACTCAAAAAGGGATAGAACAAATGGGCTGCGAATATTCACCCCTATTCTTTGGCTGGCCCTTTCCAAATGGTAGAAATATTCGTTCGATAAATCTAGTCGTTTGTGAGTTATAGATGTTAGTATTTAAGGGAGCCCACCTCGCTTTTTTCTCTTTCTTTCCCTCTCTTTGGCTTGTATCCATTCGGCCCCATTCAGCCTACTGTTTTAAGACGTTTGTCCCCATCCAGGTGTCAATATTTTCCTGGCAAGCGGTAGCGAGCCAGCATATATATATATATATATTTGTTTTGACAGCAAGCTAAATTTGTACATTTTTCGATAGAAAAATTTCTCCGGCGAAGCCGGATTTCTCCATACAATGCTGGCTCGCTATCGCTCGCCAGGAAGAAATCGACACCTGGATGGGGATACACGTCACATCCACACCTACATCCATTCCCAACACACCAATACCCTATACAACCCACATACAGTATACCTTACAAGTACCCCCCACATCCACACCTACCCACACACACCTACATCCACACCTACCCACACACACCTACATCCTATACAACCCACATACAGTATACCTTACAAGTACCCCCCACATCCACACCTACCCACACACACCTACATCCACACCTACCACACCAATACCCTATACAACCCACATACAGTATACCTTACAAGTACCCTATACAACCCCCATACAGTATACCTTACAAGTACCCTATACAACCCACATACAGTATACCTTACAAGTACCCTATACAACCCACATGTATACCTTACAAGTACCCTATACAACCCTCATACAGTATACCTTACAAGTACCCTATACAACCCACATACAGTATACCTTACAAGTACCCTATACAACCCACATACAGTATACCTTACAAGTACCCTATACAACCCACATACAGTATACCTTACAAGTACCCTATACAACCCACATACAGTATACCTTACAAGTACCCTATACAACCCACATACAGTATACCTTACAAGTACCCTATACAACCCACATACAGTATACCTTACAAGTACCCTATACAACCCACATACAGTATACCTTACAAGTACCCTATACAACCCACATACAGTATACCTTACAAGTACCCTATACAACCCACATACAGTATACCTTACAAGTACCCTATACAACCCACATACAGTATACCTTACAAGTACCCTATACAACCCACATACAGTATACCTTACAAGTACCCTATACAACCCACATACAGTATACCTTACAAGTACCCTATACAACCCACATACAGTATACCTTACAAGTACCCTATACAACCCACATACAGTATACCTTACAAGTACCCTATACAACCCACATACAGTATACCTTACAAGTACCCTATACAACCCACATACAGTATACCTTACAAGTACCCTATACAACCCACATACAGTATACCTTACAAGTACCCTATACAACCCACATACAGTATACCTTACAAGTACCCTATACAACCCACATACAGTATACCTTACAAGTACCCTATACAACCCACATACAGTATACCTTACAAGTACCCTATACAACCCACATACAGTATACCTTACAAGTACCCTATACAACCCACATACAGTATACCTTACAAGTACCCTATACAACCCACATACAGTATACCTTACAAGTACCCTATACAACCCACATACAGTATACCTTACAAGTACCCTATACAACCCACATACAGTATACCTTACAAGTACCCTATACAACCCCCCTACGTATACCTTACAAGTACCCTATACAACCCCATACAGTATACCTTACAAGTACCCTATACAACCCACATACAGTATACCTTACAAGTACCCTATACAACCCACATACAGTATACCTTACAAGTACCCTATACAACCCACATACAGTATACCTTACAAGTACCCTATACAACCCACATACAGTATACCTTACAAGTACCCTATACAACCCACATACAGTATACCTTACAAGTACCCTATACAACCCACATACAGTATACCTTACAAGTACCCTATACAACCCACATACAGTATACCTTACAAGTACCCTATACAACCCACATACAGTATACCTTACAAGTACCCTATACAACCCACATACAGTATACCTTACAAGTACCCTATACAACCCCCATACAGTACCCTATACAACCCCATACAGTATACCTTACAAGTACCCTATACAACCCACATACAGTATACCTTACAAGTACCCTATACAACCCACATACAGTATACCTTACAAGTACCCCCCACATCCACACCTACCCACACACACCTACATCCACACCTACCACACCAACACCCCCCTATACAACCCACTACAGTATACCTTACAAGTACCCCCCACATCCACACCTACACACATACCTACATCCACACCTACCACACCAATACCCTATACAACCCCACTACAGTATACCTTACAAGTACCCCCACATCCACACCTACCCACACACACCTACACACACCTACATCCACCACACCAATACCCTATACAACCCACATACGGTATACCTTACAAGTACCCCCACATCCACACCTACCCACACACACCTACATCCACACCTACCCACACACACCTACATCCACACCTACCCACACACACCTACATCCATTCCCACCACACCAATACCCTATACAACCCACATACAGTATACCTTACAAGTACCCCCCACATCCACACCTACCCACACACACCTACATCCACACCTACCCACACATACCTACATCCATCCCCATCAAACCAACGCCCCTGTACAACCCACATATACCTTACAAGTACCCCCCACACACCTTCCCACACCTACCCACACACACCTACATCCATCCCACCACACCAACGCCCCTGTACAACCCACATATACCATACAAGTACCCCCCACACACCCACATCCACACCTACCCACACACACCTACATCCATCCCCACCACACCAACGCTCCTGTATAACCCCACATATACCTTACAAGCACCCCCACACACTCACATCCACACCTACCCACACACACCCACATCCACACCCACCAAACCAACGCCCCTGTACAACCCACATATACCTTACAAGTACCCCCCACACACACTCACCCACATCCACACCTACCCACACACACCTACTTCCACCCCCACGAAACCAACGCCCCCTGATCAACCCACTAGCCCACATATACCTTATTAAGTTACACCCAAATTCACCACCAGCGGAACAGTCAGTCATACACCCTCTTGACAGTCTGCCTTGAACCCTCCACACAGTCAGTTATTGATCACTGGAACTAATACAAACTAATACATTGAAACTAATACAAACTAATACACTGAAACTAATACAAACTAATACATTGAAACTAATACAAACTAATACATTGAAACTAATACAAACTAATACATTGAAACTAATACAAACTAATACATTGAAACTAATACAAACTAATACACTGAGACTAATACAAATTAATACACTGAAACTAATACAAACTAATACACTGAAACTAATACAAACTAATACATTGAAACTAATACAAACTAATACACTGAAACTAATACAAACTAATACACTGAAACTAATACAAACTAATACACTGAAACTAATACAAACTAATACATTGAAACTAATACAAACTAATACATTGAAACTAATACAAACTAATACACTGAAACTAATACAAACTAATACATTGAAACTAATACAAACTAATACACTGAAACTAATACAAAACTAATACATTGAAACTAATACAAACTAATACACTGAAACTAATACAAACTAATACACTGAAACTAATACAATGAAACTAATACAAACTAATACACTGAAACTAATACAAACTAATACACTGAACCAAATACAAACTAATACATTGAAACTAATACAAACTAATACATTGAAACTAATACAAACTGATACACTGAAACTAATACAAACTAATACACTGAAACTAATACAAACTAATACACTGAAACAAATACAAACTAATACATTGAAACTAATACAAACTAATACATTGAAACTAATACAAACTGATACACTGAAACTAATACAAACTAATACACTGAAACTAATACAAACTAATACACTGAAACTAATACAAACTAATACACTGAAACTAATACAAACTAATACATTGAAACTAATACAAACTAATACACTGAAACTAATACAAATTAATTACTAATATTACTAATATGTTCACAGAAAATCTTAAGAAAAAGGTGAAATAATTGGTGTGAAAGTACAAACAAAGCAGTGGAGGTGGTGAGCACATATAGTTGTTTGACATTTCTAATTGACATAAAATACTTAATTATTCTCTGTAATAATCAAAGATAATTGAACACTTTTATAGCTGAAATTGTATCAAGAAAAGTTATTGAAAACGACAAACCATCTCACATTCATTTTCATTACACTTGCATACAGAGAAATTACTGGAAAAATCTACTGAAATAAGAAATATTAAGCAAAAGCATCAACTATGAAAATGCTTCCATGCTAGAACAAAAATTCAAAATACAGAACTAAAACCCCATGTGAAAATTTAAAATTAATACTAATAAATAAAAGGTGCCTTCAAGATGTCCTTAATGTGTAACATTATATGTCCAGACAAGTTGTGTTCAGTGCTGTGTTTAGTGTTCCTTATTTCTGGTGCTTCGTGTTCTAAATCCTACGCAGCAGATTCATGGGAAGGCACAACGCTGGAAATGCCAACAGAAGCTACGAGTATATGGCATTTAATTGCGTCGGAAACAGGAAGACCTAGGTTTTCCGATACTGAGCGCCACAAAGAGGTCGACGCAGAACAAACGGAAATCTTCGATATGGGGCATACAGAAACGCCCAATCAGAATCACCCAGATTCATTCAATGTGTGGCAATTAGTAGAAACCGAAGAAGTGAGACCAAGGGATTATAACGAATCGGAAATAAGGCAGTCAGAAAATCTTGGTAAGTGGCAATTGATAGTGTCGGAAAAAGGGACACCAAGCAATTCTGGATTGGAACAACCAGAAGCGTTTGATACAGAGCAATTGGGAGAGTCTAGTGTAAGGCGAGAAGAATTTGAGACTGGAACACAAAGATCTTCCACAACTCGATCACAAGGAGCAACTAAACTCAACCAAATGGAAGGAATTCAATTATACGAACACGGGATAACTGAGGAACCTGAGCTGTCCAAAATTATGGAAGGAATAGAATCAGGGCAGCAAGAGCACAGTGACATAGAGAGGCCAAACAACACGTTTAATCCATTTTCATCCGATATCGAGCGACTGGGCAGACCTGATACTTATGGTGTCAACAAATCCTTGGCCAATTCTTTCATAACGAAGGTGAAGGTTGGTCTTGTAGTTGGTAATGTTACCAGTGAGTTTGCGGAAGTATTGAAACTTGGGGAAGAAGAAGAAGAAGAGAGAGAAAAAACAACACAAGAGAAGGAAAGTGAAGTAGAGGAGAGAATAAAGGAGACAGCAGAGGAGGATGTGGAGAAGATGGCACTAGACAAACAAGAGGAATCTGTAACAATAATGCATGAAAGTGATGAACAAATGCAGAGAAGCCGCCAAAAGGAAGAAACTGGGACAGGAGAGGAAACAACACAAGTACATGACCAGGTAAATGAGAATGTAAAAGGGGAAAGTATAATACAACTTCAAAATTATACAGAAAATTGGAACACAGAAGTGACACGACAGCCTCTTTTAAAAAACGGAAATAAATCTGATCAGGAGAACCAAGAAAAGGGTAATATTGATACAACTCTCCCTTATTCTTCAACACCATACACCCCCCTTGAAGTCTTAGAGGCTACAGAATCTGCAAGTGCCGAAGAAGCTAACACAGTGACATTTCCTTCCAACCTCGAAAAATCATCTGATCTTGATGACATTTTAAAGATATGGGAAAGAAGACACGATGAAGAAATACTTAGTAATATGAAAGGGAATGTAAGAAATAAAGATACACTGGAATCTTTAAATACTTTTGCAAACAGACAAGGAGCATACCTGAGTGAAAGACATATCGGCTTGAAGAGGGTCAATCCACAAGTCGAGGCACTAGCTGTTCTGTCCTCACCAGCAGTCAACATACTTCAGCCACCGTCAGACTCCTACTTCTTCCTCAGCTCCGACACTCTTAAGGACTTGTGGCAGCATCACATTAACGCACAGGACGAAGTACCCATGGACATTGTTGACGCAGATGTCAACGAGCTCATGGGATTGTACATCCCACCACCCGAGCCAAAAATTGTAGTCTCATCAATAGATAAGTTGAGAATGTACGATGGTATGATGAATTCCGAGTTAGATGTCGTGTCAATTCCAACAGTTAATCAAGCCACTTTCAACACCCAAAGTGATACTCAATTACCAGCACAAAATACGCCATTCATACTTGCTTCAGGACCGAACGGGCCATTCTACACCCTAACTGGCCATACTCCTCAGTGGCCTCAAGTTCTGGGGGGCCACGGTGTACGAGGGGGCCCTAATTTTGACCCAGCTTCCGTTCTCTCTGGGGGGACCACAAACAACCATCCTGTTATAAGAGTGTTTGATTCTGTGGATGGGGAACCAGTGGGTAGACCAAAGCTTACCAGACGCATTCGATTCCCCACTGAAGCAAATCCAGTTGATTCAATAAACTCGGAAATTAATGATGGGAGTGAAATAATAACACTTGCAGGGCTTAATGAGATGATCAATTTAAAGAATGTGGTGCAGGTGAGCCAAGGCGACACGAATAATTCAGAGAAGCCAAGAGTAGTGATCAGGCTTCATTCTAACCCTGCTAATCCGAATGTCCAGACTCAAGCCAGTTCGGATGAGGTGAAAAGGGTCATCCTAAGAATACAACAGCGGCCTGATGGAGGAATACAATTAGGAAACCAGCAAATTGGAGTGGTACAGCAAAATGGTCCACAGTCCAATAATCAACCAAGCAATACACAACAAAATAATCAGGGCTCAATATCACAGCAAACACCCTCTCATAATATACAAACAAGCCCCACATTATCACAAAACTTGAACCCTGCTCGTCCAATACCTCAGAATATGCTACCACAGCCTGTAACACCTCAGCATTCACAGCCACAGAGCCCACAACCCAATAATATAAAACCAGGTAATCCCATAATTTTCACCGTACAACCTGAACGTCCAAACTCACAAAATGCACAACAATTTAATTTCTCCGATCCCGCCAATGATCGCAACAGTAACGTGGGTCAGACTAGTATTAATGATGTTTCTGTATTAGCAGGACAAGGAGGAGTCAGAAATAGGCCTACTGGAATTAATACCAACAACTTAAATTCACAGGGCAATGAGGGCTTCTTCATTTCTTCGGGTAATGAACAAACCAGGTTCTCAACTGGAAACATGGCCAGTACTAGCAATATTGGAAATCCAGCAATTTCCAGTTATTCCACCAATGGAGGCCCTTCTCAAAGCATCAGAGGCCATGGCAGTGGTGTGAATTCAGCAGGTTCAGGTTACAGCAACAACATTGGTGTGCCTGGAAATACTGTAAACCAAGGCACTGGTGTCAACTCGGGTGGATCTAGCTATGCCAGCAATGGAGGTCCTATTCAAAACGTGCCAGGATATGGGAACGCCGCAAATTCTGGGACCTCCAGTTATGCCGGAAACATGGCAGGCTACGGCAGCCCAGCAACCTCCACTTATTCCATGTATGGTAACCAAGGGACCAGAGGGAAGGGAGGTGGCCAGATGGGAAACAAAAACAAAGGCGGATTTGATGGTCTATCTAATATCTTTAGTAAAGGAACATTTGACTCTATCAAAGGGCAATTCGATAAGGGAATAGCAAGCCTACAGGGAATATTTCCCAAGGGAGGTCTGCAGGGTCTAAGGGGACAGATGACCAAAGGTTTAAACAATCTATTCCAAACAGGAGGAATTCAAGATTTGAAAGATCAGTTTACAAAAGGCGATTACAGCACAATGTTCAACAAGAACATAAGGAACATGAATAGCAAGTGGAACAATCTAGTTGGCCCTTTTCAGAACAACATGGAGACTTCCTACAACACAGCCATGAGCTCTTTAACCAATTTCTATACCAGCGTCCTCCCAGGGGATTACTATGAAAAAATCCTGACGGTTTTGGCCATCATTGCCTTCTCCGCATTTTTGCACGTTCGGATCTCTCTCATGTTGTCGTCGCTCTCCAATTCAACCGTTACCATTGGTCTGCTGAGGAAAACTGAGCGACTTGTCGACTCCCTGAAGAATAATGAACAGTTCCAGACTATTTATGAACTGGCTATGGATGTTCACGATTCGATTGAACGATGGACGGATGAACAATTCAACTTCTCCTCACTAGACCTGCTGTCACAGATAATCGGATCTAAAGAAGAGTATGGAGAAAATAGCATTGATATCTTAAGAAAGGTTTTATGGTTGGAAGAAGAAGGTGAAGTTGATGATGAGACTGACTTCACCCCTATACCTCCTACGTCTACCTCTCCTTCCTCTATGCCTTCATCTACTGAGCGTTCTGCCCCTCATCCAACTGAATTTGATGTTTCTGAGACCCCTTCTTATTTTCTAGAGGTTTCTAAATCTTCTTCTACAGATCATTCTCACTCACCTTCATATTCCTCTCCATCCTACTTCCTTGTATCTTCCTCTAACAATCCTTCATCTTACTATTCGTCATTACCGAAAGAAGTTCCTTCCCAATATCTTCCATCCCTACACGCTTCATCCTATCTTAGTCGACGGTCTTCCTATGTACCCTCCTCGCCATCATCATTTGATTCACCCTCCTCCCCTTCTTCTTTGTCTACATTTTCTTCTCCCTCCTTGTCTACCCTTTCAACTCCTTTATACCCTACATCTTCTAATCGTATGGCATTTTACCCTACTCCAACTACTGCAATGCCCACCCCCTTTCCCGATACCCCACCCCACGAAGTAGTCCCCTACCCTCGGCATTCCCTCTCATCTTCGACCTCCAATTCGATGTATTTCAATCCATCCTACAATGTCTCTTCATATCACACCAATCCAATCTCTTCCCAATCTCCCCTTTCCTCCTCAACTTCATTCTTCAGCAACTTTTCAGATCCTAAGCATCGCTCCTTCTCAAGTGCAGTTTATCATTCACCTAATCCTAGCCATTTCACTACCAAATCCTTCCTAGACTCACTTTATGAACGTACCTCTTATCCTGATCAATCATCCTCTTCCTCGTTGTTTTCTCCTCCACATTTATTCGGCTCCGCAGAATTCAGCATGAGCCAGCTACTATCCGAAGTAAACGACTTGGCTCGGATATCAGCCACCCTCATCAACATGGTCGTCGTCCAAGTCTCCCGCATTGCTCCCCCTTCAGAACGCAACTCTGCATCTCTACGACAAGACTCTTCTCCATTTAGTTACGATTCATTTCTTCCACAAGATTCTCCTCTATCAGGATACGATTCTTCGCCTCCAGGAGAGTCGTGTCTTCAGCGACCTGTGTGTGATCTTAATACCTACAGTGATCGTCTTGGAGGACTCTCGGCCTTCCTTTTTCCAATCCTTAGGTAAATGCCTGCTGTATTTCGTATAGTGATAAATAAACTAACTTGGTGATGATTCATGAAACAAACAATAATGCTATCAGCATTGTCAAAAATGCCTATTATTAAATTACAATATATATGAAGCATAGGCCGCAGGATAAGGTTGATGTTTTTAAAAGCTGTCAGACTAAAGAACATAGAGCTCACACACACACGCACACATACTCTCTCTCCCTCACACACACACAACACTAACCTCTCTCTCTCTCCCTATCCTTGTAGCACTGGAGTATCGTGGATGACCCAGCCCCCCACGGATGCCTTCACCCTTCTGGGGGTTCTGAGGCCCCTCTGGCTGTCTGGCCCACACCTGTCACCCCACCACACCTGCAGCCTGGCCCACACCTGTCATCACCACACATCTTCAGGGTCGAGATCATAAGATTCTCACGTCTGCTGTAATATATTTTTCTATAGCTATTTGTTGCCCTTACATGTCAGTTACATAGAGCCCCTCGGAATCGGACGGAATTTGAATTGAGTGGTAGATCCTGTAAGTCCTTGAATAAACTGGCGTGGGTTGTCCTTCTCACAAGGGATAGGTCCACTTGGGGGCGTTTTGTGTATGGTCACCCTCATAAAGGGGAGTAAGGAGTCCGGCAGTAGGTATAGTAGATAAATTTCTCAGGCCTTATACGCCAATTCATGTAATACACCTGCAATAAATAATTTAACCCCTTCAGCTCCCTTTCATCTTATTCTGGTTACCATTAGACGATTTTCTTCAGCTTGCACTCTATCTCTAGTACTCAAAAAGGTACATCCAATCTCAGTAAACCCTCTGAATAACATAGGTCCTTCATAAACTGCATAAAATCGTCTAGTTTTAGCCAGAATCAAAGGTAAACAAACGTCATGATGCTAAAGGGGTTAACACACCTGTAGCTCTACCCACATCTGTCAATACCATACACCTGCAGATATATGGTTATAGACCACTCCACAGGGTGAGCAGAAACAAACGGTCTGCAAATATCCACACATATTTACTGTTTGACTCTTCCCAAATGGTAATAACTCCATTGCACATTTTATTTTTGTTTTATTTGTTTTTAGTTAGATTTCTAGACTCGTGGTAATGATAGACGTAAGTATTATTTAAGAATGTTAAGTTATCTGTAAGCTGTGTATTTTAAGGAATAAGATTATGCTACAATGTGAATTTTGAGTCAATTAATTTGTTATCAAACACTATTATGGGCATTAATGTTGAATGATGAAATATACATAATAAATATATCCTTGTATGTGAATATCCTTTCTTTATATTATTCACGGATGTTCTACACCCCTTTAGCATACAATGACGAAATAATTTAGTGTTTTCATTCTGGCTATTTTTACTTTATTAAACAATTTTATCCAGTTTAGCAAAAATCTCTGGGGATGAAGGATGTATACCTTGTTCATTATATTATAAATAGGCCAAACATCATACCCACTAACCTCTGTACCTCAAAAACTACAGTAATCGAGTTAATTTTACTACTAGGTGGGAAGGGCCAGTAAGGTAATAGGTGTGGCAAATTACAGCCCATTTTGAGTGACAGAGGTTAAAGGTCAGTAATTCTGGTTAACTCGTAATGCATGGACTATGGCTTAATCTTCTAGAGTTAAGGGAGCTAGCTTCTGATGCCCATTTCTTAATGAAAGTATCGTGTTCTGTTCATTTAAACATCGCAGTCCCTTGACCAGACAGTGGTGAAGTCAAATGTTGAGCTGAAAACATTGGTAAAATTTGTAAGAGTTTCTCACATAAAAAAAAATCACAGATTCAGCCACCTCCCATGTTGAGTGTTCCCGCCATAATCGAAAATAATTAATTGTAACATCTATCGCTTTCAGCAAGGCATACGACTCCGTTAAGAGAAGCTACCTAATTAAAAATATGAAAAACTATAATATCCATCCAAATGTAATCGACCTAGTTGCAAACATTTATACAAAAGATAAAACTGAAACCCAGCTAAAAAACGATAAGAAAATATAAATCGAAATTACCAGGCTAGACAGCTGGCAAACCTAACCTACCCAGTAATAGCACAAAGTTGTCATAAGATTATCATAGGAAAAACCTCCTGGAAGAGCGTGGCCTTGCCTTCTATACTCTATGGTGCCATCGTACTAGGATATAATAAAACAGAAATAGAACAACTACAAAGAATGGAAAATAAGGTGTACCGACAAATCTTAGGAGCACCAAACTATGCTCAAACAGAGACTCTAAGAGGGGAGATACATGTGCACATTATAAACACACACATGCACACTATAAACACACACATGTCCACTACAACCACACATGTGCACATTATAAACACACACATGCACACTATAAACACACACACATGTCCACTACAACCACACATGTGCACATTATAAACACACACATGCACACTATAAACACACACATGTCCACTACAACCACACATGTGCACATTATAAACACACACATGCACACTATAAACACACACATGTCCACTACAACCACACATGTGCACATTATAAACACACACATGCACACTATAAACACACATGTCCACTACAACCACACATGTGCACATTATAAACACACACATGCACACTATAAACACACACATGTCCACTACAACCACACATGTGCACATTATAAACACACACATGCACACTATAAACACACACATGTGCACTACAACCACACATGTGCACATTATAAACACATACATACACACTATAAACACACACATGTCCACTACAACCACACATGTGCACATTATAAACACACACATGTGCACTACAACCACACATGTGCACATTATAAACACACACATGCACACTATAAACACACACATGTGCACTACAACCACACATGTGCACATTATAAACACACACATGCACACTATAAACACACATGTGCACTACAACCACACATGTGCACATTATAAACACACACATGCACACTATAAACACACACATGTCCACTACAACCACACATGTGCACATTATAAACACACACATGCACACTATAAACACACACATGTCCACTACAACCACACATGTGCACATTATAAACACACACATGTCCACTACAACCACACATGTGCACATTATAAACACACACATGTCCACTACAACCACACATGTGCACATTATAAACACACATACACACTATAGAAGACACACACATGTGCACTACAACCACACATGTGCACATTATAAACACACACACACTATAAACACACACATGTCCACTACAACCACACATGTGCACATTATAAACACACACATGTCCACTACAACCACACATGTGCACATTATAAACACACACATGTCCACTACAACCACACATGTGCACATTATAAACACACACACACTATAAACACACACATGTCCACTACAACCACACATGTGCACATTATAAACACACACATGCACACTATAAACACACACATGTCCACTACAACCACACATGAGCACAGTATAAACACACACATGCACACTATAAACACACACATGTCCACTACAACCACACATGAGCACATTATAAACACACACATGTCCACTACAACCACACATGTGCACATTATAAACCCACATATGCACACTATAAACACACACATGTCCACTACAACCACACATGTGCACATTATAAACACACACATGTGCACTACAACCACACATGTGCACATTATAAACACACATGTGCACTACAACCACACATGTGCACATTATAAACACACACATGTACACTACAACCACACATGTGCACATTATAAACACACATACACACTATAGACACACACATGTCCACTACAACCACACATGTGCACATTATAAACACACACATGTGCACTACAACCACACATGTGCACATTATAAACACACACATGCACACTATAAACACACACATGTGCACTACAACCACACATGTGCACATTATAAACACACACATGCACACTATAAACACACACATGTGCACTACAACCACACATGTGCACATTATAAACACACATACACACTATAGACACACACATGTCCACTACAACCACACATGTGCACATTATAAACACATACACACTATAGACACACACATGTGCACTACAAACACACATGTGCACATTAAAACACACACATATACACTAAACACACACATGTGTACATTAAAACACACACATATACACTATAAACACACATGTGCACTACAAACACACATGTGCACATTATAAACACACACATACACACTATAGACACACACATGTGAACTACAAACACACATGTGCATTATAAACACACATGTCCACTACAAACACACATGTGCACATTATAAACACACACATGCACACATTAAACACACATGTGCACATTATAAACGCACACATGTACACATTAAACACACATGTGCACATTATAAACACACACATGTACACATTAAACACACATGTGCACATTATAAACACACACATGTCCACTACAAACACACATGTGCACATTATAAACACACACTTGCACACATTAAACACACATGTGCACATTATAAACACACACATGTCCACTACAAACACACATGTGCACATTATAAATACACACACGCACACATTAATCACACATGTGCACATTATAAACACACACATGTCCACTACAAACACACATGTGCACATTACAAACACACACATGCACACATTAAACACACATGTGCACATTTTAAACACACACATGCACACATTAAACACACATGTGCACATTATAAACACACACATGTCCACTACAAACACACATGTGCACATTATAAATACACACATGCACACATTAAACACACATGTGGACTACAAACACATTTATTTCCTATGTGCATAAAGGAGACAGAAGGCATAATTACTTGTAACAAGTGTCCCCCTCAAGGTTGTAAAGAGTGATAGAACCAAAATCAAGGTAAACTCGAGGATAAAACAATCCCCACACCAACGCTTCAAGGATTCCGTTCACACAAATACATAGTCAGCTCACCAGTACAATGATTGTTATTTCCTTGAGTGTACGATAGAGGTAATTTAGGTGTGTTAGAAAGAAGTGTGGTGTGCATGTTAAGTGTTGTGAAATGAATGGGAGGCTCAGGTGGTGTTTGCGAAGATTAGCTGAATTACTCTGTGTAGGTGAGGCACAAATAGAAACAGTGGGGGAAGCCAGGCAAATGAAACAAGAGTTCCAGCAACTCCTTATCATATGTCCATGAGGCCTCCTCTGCTCGATTGGTGCCTATAATCACCCCCCATTATAGATACACACATGTACACTATAGACACACACATTCACGCTATAAACACACATTCACAATACAAGGACACACATGCACAATAGAAACACACATAGCATACACACATACACACTTCAAAAACACACATGCACACTATGGACACACACAGGCACACTACAGACACACACATGCATCCTACACACAAATACAAACATAATACACACGCCCATATACACACTACGAACACACATACGTAGGCCTACACTAAAAACACACACATGCACACTACAAACACACATATGCATGTTATACACATAATACATACTCACACATGCACACTACATAATTATACAAGCTAGCATGGTACATACACACACACACTCACACACAGACACACACTCACTCTCTCTCTCTCTCATATACAACCGTACGAGGGCACCATTATTTGATTTGTTTATCCTTCAGTTTGAAAAAAAAAAAAAAAAGTCTTGCTTGAATAAGTTAACTATATAAACATATTAGAATTTACTAGATTTGAGTTAACAAAAGGACTGGAAAATCCTGACAAATCTGTAACAAAACCAAGTAATGTTGTTGTCATAAATTATCAATTATACCATACAGTATTATGACAGAGAGACAAGAGAGGGACATGATTACGAAGGACACAGTTTATGTCATTGTAAAGGGGAGACTATCTTTACAAGGTAACATGGTAAACAAATGTATTGTCTAGATAGATGATAGATGTTAACTAACTTTTGTGCATTATCGAGTAGATAGATAGATAGATAGATAGCGTCGGTCAGGAGCAACTTTCTTATATTACAGTTAATTTAGATATTATTATTAAGTTTTCCTTGCAGGTCTTAGTATCAGTATTAGTAAAATGTAAAAATTTAGCTTGCTGTCAAAACAGAAATTATATATATGCTGGCTCGCTACCACTCACCAGGAAAATATTGACACCTGGATGGGGTAAACGTCTTAAAACAGTAGGCTGAATGAGACCGAATGCATACAAGCCAGAGAAAGAGAAAGGGAGAGAGAGAGAAACAAAGCAGGTGACCCCTCTTAATTAAAGCGCAGTACCTGAGAACAAGGATAGTAAACATTATATATCAAGCTCCTATATAGAACAAGGATAGTAAGCATTATATATCAAGCTCCTATATAGAACAAGGATAGTAAGCATTATATATCAAGCTCCTATATAGAACAAGGATAGTAAGCATTATATATCAAGCTCCTATATAGAACAAGGATAGTAAGCATTATATATCAAGCTCCTATATAGAACAAGGATATAGTAAGCATTATATATCAAGCTCCTATATAGAACAAGGATAGTAAGCATTATATATCAAGCTCCTATATAGAACAAGGATAGTAAGCATTATATATCAAGCTCCTATATAGAACAAGGATATAGTAAGCATTATATATCAAGCTCCTATATAGAACAAGGATAGTAAGCATTATATCTCATATCTACCACTCATAATCCAATACATTCCTACGCAGATGACTCAACACTCCACAGTTCCTTCACATTTACCAATTCTTTCACCCAACCCGATCTTATAAATTCAAAAATAAACACTGCAATTTCTCTGAACCAGGACCTTTCTAGAATTAATGGATGGGGACAAAATAATCTAGTTTCCTTTAATGCACAGAAAACCAAGTACATTCAATTTTCTAACCGACAGAATCTCACTGACTCCCATATATTTTTTAATTATGTAAATATTCCCACTTCCCCTAGTATTGACATTCTCGGTGTAACATTAACTACTAACTTGAGCTGGACACATTATGTTAGAAGCATTGCTAAGAATGCCTCTAAAAAACTGGGACTCCTGTACAGAGTTCGAGAATTCTTCACTGACGAGCAGTTGGCCGTGATATATAAAGTCATGTGCGTTCTCAGATGGATTACTGTTCACCTCTGTGGGGTGGAAGTGGAGTGGTTGCATTGAGGCAGTTGGACAAAATTCAAAATAAAGCTATTAGATTAATCAATAACCCTGCAATCACACAGGACCTTCCTACATTATCCATACGAAGAAACGTTGCATCCCTTGCATTATTCTACAGATATTTTCACAGAAATTGTTCCGAGGAACTTGCTTCAATTGTGCCGCCTCCACATCTTTCCCGTAGAACTAGGGCAGCTGAGAGCGCCCATGAATTTACACTTTCTCCTCCACAATGCAGAACTTCTGCTTATCAGAATTCATTTATCCCCAGAGCTACTACTCTTTGGAATTCACTTCCCTCGAATTGCTTTCCACAAACTTACAATCTACAAATGTTTAAATCCAGTTGTTACAAACATTTTATGAATGGAGGATGCCTTTAGGCACATGGACCTTTTTGTTTTATCTGTGTTTTTCCTTCCTCCGTTCATTGTCTCTTAAAAAAAAAAAAAAAAAAAAAAAAAATATCAAGGTCCTATGTAGAACAAGGATAGTAAGCATTATATATCAAGCTCCTATATAGAACAAGGATAGTAAGCATTATATATCAAGCTCCTATATAGAACAAGGATAGTAAGCATTATATATCAAGCTCCTATATAGAACAAGGATAGTAAGCATTATATAACAAGCTCCTATATAGAACAAGGATAGTAAGCATTATATATCAAGCTCCTATATAGAACAAGGATAGTAAGCATTATATATCAAGCTCCTATATAGAACAAGGATAGTAAGCATTATATATCAAGCTCCTATAATATTGAACAAGGATAGTAAGCATTATATATCAAGCTCCTATATAGAACAAGGATAGTAAGCATTATATATCAAGCTCCTATATAGAACAAGGATAGTAAGCATTATATATCAAGCTCCTATATAGAACAAGGATAGTAAGCATTATATATCAGCTCCTATATAGAACAAGGATAGTAAGCATTATATATCAAGCTCCTATATAGAACAAGGATAGTAAGCATTATATATCAAGCTCCTATATGGAACAAGGATAGTAAGCATTATATATCAAGCTCCTATATAGAACAAGGATAGTAAGCATTATATATCAAGCTCCTATATGGAACAAGGATAGTAAGCATTATATATCAAGCTCCTATAATATTGAACAAGGATAGTAAGCATTATATATCAAGCTCCTATATAGAACAAGGATAGTAAGCATTATATATCAAGCTCCTATAATATAGAACAAGGATAGTAAGCATTATAAATCAAGCTCCTATATAGAACAAGGATAGTAAGCATTATATTTCAAGCTCCTATATAGAACAAAGATAGTAAGCATTATATATCAAGCTCCTATAATATTGAACAAGGATAGTAAGCATTATATATCAAGCTCCTATATAGAACAAGGATAGTAAGCATTATATATCAAGCTCCTATATAGAACAAGGATAGTAAGCATTATATATCAAGCTGCTATATAGAACAAGGATAGTAAGCATTATATATCAAGGTCCTATAGAACAAGGATATAGTAAGCATTATATATCAAGCTCCTATAGATGTTTGTGAATATATGTCTTGCCTCTATAATGTATAACTAATATAATTGTGATCCTTCTTTAGGTCCGTAGATGTTCACAGAATATATATTATTATCGTATAAATACGATAGACTATGACTCTTTTGTGATCTTGGATGTCTCTGTGACGTCACGATCTCTCCTACAGCACGATGTAGGACGAGTAGATCGTATATTATAAGATTGTAAATAAGTTAAGTTATAAAAGGCCTAATATGCTATTAAGCAATATTGCCATGGTCTTATGTAGTATATATGAATTTATCGTATATATTAATATAATTTATCGTATAGAGCAACCTAAATGCGGTACGATAATTTGGGCTCCTGGCGGTTTGCCAAGGCAGCAAGGTGTGCTTTTGAGGTACGTCAGAGCCTTCACGAACACCAACCAGTTAACATCTAATTTTCCGCCCTCAGTTGATCGTGCTTTTGTGCCTCTAATCACAATACACATACAGCAATACACACAGCTACACCATCACGACGCTCTCATTGACATCATGACTGACTGATAGATAAGCATAATATTCATGTCCATTCCCATGTAATCATTTATTCTTTCTTTAACTTGACTCGTGTCTTGGGACCGAAGTCTCGTTCCCCATTGTCCACCACCATATTGGGTAAAACGTTCTCCCTTGCCTCATTGCCACGTGGAACTATTGGTGAGTTAATTCCTGGCTAATATTAACCCTTATAACCTTACCCTATAATTATATACATTTATTATGTGAGACCTTTGGATATAAATTAGCTTGTTTCAGATTGAATTCAATTTAGATATAGAGTATTCATTTAGATTGATTTTATTTGATTCATTATAGCTTAGTAACATTTAACTTCCATTGATAGTTTACCACATTGGTGCCCAGACCCGGGAGGATCAAAAAATTGCGCAACTTTGCTCAACAGACTTCTTTTTGTGTGCGCTCCTGTCTGCTGAGCAAAAGACCTTGTTTGAAAAGTTAGTATGTCATGTTTAGGTTGCCAGATCATCCCCAAATTTCTGGACTTTTCCTGGTTAAGAGATGCCGTACCATCCACCTGTATTAAACTCTGAAGATCTTCACTATTAGTAACCCACTCGCGGAGAAATAGATGTGCATCCGCAAACAATCTGCGTGCTTGCCAGTATGCATACAACAAATCATCTTGACTATCGCTAGTACCCTGCAAATTGTCAATGTATAATCCGCGAGATAGTTTACTTGTGTCCTCATGAGTGTCAGCTAGATGTTTTCTGATTGTGGCATTTAACAAAAACTGCGAGCAAGTGGCCCCAAAGAGTACAACCCGAAAACGGTATATTATGATGGGACTTTCAGAGTCGCTAATGTCGCTTAACCAAAGAAAGCGGGTAACATCTCTATCTTCCTCCTTTAGCTTGACCATCAAGACTGCTTTCTCGATGTCACTGGTATAGGCGTACTTCCCCAGCCTAAACCGCAATAGATGTTGGGACAGGTCCGACACCATGGACGGACCTGTCAACAGGCAGTCATTCAGACTGGGTTGTTGACCTTGGTGGGCAGAACAGTCATACACCACCCGTATTGGTGTGGTGACGCTGTCTTTCTTTACCCCATGATGGGCCAGATAGTGAACCCTACCCTTCTTACACGGTTCCTCGACATCGACTCTCTCATAAAACCCCTATCCTCATAACTCCGAAATACATCGTCATACGCCTGGCGCGTGCTCGGTTCGTTAGACAATTTCCGCCGCAATGCGCGCAAGCGACCTAATGCCAAACCATAGTTGGTAGGTAGGCTTATCTCACTGTTCTTCCAAGGTAAACTAACTTTATATTGCTTGTCTGAGGCACAGTAGCACACAGACTCGTCAAACCTTTGTAGCGCAACTTCCGAGTCATAATCAGTCTCCATAGGATTAATGCCTATGTGATCCAATCTCCACAGTCGTTCCAGGTCGAACTCGGCAGCCATCTTAGGGTCACTAGGTTGGGAATCCTCCCTTCCCAACTCCTCTGCCGCGGTTACATTGACTCTATATATCGAGACCGTGTCGACCAGGACCTTTGACTGTGTAGTATGCACCTTTCCGCTCATGCAGTATCCAAATTTAGTGGGGATTAAAATTACACCACACATCTTTTTAAATCCAGGGTATACTACTTCATAATAATGATCCACACCAAGTAGAACATGCACCTCATTCTGATTTCCCATGGGATCTGACAAGTTAACCCCTTTGCTACGTAATGCGTGTTCCACCTTCTTCACACCCACAGATACATATTCTGGTAGGGTGTCTACTACGATACAAGTCATAAAGTACCGGTTTTTACGATAGAAATATGAAATCTCCGCTATCTCGTAGTCTTGTTTATCAGTAACCCCTGTGAAGCCCTGTAATCGAAGAGTCTCAGCCCCTACGATTCGGTGCTTCAATCCCACTAGTACGGACCTCTTTATAAAGGAACGTTGAGATCCTTGATCTAGAAGTACCCGACAAACTTTGTTAATGTCATTACCTTCCATGGGAATCTGTATTGTGGGCAATATAGTGGTGTCTTGCGTGCTACCTAGTGCCACAGTTGTAGTACCCTCATTTTTGACGTCTTTGACTTTATCTGCAGTAGGACACAACTTATCAAAGTGATGTCCTTTGCAGTGCCGACAGGGCCTTAAGTATGTAGCAGTACATTGTCCCTGCTTACCATGTTCCCCACTTAGACAACCTACACATAGCTTCAATCTTCTCGCCTGTGCTAGTTTTGTCTCATTTGTCGGGTATTTTACACAGAAACTCCATTTATGTTTGTTGTTACATAGCTTACATAGAATCTGAGCAGGTTTCTTATACACACCCTCTTTCTTTACTTTAGTCCCCACTGTCATGCTTACTGTTCCCCTCTTCTCCACATTCTCACTCCCTCCCGACACATACATTCTCCCTTTGTTCAACTGTAGATTATTGATCTCCTTACTGAACTGAGTTTTGAATTCCCCCAGCTCAAATGATCTTACCTTATCAAGTATTGCCATAGGAAGCTTCTGACGCAAGATAATGACTATCATTTCCTGCGTGGTAAGCCCTAGGGTATCTAGCGATCGAGTATGGCACTCCATATTTGCCCTGAAGTTTGTCAACTCATCAACCTTATACTGTGGTTCTGCGAGCCCCAACAAGGCAACGACATGGGCCATCTTCAACTGCTCTCTATCCCCGTATGTGGACTCTAATAAGTGTACCGCTTCAAGATAACTACCACCTACTACTGCAAAACCCTCTATTAACTGTAAGGCCTCTCCTTCCATTTGTCCCTTCAGATAGTGAAACTTGCGGACATTATCCAAAGAGGATTCATGAACCGTAGATCGAAATACGTCCCAGAAAGCTAACCACTCGGTCAACTTGCCCCCAAATGTAGGAAGATTGAGCTTTGGGAGGTGTACAGTATGTTTTGGGTCAGCCCTTCTATGGGCCTCATTATCGCCTCCCTTCTTACTCGCGATTGCACGCTGTAATAGGTACTTCGCTCTAAAGACAGGTTCGTCATAGAGGGCGCGATTATCACACTCTGTAACAATCTCTTCCTCCTCTGTCATGGCAGCCACAATCACCTCACTCAGAGCCGTAATACGACCGTGGATAACCTGGACGTTTTCTAATCTAGCCTCCAATTCCTCTAGTTCAGCAGTAGTGATGAAAGTGTTGACGTCCACTATTAGCCTATTCATTACTCCCCGAAGTCCCGCCCTTTGATTTTTAGGGGCTTTGTTCAGCACCCCACTAGACGGTGTCTCTTTACCGTTTTTATCCATTTTGCTTGCGAGCCTATAGGCTATGTATCTAAATAACAGGCTACTTAAGAGACGCCAACCGGCGGACTTCTATGTTATGGAGAAAAAATAGTACACTATATAGCAATACCTACTAATGGATCATATTGAACAAGAAAAAATGTTAGGTCAGGTCATATGTCACAGGAAGTCTGAAACAGAAAAGAACATTACTGGGGAAAGACGATGGGTGGGAAGCAGGACTTAGGCAGGCGCAATGACACAACCCCGGCGTCCCTCTCTAGCCAACGCTTCGTTAGCCCTACAATTTTGTTATATAGGACTTGATTGGTGTCTAAGTCGAGGTGGACACCATCCTGGTCGAGGTCTCGGATGCTGAGTGTTATGGAAACAAAGCGGTGCTTCGTTTCTATTAACCGACACCTCAGGGCGCGGTTAACAGAATTTTTTATAGCCTGAAATTCCGCAGCTGAGAACCCTCGGACTTTCGTCCGGCTCTCAATTGCCACGATCTTGCAGCTTCCTCCGGACTCACGCTCCAGATCCAGCGCCACCTCTTTAATTGCGTCAGCTAACTCGCGGGGCACTGTACCGGGGCGTATATCATTGCCGCCTATAAACAAAAAGATCATATGTGGCCTAAACCGTACCACTTGCCCCCACTGGGGGGAGGCTTTCAGGGTGTCAACGGTTGCTCCCGGTACCCCGAAGTAGGTCAGCCGGAAAGTTCTTTCCCCCTCTGACGCCCGATACGACTCAGTACCTCCGTCAGCTGCCCTTAGCCTAGTGGCATAAGAATGTCCCACTATGGCTATTCGCTGAGGTACCGGCGCCTGAGGTACAGGAAGATAGCCAAGCCCTACCCCTCCGGGGTCCTTGCTCCTGCATCCCTGGGCTAATCCCTTGCTCATTGCCTAAGATCCCTTACTGGTAGCTAGATCCCGGGTCTGGGCACCAATGTGGTACGGTTTAGGCCACATATGATCTTTTTGTTTATAGGCGGCAATGATATACGCCCGGTAAAGAGTGTTCATAATGATTGCAGTAAGATTCACCGACATCACTATGGGTTATGTTGGTATATTATACACAAATACATTAGGGAAGGGTATATATTTCCAACCTGGTTTTACCATGTGAAGATCTACCGCATGGCATCATTCTACTCACTTGTCTAACAATACTAATTTAGTTTGAACCATAACATGAATCCTATATAAATATTTTCAATGCATCTGTTATCCAGAAAATTTATGAAATAGCATACTTGTTATTTTCACACAATAATGTATATGTGTTATTTATTTTATTTATCATGGAAGCGTTTATTATATAATATTATAATATATATTATATATTGGTAACGTGTGAGCGAACAGCTCCGGATCTCCAACGGTAACAACAGGAAAACATGAGTGTATATGGTGTTGCTGTGACTCTGAATATTTCAGGAGTGACCCTTGTATTTGTAATAATCCTGCAGAATGTTGGGGTTTGTTTTAACTATTAAACGATAAGTGTTTTACTGATAGGCAAGGGGTTATACCATGAACAAAATAATACGAAAGTTAACTGGAATGTTTCCAGGTCATTGCTATCTAATAGGTATAACTTGAACTTGAATTACGAAATACACATATAGTTAATTTTCCTAGAGGCAGTAGCACTGATTTCTCTGAACAGGGGGAACTATGGCATAGTAGGAAGACTCAAAATGTCAAAACAGGAAATCATAAACACTTTAATTTTACTTCCAATGGAACAGCTTAGGAACTCGCTTATTCCTAATGTTGGAAATTGTACTGAAATAAAACACAATTTAACTTTTTTGTTAAAAAAGAAGATGAATATAGAATTGTGCTAGCCACAGCCAAGGACACAGCATACGCTGCATGCGTGTGCGTGTGCGTGTAATAATAATACATCATAATTGTCGGCTTATTGTTCACTTGCAGACGAGAGGTTGAAAATCTACAGAACTTTTCATAACCTAGTTACAGTACAATGCTTAGTCTACCTTAAATACTAGGTCACAATCATGCAACCTTTGGCGTCCGTGAGGTGACTAGTTTCCATTTTAGTACAGTACATACGCGGATGCACTTGTGAAGGAGTATGTATAGGCACTGTAGGCTAACACAAGCTGATTTAAGCAGCCTAGCTAGGGAGGGACCACGATCAAATCCTGGGGGATTGTGTGTTTATCTCTTATATTATAGTTTTGCATAATATTTTGGCTATCACTAGACATTATTCACAATCAAAAGGTATCTCATTAGTAAAATCCTCTATTGTTAGCCAGAAACACTATATAGCGCCCTAGTACTGTGTACATCCTATCATAATATACTCAAGATGTTCATTGGTCTCTCTAAATATGAAAGCACTAGTATGGTGTGCACACTGTTGGATGTGCAGTGCTGTCGGGCTGTCATCAGGAGACTGGTGTACAGCTTTTCGCAGCGACTGCAATCCTCCAGTAACACGCTGATTGTAGCTCTTTGGTCTAGTGATCATATCTATGAATCCCGTATTATATCTCACTGGCAGAAGCTGCTGCACACATAGTATGTACTGTAATGTAATATATAGGTCTAATTGAACTATGAGCAATGATCTGTGCAATAGGTGTTAACCAACATTGAGCAATAGCCTTAGTTAGCCTATCTGTGTTATATTGTGACAAAATGTGATATGTGCTCTATTCTGTAAATAGGCCTACTGTATTTTTTATTTTATTGTGTCTTTATTAATATATCTTTGTGTATAATTATTATCTGTGCTCTGACGAGAAGTGTATGTGATATGGACCATTAGGTCGTACTGTATTTATACTGTATCTATCTTATGTGTCTGGAATAAAGAATTATTATTATTATTATTATTATTATTACTGAAATGCTTACTATTAACCTGTCCATCAATCAACACACAAGAAACGTGACACCCCTTTTGTCTGACGTAAAGTAGAGAGAACGTCTGAAGAAACAATAGGAAAGCATAAATACATGTTACACTATTATTATGAACTGATTATTACGGGAGGGACTTAAATATTTGTAGTCATGTTGCAAACTGTTTGGGTCTATCTAAAAAAGTAGAGGTAGACCACGGGTGCGCGGTAGACTTCACGTTAAAGCAAGGCCCACTATATCATTATTATTATTATTATTATTATTATTAGTAGTAGTAGTATTAGTATGAATACTAAATGTGACGCCACCACCAAACTGTTGACAGAGATGAAAAAGCTCATTTATTATGTCTATGACAGACCTTTAGCCCCGTATGCTCTCAAGTTATTTTTCAGCATTCCACATCTCTTCTTGCAAAAAACTCACCGCAATTCTAGACAAGCGGAAAATGTAACAGCGCTAACAAATAGAGTGAAACTGTGGAATGATAACAAGATGGATGACTTACTCAGTGAAGCCAGAGCATTACAAGAGAGACAAGGCAGACGGCAACACAAAAGAGAAAACACTGAGGACAAGGCCAGGAGATTCGGCGACCAGATGAGACAAGGTAAAGTGGCACCTGCAATATGATCGCTGACAAAGGAGGCAGCTAGTGGGCTGTTGCCTATCACAAGAGATACCATCAAGCTGCTGGAAGAGAAACATCCGCAACCTAGTATATCCGAGAGTCAGAAGCTAGAGGGGGCTTATATACCACCGAACCCCGTCATTTACGAACAAATCACAGGCGAGAAGATTTGGAAAAAGGCTCTAGGGACACAAGGCAGTGCAGGACCCTCAGGGATGGATGCAAACGGTTGGAGAACAATCCTGAGCAGCACACTTTTCGGAGTTGCAGCGACCGACTTACGCAGGGCGCTGGCAGATCTTGCAAGAAAAATGGCCACTCAAAATTGTCAACACTTGGAGGCCTACACAGCTTGTCGTCTAATACCATTGGACAAGAATCCAGGGTGCAGACCTGTAGGGGTGGGTGAAGTGTTGAGAAGAATCATCGGAAAATGCATAATGGAGGTGGTGAAGGACGATGTGCGGTCAGCGGCTGGAAATCTCCAAGTGTGTGCTGGCCACCAAGCAGGGGGAGAGGCAGCAATTCATGCAATAAGAGAAATATATGAGCAAGAAGAATGTGAAGCCGTGCTGTTAGTGGATGCATCAAATGCCTTTAACACCATCAACAGAAAGACAGCAATTCACAACATCAAGGTAAAATGCCCCAGCTTAGCCACTTATGTAGAGAATACCTATAAACAGCCTGCAGACCTCTTCATAGTAAACAACCAAAACTCACGACGTGGAACGGCACTGAAATCAATGGAAGGAACCACACAAGGGGACCCAGTAGCAATGGCGATGTACGCATTAGGTCTCTCGGTGTTGCTATCATTAACAAGACATGAGACGACACATGTTAAGCAGGCGGCCTATGCAGATGATCTCACTGGAGCAGGGAAAGTCAATGATCTCAAGAGCTGGTGGGAGCAAGTATCACAAGTGGGACCAGAAATAGGATACTTTCCAAATGCTAGTAAGTCTATACTGATAGTAAAAGCAGAACATTACGAAAATGCCTTAGAAGCTTTCAACGGTAGTGAAGTGGTCGTAAAAAAGGACGGACAGCGTCATCTAGGGGCAGTGATTGGCACAGAAGAGTTCAAGAAGTAATACATGGAAGAGAAGGTCAGAGAGTGGGTAAACGAAATAGAAATACTAGCCAAAATTGCAAAGACGGAACCACAGGCTGCATATTCGGCATTCACATATGGGGTCAAACACCGCTGGACCTACTTGATGCGTACCATTCCAAACGTGGGTCCACAACTTCAACCGCTAGAAGATGCCATCAGAGACAAACTCATCCCAGCTTGGATGAAGTCCCACACCCCAAATGCTACAGAGAGGGAGTTGCTCGCACTTCCTCCTAGGTTAGGAGGGCTTGGAATCATCAATCCGGTGAGGAGGGCGACAACGGAACACGAGAACTCAGTAAAGATAACAGAATCTCTCACTGAACGCATCGTAGCGCAAGATCCTGACGGCGAAGTGGACCAGGCGGACATCTACAACATCAGAAAGACCATCACGTCAGAGAGGCAAAACTCACAGAAAAATGACCTGGCACAATTGATGCGACAACTTTCCCAGAGACTAACAAGAAAAGTACAAATAGCACAAGAAACGGGTGCTTCAAATTGGCTGACAACACTACCAATCAAGGCAAAAGGCTTCAATCTAAACAAACAAGAATTTAATGATGCTATTGCACTGAGGTATGATTGGCCGATTGAAGGACTGCCCGATCGATGCGTTTGTGGAATCAACAACGATGCAGACCACAGCATGATATGTAAGAAGGGAGGATTCATCAGCATCAGGCACGATGAAGTAAGAGATGTAACGGCGAACATGCTCAGGGAGGTGTGTCGAGATGTGGTGCGCGAACCATCACTCATTCCCTTGGAGGGAGAGATCTTGCAGCACAGGACGGCCAACACATCCAACGAAGCACGAGTGGACGTTAGTGCAAGAAGTTTTTGGACAAGAGCACAGCGAGCATTCTTTGACGTAAGAATATTTGACCCAATGGCCCATAGCTACAGCGGGCTGTCTCTGGAGGCTGCACACAAGAGGAATGAACAAGAGAAGGTCAGGGCATATGGGGAAAGGATCTTAAATATCGAACATGGCAGCTTTACCCCACTAGTCTTCACCACATCTGGAGGGATGGGACCTAGGGCCCAGTGCTTCTATTCAAGGCTTGCAGAGATCATCGCAGAGAAGAAGAAACAGCCCAGGAGCCACGTTGTAGCCTGGATGAGGTGCCGTCTATCTTTCTCGTTGCTCAGATCAGCACTACTATGCCTGCGGGGAACAAGACTGTCTGCACCACAACCAGCGACGGTGGCAGAAGTGGACTACGAGGCAGCAGTGGCAGAGGGTCGCATAGGAAGGAGACTGGATTGAAGTTGCATGGTGTTGAATAGTAATATCTGATGCTTGTAAAATAAAATGTATGAACAATATTAAATAAAAACCAATGTAGTAGTATTAGTATTATTAGTAGTAGTATTACACACACATGCATACACTTAGTTGGATATTTTGTTTTACCAAAGTAATAGCCTTTGCCCTTACATTCGAGGGTAAACTACTGTAACTTTAGTATGACTAATATTATCTGCTTTATTAATCATCCTCATATCCTGGAGAATAATCCCAATCTTGATCCTGACTGTTAAGGTATACTGTATATACGGTACCCATGATGATTATATAGACATACACTGTCTGTATATTGTGTATATACTTATCTCTCACTGTATAATAGGTTCAGCAGTCAAAGTTAATAGTTCGCTGATAACATTGTTGATAATATGCGTACAGTCTTGTGTATCGACACTTCAACGTGAAACAAATAACCCTAATCTAGATCTGTTAAAAACTCATGACGCCTGCCAAAGAAAAGTGATGATAACTTAAGGGAGCCCACCTCGCTCGTTTTTCTCTCTCTCCCTCTCTCTTTGGCTTGTATCCATTCGGGCCCATTCAGCCTACTGTTTTAAGAAGTTTACCCCCATCCAGGTGTCAATATTTTCCTGGTGAGCGGTAGCGAGCCAGCATATATATATTTTTTATTTTGACAGCAAGCTAAATTTGTACATTTTTCGATAGAAAAATGTCTCCGGCGAAGCCGTATTTCTCCATTCAATGCTGGCTCGTTATCGTTCGCCAGGAAGAAATCGACACTTGGATGGGGATAAATGTCTTAAAACAGTTGGCTGAATGGGGCCGAATGGATACAAGCCAGAGAACATAAGAACATAAGAACATAAGAAAATGGGAGTCTGCAGAAAGCCAATTGGCCTAAGCAAGGGCCTGTCCCACACAACCCCAATTCAATTACAAAGCCCAATTATAGGCTCAACACTCTAATACCCTGAGGATCATCTTACCAAAACGGTTAGAGATTAACGCAGGATTATGGGGGTCTGCAGAGCGCTGATTGGCCCAACCCGGCTGATCCCCCTTCACACCCAACCCTTCTCGTCCATATGCTTATCCAATTTTATCTTAAAGCTCCCTACCGTTTTAGATCCCACTATAGCACTTGGTAGTCCATTCCACCCATCTACAACTCTGTTACCAAACCAATATTTTCCTATATCTTTTCTGAAACGAAATTTATCTAATTTGAAACCATTGGTACGAGTCTTTCGCTATCACTGAGCTTTAGTACATTTGTCATGTCCCATTTGTTAATCCCACTAACCCACTTGAACACCTCTATCATATCCCCTCTAACTCTGCGTCTCTCTAACGAATGTGAACCTAATTTCTTCAACCTTTCTTCATACGGAAGATTTCTAATATTATGGATCATTTTTGTTATTCTACGCTGTACTCTCTCCAATGAATCTATGTCCATTCTGTAATAAGGACACCAAAATTGGACAGCATAATCCATATGGGGTCTCACTAATGACAAGTAAAGTTTTAAGATAACATCAGTAGTTCTGTTACTCACACTCCTAGAGATGAACACGAAAATCCTGTTTGCCTTAATACGAACGCTTATACCATGTTTTCTAGGCTTCAAATCATTGCTAACGAACACACCTAGATCTTTCTCGCAGTTTGAATTTTCTAATTCTAAATTAGCTAGTTTATATTTAACATTTGTTTGCATCTTCCCTATCTTTAATACCTTGCATTTGTCAATGTTAAACTTCATCTGCCAATTTACTGACCATTCATGTAAGGTATCTAGATCCCTTTGGAGGCACTCTATATCGCTATCTGAATCAATTGATCTCCCCACTTTAGTATCGTCTGCGAATTTACTTATCCTACTAGTTATACCTAAATCTAGGTCATTTATGTATATAAGAAACAACAGGGGACCTAATACCGATCCCTGGGGGACACCACTTTTGACTGCTCCCCACTCTGACTTGGTACCATTTATGCTGACTCTCTGTTTCCTACCAATTAGCCATGACCTAATCCATCCCAACAACGACCCTCCTATTCCATGTGCCTCAACCTTTCTCATCAATCTCTCATGAGGGACTCTGTCGAAAGCTTTACTGAAATCTAAATAAATAATATCATATGACTTGTCACTATCTACTGCTTCATATACCTCTGAGAAAAAGCTAAGAAAATTAGTAAGGCAAGAACGTCCCTGAGTGAATCCATGCTGAGAAGAATTTATTAAGTTAAATTTTTCTAAGTGGCTTCTGATTTTCCTAGAAATAATAGACTCTAGCAACTTTCCTATGATTGATGTGAGACTAATGGGACGGTAATTGGATGCTATCGATTTATCACCTTTTTTGAAGATCGGAACTACATTTGCAAGCTTCCAAGCTTCTGGAACTAAACCTGTTTCTAATGATATGTTAAATAAAAATGCTAATGGGCTACTTAACTCATCTCTGCATTCTTTTAATACTCTAGCATATACCTCGTCAGGACCAGGCGATTTTTGAGGTTTCAGTCTGTCAATTTCCTTAAGCACATCATTTCTACTTATACTAACTGTACTTAACATATTTTCTATACTATCACTATATACCATATTGACTTCTGGAATCTGTGCCAAATTTTCATTAGTGAAAACGGAAAGAAACTGACTATTTAATGTACTGCACATTTCTAAATAATTTTCTGTTATTTCTCCTATTGAAGATTTTAGGGGGCCTATTACATCTCTAACTTTAGATTTATATAGTTGCTAAAAAGCTTTAGGGTTATTTTTTGAGTCACTGGCTATCCTTATTTCATAATTTCTTTTTGCTTTCCTGATTTCCTTTTTGACCTTTCTTGATAGAGTCTGATAGTATATATGTAGATGATTTTCGCCTTTCTTTATTTTTCTATATATTCCTTTCTATTTTCCTATAACATCTATTAGCTTATTAGTCATCCAGAAGGAGAGAAAGATTATAAAAGCCGGTGATCCCCCTTAATACAGCATATCTCAGTTTATGAGCAAAGTTGTCGCCGTTCTATGATTTTCAAGGAACTATGCTTTGTTCTCTCCATGATTATATACAGTATATGCTGGAGCGTTTGTCTATGCGGAACATTTAAGGGGGGTCACCGTTTTTTTTATATTTCTCTCCTTTTCTCTCTTTCCCTGGCTTGTATCCATTCGGCCCCATTCAGCCAACTGTTTTAAGACGTTTATACCCATCCAGGTGTCGATTTCTTCCTGGCGAGCGATAGCGAGCCAGCATTGTATGGAGAAATCCGGCTTCGCCGGAGACATTTTTCTATCGAAAAATTTACAAATTTAATTTGCTGTCAAAACAAAAATATATATATGCTGGCTTGCTACCGCTCGCCAGGAAAATATTTACACCTAGATGAGAGTAAACGTCTTAAAACAGTAGGCTGAATGGGGCCGAATGGATACAAGCCAAAGAGAGAGGGAGAGAAAGAGAAAATAAGTGAGGTGGGCTCCCTTAACAATGTTATCATGTAGTGTTGAAGCATTAAAGACTGTTAGATATTTGAAATAATTATGCTAGGGAACACGATGTGATTTTCAATGCGAGAAAAGGCAAAGTTATAGTTGTTGTTGTTGTTGTTGTTGTTCCCCAAGCTGCCTGGCTGAACAGCCCCAAGGCCCCGAGCAAGGCCAAGGCCATAACCGAGCGCCCCCACAGAACCCTCCCCGCCGACCACAATAAAGCCTGGGTGACCGAAGCCACTCCATGGCGGGGAGCTGAGGAGGGTGCGGAAACGCCCGGGAAACCAAAGCCCCACCCAGGGCCCTGTGTCCCTCAGCAATTATGAAGAGAAAGTTGAGGGGCAAGGGAAAAATGTGACGCTTTGGCTTCCAATCTTGGTAGATTGGGAGGTCAATCCACGTTAGAGACGCCGTCACTTGAGATCTAGAAAATATATAAGTAAAAGGAACAGTCAGAGTAAGCTATGGGTATGGCAGAGATTGCTCAGTTCTCACTCTGATAGACCAGCCCATCACCACTCAAAGTTATAGTACACAGCTATAGCATCACAGATATTATCGAATATTAGTATTAATGGTGATACATGTGTAGGTCAACGTCTCGTCCACCCTTCAAACGATACAGCATATCTGGCATTATCTCTTCTTAAATCAAATGTATCTAATGGAGACACATTTTCTAACGCTTTCACTACTAGCAATTATTGTCATCACTAATAACATGCGACTGGGATCATGATAAATGTCATAATCTTAATAAGTTTTGAGAGTGTATTAAAAGAGAATACCAGGCTTCACATACACAATAAATACAAGAGTCTCTCCCAAAATATTCACAGAGAATATAAGTAATAATTATGCCAGTGATTTATGAGTTCCTGTTCATCCCGGTGGAGATATCCCTTCTATACAAGTCGGACAAACGCCTCACGTTGCTTCACCGTTTTCTGTCAACAAACATAATGTTAACCCTTTCGGTCAGTTGACGCCATTTTGTTTAACCCGTGCAGTACCGGTGACGTCCTCTTCCTTGTATTCTGGCAACTGTTATAGGATTTGATTCGGCTTAGGAAGGACCACTAGCAATAATAAGGCTTCAAACTATCTCGACCAACCCCTTTAACTACCACAGATCCTTCCTAAGCTGCATAATATCGTCTAAATATAGCTAGAATACAATATAACACACGTCACTGGTACTCAAAGGGTTAAGCTACCAGTGGCTAGTTACTATTGAGAGCTAAGAATAAACAAGTTAGATACTCTCCATTATTCCCTAGAATCCAATAGTACACAAGTACCAAAATACATTACAATGGTTTGGAAATAACTAGTAACAGCAAGTTTGTAACACCTGATTGAGAGGATGCATATGATAGCGTTATTTACCAGATATTCTGGCTACAGCTACACGATGTTACTCAGGTTGACCCCTTAATGACTTGGAAGCGCTTTGAAAGGTCATTATGGCTATCATTAGACGATTGTATTAAGCTTAGACAATATATGTAGGAGTCAGAGTGTTTTGTTATCCTTTTTATTCCAGGAGGTTCTTCATAAATTGCACAAAGTCGTCAAATGATAGCCAAAGAATAGACAATAAATGTTTCATGATAACGTGAAAGGGTAAAGACGAACCCGTTTAGAATCTAAAGGGTAAACACTATCTTAAGTTTTCCTGACACCCAAAATCATTATATGTAAACTGAATAAAGTAAACTGTCTTCGTGGCGCAATGCATAAGTGTGTTGATTTTCGATGTGACGTCCTGGGTTCGAATCCCCGGACTGCCACATGTGTTTGTTAATTTCATTAATCGAGTTTAGGGGGTAAAGTTGGTTGGTGGAGAGAACATAATAATATACAATAAAGCATTTCTTGAAGGATTATAATTGAACATAATAATGTGCTTTGAATTTGTTTTCTCTTAAATCTATTAACCCCTTCTTTACCGACGACGTCTTCTCAATTTTATTTTGGCTACTATTAGACGGTTTTATTAAGTTTAAAAAGGGCCTCCAGCAATAATTAACAGGCTTCGAACTATCTCACTTAACCCTTTTTACTACCACAAATCCTTCTTAAACGCCACACAATCATCTAAATATAACTACAATAAAATGAAAAAGACGTCCCGGTACAGAAGGGGTTAATCTTAACCCTCCGAGGATTATGACGCGCATTGACAGTATATTCTGGCTATTAGACGATTTTATTTAGGAAATAATTTAGTAAATGCTTGTAGGAAATAATTATAGGAGTCAAGGGATTAAATTCAGATAGCATTTACCCTTTACATGCCCACAGATCATTTCTAAGCTGTATAAAATCGTCTAATGCTAGCCAGAATAAAATGTCAAAATCCTCATGGTTATTTTTGTGTTTACTCTCTTTATAAAAGTGGAAAATTCTTTTTCTTTTTGTGTTCTCTTATTTTTTACGAAGTTTTTTCGTAGTGGGTACCCAATCTGTGACGACACCATAAGAGAAGTAGTGTTGCACTTATGAAGATGAATCTCTTTCTTCCTCGCGGCGGTTGATTCAAACGACTGACGCGGGTGTTGAATGGAGACTATTATACTAATAGGCAACATTGTCAATGATTCCGGGGCCCCTACTAAATATTAGGTTTTCTCTACTTCCCTTCGGGAATCAAACCTATAATTTTAACACATACTTCCTGCGGACACACCAATCTGGCGGCCGTGCTAGCTACTCTAAACCTTGTTACTACAACACAGATGTATACAAATGAGTAAGGACTCACTAGAAGCTCTGGAACGTCGAATGAAGCGGAGCACGGCGCAAGCCTTGTTGTCACTGTGGCCGCGGAAGTAGGAAGGAAGACGATGGCCGCTAGAGGACCTGGTGTTGGGGAAGCGAAACATGAGAAATCCACGCATATGGCAAGTCATATGATAACAGATATTAAGTTCTTTTTTCTTTTTTATATTTTACGGAGTTTTTTTCTGTAGGGTACCCGATCAAAATGACGATCCCGTAAGGCAAGGGTTCCCAACCTGGGGTACATTTGCACTTCTCAGGGGGTACATAGGGGTCTGAGAGAATAACCATAATGTACAAAACATGGTGTTCTAATCTACAGGCAGATTGCACAAAGTTGTGTTTTTATCAATTTCCTCATCTCAGCAAGCAAAACTTATATTAAAATTGGCAAGAATGGAGTTACCGGGTGGACCGCCCGCCTTACACTATGCGGACGCTCGCAATCATGTTTCCGTCTATTTTGACTGCCGTGGGATACAATAATAGGTTGCCCCCCTCACCCCCATGACTTATTGTCATTATATATATTGCTAGCAGGAGTCAAATAACGTAAAAAAAGTACGGGAACTTACCCGCGAGCGATCGACCTATGTAAACATGATGACCGTCGGACCGACCGTACACCCGGATACTACATCCTTCCCTTAAAATTATATCAGTGAGGTGACTATTCCATTTTTTTTCACTATTATGTGACTTCCTGCAGCCCACAACCTGTATTGGACGTGAAACAATCAGGTATGTATACCAATTCGAGACAGCGGCAGTACCGCCCGATAATGTGACATATCAAAATATTTTATAAAGTCACTGAGTTCAGTTTATTGATAATATCAAAACTAAGATCCCTGTGCAGTCTACACATACATATTTCATAATAAAATAATATAAAATTAACATAATATTATCCATTTTTATCCTAAATTGTTAGGGGTACATGGGTACCTATCAGAATGCCCAAGTGGTACAGAGGAACAAAAAGGTTGGGAACCCCTGCCGTAAGGGAATCAAGCGTGCACTTATGACGAGTACTCCAGGTTAACTTCCGCGCGGGCTATTCAAAATGCTGGCGCGGGACGCGAGCTTGTGAGTTGTGACTCCTGCCAGGCTGCCGGGCTGCATATTTCCGAAGTCGAGACTAGTATATATCATAGATGAAATTAGGACCAATCAGAGGCCGCAGTGGCAGTGACGTCACCCACAAGGGGAGGAGCCAGTCTGTCTGTCACTCTCTCTCTCTCTCTCTCTGGGTGAGGAGCCTGCCTGCCTCTCTTTGGTTTCTCTCTCTCTCTCTCTGGTAAATAGAAGAAGTAAGTCACCTAGTATAACAAGTTATTTCAAATATTAACTACATTAAGGATACATTATGATTGTGCTATGTTATGGTTATGAGTAAATAAGAGTAGCCTACCGTATTACGCGTATTGCACAGCCATGGACAGAAATTCCTTGACAATTTTAGAAGGCACAATATTATTTCACTGGCGAACTATATTGATTCCTGTGACACTTAAGCAGTTAACCTGTCCTGATAATTTCAAGAAGGAACTTAAGTCACTCATATATCTAAAGGGTTATATATACAGTATATACATAGCCTATACATTACTGTATTTTAAATGTCATTAACACATTAACATTATCAGATAGTACAAAATATATTAAGCATCAAATGTTATGAAATAGTTAATGGTTTAAGTGCATAAAGTAGAGCCAAAGGCTAATTAGTAGGCTATATAATTATACGATACGTGTTAGTGAGTTGGGCCTAGGCCTATAGGCTACTTAGGCCTTATAATTAGGGTTGGATGTGAAGGGGATCTGCCTTGTGTGAGCCAATCGACTTTCTGTAGACTCCCATTTTCTTTTATTCTTATGTATGACAGCTATTTCTATATTTTGCTAAATATTACTTTTATTGTAGTCGATATGTTATGATGTGATAATGTTAATGAATATTTATATAAGTACAGTAGTGGTTAGGGCTACTTGAACACCTCTTAACCCCATTATATTCAGGGCGGTACAATATTGTACCGCCCTCGGTACTTAAGCCAATATAATATGTCATGTCATTTTTAAATAAAGCACAATGTTACAAATAATCCTGATCAAGACACTGGGAACACAACAAATAATGATTTTAAGCAAAAAAACAATGAGTTCAATCAGCCTGTTCTCTAATATTAACGATTTTTATCGTGAAAGGCGCTGAACATAAAGAAACCATACGATATGAAGTGAGACATTTGGCATAAAGGTTACACTCACCTGTAAGGTTGGACTGTAATTCCAGATGTACGATGAGATATAATTGTGAATTTTGTTATTCCCTTCATATCAATCTATCACTTTCTCTCCTATCAGTGATCTTTACTTATTCCCTTAGTCTATGTCTCGATTCAGCCACCCCCAGCTATGGGGTATGTGCCTGAGTGTATACATACATACATACATACATACATACAGACATACATCTGTAGGCCTACATACATAATATTATGGAATGAGATCATTACATATGCGGAGAGAGAGAGTGAAAAGTGACCATTTATAGTTTATTTACGTTGTGCATGAATGTAAATTTAAATGATAATGATAAATAAAACAGGAACTATTTGAAACAATGTAACTGTCTAAGGAGAACTGGCAACACCCTCCTCCTCAAATCTTGGGACGAAAGATGCCAGAATCGCAAAATTTTCATTGTTTACTCATTGCTTTTCAAGTAAAACCATAATTAATGGGAATAACATATTGTACTCTGGATGCTTATTTAATCTAGACAGAAACTATGCGAATAAATATTGATAACTTGTTATACTAGGTGACTTACTTCTATTTACCAGAGAGAGAGAGAGATAAACACACGAGAGGCAGGCAGGCTCCTCACCCAGAGAGAGAGAGAGAGAGAGAGAGAGAGAGACAGACAGACTGGCTCCTCCCCTTGTGGGTGACGTCACTGCCACTGCGGCCTCTGATTGGTCCTAATTTTCCCTATGATATATACTAGTCTCGACTTCGGATTCTGAGTAAGTTCGGAAATATGCTGCCGGGCTGCCCTTTTCATTCGGTCATTCCTTCCTCAGCTGCAGTCAGACGAGTGTGGATGGGTGTCGCCAGCTATAGGCCCTGTATAGTATCTTGTTTCAGCTGGATATGGATTGCACGTAAGTTATTAATTGTGTGTAGGCCTACTTTGTGATTCGGCATAGGCCTATAATGTATTGAATAATGATAGGCTAAAGCCGCTAAACGGAGTTCAATCGCGGTCATTTATACATTTCAAAGCTGTATTGGTTTGAAGTAGGCTAGCCTAAACCCATGGATTATTTACCTGATATTTATATTTCTGAGATTCCTTCACAGGCTTCAAATTGTATTGGAATTAATAACTACACCGTGACCATGATTGTACAGTCACGCTAATAAGTCATGTCCCAGCTGTCATTACGTTTGGCTTGCTCTGTGCTGTATTAATGTCTGTCAGATGTTGAATAGGGTGGGTAGGTGTAAGAACATGTTTGTATATTTCTTTCGATTATTGATATGAATTATGAAGAAATGAACCTTAGATATTGCTGATATCAATTATTGATCAAAACATACTTGGTGCCGAGATATCACTTATTAGCGCGACTGTACGTTGTTGTTTTTTAATTGTTTGCTTATTTTATTTGTTAGCGTAGCCTAACCTAACCTAAATTGAAGGTAGTAGCCTAAACTGTAACAAAGTTAAAAAGACCCTAAATCATTCGGGATTTCGTTCTAAACTTGAACTAGGTAACTTCACCTGACCTGACAACTTCGGCCCTCTGTCAACAGGCCCAAAGTTACACCATATTCTTCCCTTCGTTTCCTCTACCAACCCACATGGCGGGGTCGTTCCTTCGCACTCCGTTTATTAAATGCCCCTTCGTGTGGCACCCTTCGTCGTCTGCTCATTTCGTTCCGTTGGTAGGTGAGGCCATGTATGCAGCACCAAATCCTGTTCTCTGCGCATGCGCGGCCTGTTCCCTAATATTTTTGGTCAATATTTACGAGTCACACCACAGCTGGAATCTCATTTCTAATGGTAGTTTTGGGTTCCTATCATTCTATGTTTCATTACTATATACTTTTTATCCACCGGAAAATATTATTTTTTCTTGTTTTTTTATTTTTATTTTTATTTTTTTTATTTTTGTTTAGCATTAACCTAACCTAAAAACCTAACCTAACCTAACCTAAATGTATTTGGGGGCTATTAGGTTAGGTTAGGTTAGGTTAGGTTTTTTGGTTAGGTTAATGCTAAAAAAAAAAAAAAAAAGCAAAGAAAAAAATATATTTTCCGGTGGATAAAAAGTATATAGCAATGAAGCATAGAATGATAGGAACCCAAAACTACTGTTAAAAATGAGATCCCAGCTGTGGTGTGACTCGTAAATATTGACCATATTTTTATTTTGTTATTTAGGCTCAACTGTTAGGCTAATTTAAGTTAGGTTAGGTTAGGTTAGGTTAGGTTAGGTTAGGTTAAGATAAGATAATATAATATAATAGTATAAAGGAAACAAAAAATTGTGCCAAGGGGGCCTAAGATTCTCACACATGAGCAGAGGACAGGATTTGCAGGATTTGGTGCTGCATACATGGCCTCCCGTTGGTAGCCTATGCCTGAGAAGGATTGGTTGCGTTGCCAATTTAGCTACTTTACTCTAAATCGGTGATATTTACGAGCTAACGACATTTTTAACTTCTACAGGCATTATTCTAAGCGATATTTCAGATATTTCAGTGATATTCTAGAATCTAGAGATTGTAGCATTTTTCTAGATATTTTTTACATTTGCTAGCTAGAAACCTGAGAACGAATCTAGCGGTATTTTGTGATTTGTAACGCTGGGACCCTCACCCATTCGGTTGGTATGCCTGAAGAGGATTTGGGTAACGTTCAACAAGACTACATCGGCCTTATTTACCATGTTTTTTGTTCTTTTCTTAAAGGAATATAGTGTTTCATAGTTGCTTTGCATGGTTTGAGTGGAGAATTTGCATAAACTTACTCATTATCTATCAATCTGAAGATACATCATCAAATTGCGCCATTTATTGGGTGAATCACGCTTTTACAGTAGGTAAGGGAAATTGTGGGGTACATTGGATACAAGATGGGAAGAGGGGGGCGTTGCCCCCCTCACCCCCCCTTGATTTATTGTCATCCTCATATATGTAGATCTGTAAGGGGGCAAAAACAGGTTGCCGGTATTTCGTTTTTGTGAATAACGTTCACAGCATTTATTGGATGAATCGCACCCACCGCATATTTCAAAAGAAGAAGAAGAAGTAGGAGTCAAGTCGAAGGATTCATTGTGCGCAATGCTTCGTTTACGGTCGGGACTTATTATTTTGGTGTTACTTTTCGGTGTAATCGGGTTTTTTCAAGTGTCGATAACGAAATTCCTCCATGCGGACTATAAAAAGAAAAATATGGAGAGTCTATTGGTCCCTATTTTTCCTAATAAATTGTTTCTAATAGGGCGGATGTAGTGTCCTTGAAGATTATCAGGATTTGTTTACTTGGTAACGCGGTTTATTCAAACTGTGAAGTTGCTAGGTCACGGTGACCAGTAGCGACATTGGTAGAGTGCTCCGATTCGGTATTACTGATTTTTAGCACCAACAGTTACCTCACATATCTGTTTATGCCTATTAGATCCGGTAGACCATATACATCATTGTTATGTATGCCATTAAGAGCAGAAATGTATTATAAGGGAGATATATAAGAAAACAAAAATACCCTCCCTATATGAACGGCACTGCCACTCCCTATCATCAGCTGTTCGTCTAGACATTGTGCCGTCTATAGGAGATTTTGACAAAATGTTTACAGTAGGTAGACATATTGTTACTGTCTTTCTTATTGTTTTACCGAGGGTTGAAGCAATTTAATATTTTATTATTTTGAGAAAAAATGTGTAGTCTTATAATTAAGTACAAACATTAGTTTTTTGTCCCCTACTGACAAAATAGATAGGAATTTCAATAAGTCCTGGGGGGGGGGGGGTGAGGGGGGCGGAGCCCCCCCCCCCCCTCATGGAATCCTGTATCCCACGGCAAACTGTTATTGTCATATATAGCTTATTTTTTTTTTTTTATTGTCTTTAACCCCACATTTTCCTTGATCTTCATAGCCCTCCCCACTAGTGGGGGCTGTATTTTTAGATAGTTGGAAAATGGGTAAATACTCATTTCTGTTCCAAATCTTTATAATACAACATTATGTCTGAAGGACAAAAACACACATAACCAAAAATACTGACTAAAATCACTGTTGGTGCTAAAAGTCAGGTTTACCTCGGTTTGTAACAAGGAGGACCGAGTTCGATTCTCGGCTGGTGGAGATGTTTGGGCAATCTCCTCACACCCCTTGCCTCTGTTTCACCTGACAGTAAAATAGGTAATTATAGGGAATAGGCTCGCACCCTTATTTTTCATGTTTTTTCCTCCAGATTTTGAGAAATGAGTGTTTTCATGGTCTTAGTTATAATTCCAATGTGGGATACACGATGGGTTGAGGGGGGGGCGTTTTTTCTATTAATATCGGGTTTTATAAATGTGATCAAAATTATTCTCCCACAGTGGATCATACACGAGTACAGTATAAGGATTCCATAGACCTACATTGTCCCTAATAAATTATGTATAATAAGGCTGCGAGCCTATTCCCTATAATTATCGTAAAATAGGTTACGCGTCAGGGTTAAAAGGGGTCTTCGGAACCTCCGACCCGTCAACCCCCCCCCCCCCCCCCACACATTTTGTTTTTGTTTTTGCTAGGTCAATATTTCATGTCTCATTGAGCCATTTTGTTCTATTATTGGAGTCCATACACATACAGGAATAATATAGGCGTACCTGTATGTGAATACAGTAATCTTATTTATGTTTGATAGTCTATCTACATGTAGCCTATGTACTATAATTGTAAAGGAAATATAGCCTAATAAGCATTATTATTTGTTATGCCAGGTTTTTACTGGGGTTTGATTGGTTTGATTAAGTGGGTTCTTCCTAACTGGAGAAGTCAATATTTTTTTTACCACAGACACAGAAAGAAAATAGAGGATAATTATCACAAGACGTGCATTCATATTCCATTTATTGGCACAAGAATATCGCATACGTAAGGCTAGAACAAAATGGTCAAGAACAACAATAATAGATGCACGAACGAGGCTCCACTACGTCTGACTCGTAAGACTGGATTATTCTATGCAATATCTAAGTGAGTATGGTGGACTGCTTTCTAATTGAAAGATTACACTTGTCCTGTATTTATTTCAGAGATAAGAATAGCACTCCTTTCAATCGAGGATTTACACTTGTGCTTAGAAAGGCTACGTAGTAATTATATATGTGAACTTTTGTTTTTTACCTGCGTAGAGTTATTCTGGATTGGAAGCTGAATGTAATTATTTTCTCTGTGGTATTTCACTATGGTGCTTACGCATAAGTTAACTTGAATTTATTTGTTATTTGTTTTACCAGAATTATTATCAGTACTTCCCTGATTAATTTGGGTTTCACTAGTACTTCCTTTCTCTCGCTTTTTGCATAAGCTCGTAGTATCCGATGTTTCTAGAATACTTTTTTATATATACCCGGTAGATTTATTTTTACTACTTTCCACTTTTTGATCTTGTATACTCTTTCTCTGAGAAGACACTAAGTATATATTCTTTCCACAGTTAGATCCTCTATAACTTGTAGGTATAACAACTTCACTTTAGATGTGTAGAATAAGTAATCCAAATAATAATGTGTATAATAAGTAAACAAAAAGTTCACATATATAGGGGAGGTGTGGTGGAGTGGTCTTGCCACTGGCCTGGTAATCCAAAGGTCCCGGCTTCAAATCCCGATGTATCAATGGGAAGATATTATTGGGATGGAATTTGTGCTGTACCTAGTATCAGTGCATTACCACAAGCCCACCGAAACGTCAATAAAATACCCTCATTGTTCCCTGATTAAAATAGCAGTGTATGAATATTCCCATATTCAAAATATGCTATAGGGGTGCAATGCCTGGTGAGTTATCTGCTCAACAGGTGGCGTTGTGTGTGTGTAAGTGTGAGAGTCCGAGTGTAGGGGGTGAGACAGTGAAGCACGGGAACGAGATGGCTTCAGAGATGGGGTCATTTCGGGCCATGAGTGAGCACCGTGCCTCATGTGAAGGCAAGATGGCAGGTGCTCGTTGTACTCTACGTGCTTCACATGTCTCACTCCCTAGACTGGAAGAAGACCTCACGGGCTTCACTGTTCATTGTAAAGCGGTGAATGTTAAGGCTCTCAGCCTAAAAGTAAGTTGGAATATAGAAAAAAAAAAAAAAAAAAAAAAAAAAATCCAATCTTCGGTAGATGCATTGGCTGTGGGGGGTTGTCCTGTCGTGACTGGGTTAGCACAGTTTTACTCGAGTTCTTGAATCGGGACTTTGAATACTGTGGTGAAGAAACAGCAATGGCTGCAACAGATGTGGGAATTAAGACACAAATGCAGAGCAGGGACCCAGTTTATTCAACGTTTCGCCAGTAAGGCTTCTTCAGGAATAACATACAGTAGGGGAGTACAGTCAACAAAATATATCTCTTACCATAAGGAAACATCAGTGACAAGAATTTGAAGCATTCAGGTGATTTGATCAATAAATTAGAAAATACAAGTATGAGAAACAAACAGATGGCAAGCTTTGATGTTGTATCACTTTTTACCAATGTCCCAATAAAGAAAGCAATTGACGTGTTAAAGGGAAGTTTGACTGAATGATTCTCTGCCTATTCCTGTTCCAGATTTTATTAATCTTATTGAATTATGTGTATCCAACTGCTTCTTCACTTTCAACGATGATTTTTATAAACAAAAATCTGGAATGGCAATGGGTAGTCCACTTAGTGGCATTTTAGATAATTTATTTTTAGAACATTTAGAAACAGATAGCTTTAGTAGGATAGTCCCTACATATATGACCTGGTATAGATATGTAGATGACGTTCTAGTGATAGCCTCTCGTAGATTAGATTTAAGAACCTTAGAAATAGAATTAACAGCGTAGAGCCCAGTATTCAGTTTACATTAGAATATGAAAATGACGATAAATTACCCTTTCTTGATGCTCTTTTAATAAAAGATGGAAATGATTTAAAGTTTAAAGTTTTTAGAAAAGTCACCAACAAAAATGATTTTGTACATTTTTATTCTTCTACTGATAGCAGGACCAAATTAGGTATTGTGATAGGTTTTTATCTTCGTGCCTTGAGAATTTATTCGGAGGAATATTTGCATAATGAACATGACTACATTTTTAAAACTTTCACTGACTTAAAATACCCTCCATTCTTTATACTCAAGGCCAAGAAGAAAGCTCACATAATCCACGGTAGGAATGAACGCAAAGAAAACTCCCCAAAACTAGTAATTCTGCCTAAGTCAAATGTAGCGGATAGTGAATCACATGGTTTGAAGGAAGCAGGAGTCGAAACAATTAGAACAGGAAATGTCACCATTGGTAGTATTGTGAAAAAAGTAAATACACGCAAAAATGACAACAGCGAAGCAGGTGTATACAAAATACCATGTGCCACATGTAATGAAGTATATATAGGCGAAATGTTCCGAGGCCTACAAAAAAGAATAAAAGAACATGAAACCGATATGAAGAAATTTAGGTTAAGCAACGCCATGGTCATCCATAGACTAGATACCGGACACAGAATGAAATATAATGAAGCTAGATTGATAAAATGTGAAACAAATACTGTTAAACGTAGATGCTTTGAGTCAGCTCATATCGTAATGAATGATACCATTAACTTAAATAAAGGTTCCTTTTCACTAGCCAAACCACTTGCATATTTATTAACGAGTCGAGAGCCAGACTAAACTATTTGAACATTTCATGCTGTTGTTTTTGTTGTGTTGTTTCCTTATGGTAAGAGATATATTTTGTTGACTGTACTCCCCTACTGTATGTTATTCCTGAAGAAGCCTTACTGGCGAAACGTTGAATAAACTGGGTCCCTGCTCTGCATTTGTGTCTTAATTCCCACACCTTGAATACTATCTACCTAGCCATCGCAAAGGTAAAATAGAATCGAGTTAACGCAGGAGTGAACTCCTGACTACTCTGGTCTTTGAAAGAACTTTGATGCAGAACTGAGGGGTGATAAGTTTCTTGCGGGTTGGTCTATCCCGGATAAAGCTACTATCCCTTCGGTAGCGTACTTATATCCACAATAGCGCCGGGGATGGGGTAGGGGAAGATATTAGTTAGCTTCCTTCAAAGAGTCTAATAAACCAGCCTTGTTGATACCCACTTCAAATAATTATTATTGGTGAGTGACTTCAGTATCGCAATTGTTTCTACGTCCATCGACCATAAGAACAATTCTTCAACTGAGCCCTCAATCTTCAAGCTGTCCTCACGCCCATTGACCACAAGAAACAGCTCTAAAATGAGATACTTAAATGAAAATCGGCGGGAGTATATATCTCCCTTTTTACCTTGCCAGGTCGGTAGAGTGATTAGGTGACAGAAAGGCACCTGGCAGCCGGTATCTTGTGGTGATTAATTCCCTGTGGCTTTGAGTGGGGGTGGGCTGTCTGGACCCTACTTCTCGGCTTCCTTTGTCCCGGAGGTGGCGCGGGGGTGGGCAACAAGGGCGAGGGTAGCTACGGTTTTGATGGCTCCATTCTTGGTGTCACCTGTCTTTCCCACTTCTTTCCTTTCTTGGTGCTTTGGCATTGTCTCGGTTGATGACTAAGTCTTTTCCTGGTGTTGGAGGACAGCCCATCTCGTAGGTAATGGTTCGAGCACGTTTGTCTGGGCTGGGGGTTGTGCCCTTGTTGAGTTGAGGGTTGGTGGGAGAATTTCGTCTTTTCCGTTTCTTGCTTTTATTTTCCTGGACTTTGGAATTGTTGATGGTGATGAGTAAGTCCCCTTCTGGTGTTAGAGGACGTGCCATATTGATGGTAGCAATTCGTGTTCCGGGTTTGTAGGATATATCATTGTTGGTACAGGGAGATGACCTTGAGTTGTTTCTCCCCTTGCGGTGTGGTAGGAAGCTCCGCCTACGATGCACCTCCTGGCGGTGTGGCAGGAAGCTCAGCCATGTCCTTTCGTTCCCGGCTCTTTCCTCTACTCGGCCACTGTTTCCCATTCTTCCACTGTGGTGAGGAGGTGTGGTAGGATGAGAGGGCAAACGGCTTGGTGGTGGTGCTTGCTTTTCCATTATTTCACTATTATTACTGTATTATTGTTATTGTATTCCATGGACCCCAAGTAAAAAACAAAAATTAGGGTTCTATCTACAGCATCTATCTATTGCCTGACGCCGTGATCCCCAAAGAGGTGGCCATGAACGAACCGCCCCATGCACCTGTCCCCCGTCATTCGACGCCCCTCCTCCCAACCAGCACTGCCTTCATCCATATGCATCCTCACTCCATCCTTCCACCTCTCCTTCGGTGCACCTCTCCCTCTCTGTCCTTCCACCTCGCTCTCGTACACCCTCTTAGTCATTCTCTCGCTTTCCATACATTCCATATGCCCGAACCATCTCAAGTTGTTCCTTTTCACACTTTCCAGCACATCTATCTCCACACCACACCTTCTTACTTCCTCATTCGTCTGTCTATCCCTCCATGTAACTCCGCACGCACTTCTCAAGTAAGTCATTTCCACCGCTCTCACTCTTGGTCTGAGTCTCTTCCCCAAACGTCCAAGCTTCGCTTCCGTAAGTTAGTGTCGGGATTACCACACTGTCATGTAAGGACTTCTTCACTTCCATACTGACCACCCTATTTCTTGTTACTGCTTTCAGTGTTCCTACAACCCTCTTCCCCTGTTGGACCCTCTCCCGCACTTCTTCATCCATAGTCCCATCTTTACTCAACACACTGCCCAGATACTTAAATGAGCCGATAATCTCCATAGCCTGACCGTTCAGCTTCACCTCACACTCTGTGCCTTCACGCCTTTCGAAGACCATAACCTTGCTCCTCCCCATATTTACCTTCAGATTCCGTTATCGCATACTGTTCCAAACACATTTACCAGACCCTGCAACTCCCATTCATTATCACTCATCAGAACTGTATCATCCGCAAACAGCAGTATAGGTAGCTTCCACTCAATTCCCTCCCTTATCAGTGACACACCAACATCCACTGCTCTTTCTTGTATTTCTTTCATGACTTCATCCATATATACAGTAAACAACCACGGGGACATCACACAGCCCTGTTTCGTCAAAGAACTTGCTCTGCTCATTCTCCACACGTACTGCCGCATTTGCACCCTCATACATGCTCTTCACTGCTTTCAGCAACTTGCCATCTACTCCGTATATTCTAAGTACTTTCCACATACCTTCTCTATCCACTCTGTCATAGGCCATCTCCAAATCCATAAAGGCAACATACACCTTTTGTTGCTTCTCCAGATATTTCTCCACAACACAATTCAGGGTAAAAATCTGATCTACACATCTTCTTCCCTTCCTAAACTCGCCCTGTTCGTCACCTATCCATTTCTCCGTTCTCGCTCTCTCAATCACTACCCTACTGTACACCTTCCCTACTACGCTTAGAAGACATACTCCTCAGTGGTTACCACACACTCCTCTTTCCCCTTTACCCTTATATAGGGGGACTATTATGCCTGTCTTCCAGTTATAAGGTGCACTCCCCTTCTCCCATGCTAGTTTGCACATTTGCCATACCCATTCGATCACTATCTCACCACCATACCTCAACATTTCCCCACTCACTCAATCTGTTCCTGGTGCTTTCCCCAACTTCACTTTTTTCATGGCTTCCCACACTTCTGACCTCCTGATCCCCACCTCCTCCTCCACTACTTCTCTTCTTCTTCTTCTCTCTCCCATACCCCATCCAACTATGTTTGCTGGCGCTTCATTCCTTACATTTAGCAACTCGAAGTACTTCCTCTATCTTGCTTCTCGACTAGCATTCTCTCATTCTTATCTTTCACACTCTTACTGTTTCCCTTGCTACGTTCCCTAACTTTCTTGACTTCTTTCCAGAACAGTTTCTTACATTCCCTCCATTTTACACTCAGATTCCTTCCAAATTCCTCATCTACTCTTCTCTTACTTTCCTTTACTACTCTCTTCACCACTCTCTTTCTCTCCACGTACCTCGCTCGTTTCTGACTCTCCAAATCTTCATTCCCTCTACTACCCAACCCCACTCTATACGCTTTCTTCTTGTCCTCCACAGCTATTTTTACCTCTTCTGTCCACCATGCTGTACCTTTCACTCCCCTCCCTCTTCTCTTTACTCCACACACCTCCTCGCATGCTGCACAGATCTCTTCCTTAAGCACCTTGCTCATCTCCTCCACTTCCTCCACATCCTCCAGGTCGAACCCACCTAGTCGTCTTTCTACTGCTCTCCTGTACTCCTCCCTGATTTCCTGCTCCTGCAGCCTCTCCACCCTCATCGCCATTCCACCCTCCTGCGCTCCTTACTCAACACACCTCCTCGCATGCTGCACAGATCTCTTCCTTAAACACCTTGCTCATCTCTTCCACTTCCTCCATGTCCTCCAGGTCGATCCCACCTAGTCATCTTTCTACTGCTCTCCTATACTCCTCCCTGATTTCCTCCTCCTGCAGCCTCTCCACCCTCATCGCCATTCCACCCTCCTCTCGCCTCCCTCCAGCTCTCCTCACCCACTTGTTTTGTATCCTAATTTTAGCTGCTACTACTACATAATGGTCAGACAGACCCCCTCTACATAATGGTCAGACAGACCCCCTCCAATACCCCTATACACCCTAGCATCCAGCACAGATGCCTTCATTCGTTCATCCACACATATATAATCAATCAGTGCCTTTCGTTCCACCATTGTCTTATCCTTATCCTTCATCGTCCACACCACTTTCCATGATTTGTTTTTTCTATGTGATTGAGGAAGGCAAAAGGCAGAACTGCCTATAGCGAGTACCTCCCCCATAGTTGAAAGAGTGACAAGGTCAAAATCAAGGGACGTTCGAGCCAAAATGCCTGGACACACGGAGTTTGAAGCAATTTAAGGAGTTTTAAGCAATTTTGGTGTGGGGGAATGAAGTGTGGTGTGCATGTTTAGTTTAGTGAAGTGGATAGGAGGAGGAGATGTTTGTGAGAGCTAGCTGGATTGCTCTCAGTGTAAATGAGGCACAAAGAAAATCAGTAAGAGAGGCCAAGCAAATGAAACAGGAGTTCCAGTGACTCTTTATCATATGCCTATAACCTCACCTGGGTCTAGCCCTGATCGATTGGTGCCTACAATCTCCCCACTTACATACATACAATTTTAAGACTGAGTGTTCCACACATACGTGCAGTTTCAGTCTGTTGTCCTAATGGCGGCGTTCCAGGCAACCCTGTTAAGGGCTGCTTCACTTGTCAAGTTCTTGGATTTGAGATCGGCACGTATAGTCCGATCCCAGGTCTTCCTCGGTCCACCCCTTGGTGCAGCTCCCTCCACAATCACAGACCTGCATTTTTTCACCCAATTTTGTTCATCCATTCTCTCCACATGTCCATACCATCCCAGTCTACTTGTACGGATCACCTCGCTAATACTCTTTATACCGGTACCTAAACGTCTCCTCAGCTCAACATTTGTTATTCTATCCTGTAGCCTGGCCCCACACATCCATCTCACCATTCTCATCTCATTACGTTCCATTCTGTTGACATCCTCTACTTTAACGGCCCATGTTTCTGCGGCATACTTCATTGCACATGTTTCTGCGGCATACGTCATTGCACTTCTAACACATGAGGCATACACCTTTCCCTTCAGAGGGAGAGGCATTCTTTTCATGGTCAGGATTGGCAACAGTTCTCTGAACTTCCCCCAGCCACATCTAATTCTAGCAACAGTGGCAGCCTCGGCCCCACCACCGGCAGAGATGGTATCTCCTAGGTAACAAAACTTGTTCACCAGCTCCAATGACTCATTTCCAAAATTCACAGCCACAGGATCATCACTTAACACAAGCTCGCCTTTGCACACTACGCACTCAAATTTCTCTATTTCTGACTTATCCTTCGCCAGGGGTCCCTGTATTCTACTACAGCGCTTACTCCCATGGTGTACCCAACATCGACAGATGCTACATTGAATTGAGTTAACGCCCACACCCTTTCCACACACTGCACATGGGTATGCACTGCTCTTTTCCACAATGCCTCGTCTCAATCTACAATGCATAACCTTGGTTTTGTTAATATTGACTCTTAATCCCTTGCTCGCCATGCCCTCTCTCCATTCTCTGAATTTGGCCTCGGCATCTTTCATACTGTCAGCTATTAGGACTAAATCGTCTGCGTAAAACAGTTCCAACGGGAGTCCGCCTCTAAAAACTCTAGACAGTGCCTCCAAGACCATAATAAAGAGGAGGGGGCTTAACACTGAACCCTGATGGACTCCAACACGGACTGCGAACTCATCACTCAGTACACCCTTCACCCTCACCGCACTTCGCGAATCCTCATACATCTTCATTATCACACGCACCAGCCACTCTTCCACACCAAGTTTCCTCATAGCCCACTGCACAACATCTCTAGGCACCCTATCAAAGGCCTTCTCCAGGTCTACAAACACAAAGTAAAGATCCCTGCCTTTTAGTAAGTATCTTTCCTGTATCTGCCTGACTATGAAGATAGCATCGGTTGTACCCCGTCCTGGCATAAAACCAAACTGCATATTATCAATGGAGATGCTTTGCCTGATCAAACCCTCAAAGACTCTCGTACAGACCTTCATGATTTGGTCAAGCATTTTCAGGCCCCTATAATTTCCTCTATCTAGCGCATCCCCTTTTCCTTTGTATATATTTACTATTACACTTTTGAGCCAATCCTCTGGGATTTTCTCATCTTTAATAATGGTGTTTATCAACTCAGTGACTAAGTTGACACTAGTCTCCCCTGAGGCTTTTATCATCTCAGCGACAATGTCAGAGCATCCTGGAGCTTTACCATCCTTCATTTCATTGATTGCGTCGCTCACTACAGCTGGTGCTATCAAAGGAGGGGGTCCAGATATTGGTTTTTCGATACTAAGCTGTTCCTTATCCCATTCAAACTCTACATTTAGCAATCGTTCATAGTGTGCCTTCCATGCTTCTCCGATTTCATTTTCTGCATATACAATCTTCCCATTGTCGTTTCTAACACACTGTTCACCTATAATATCCCTATAATAGCCGTCCGGCTGGCTCAGTTGATAGCGTGCCTGATTCCCATCTTGAAGGTCTCGCGTTCAATCCCCGCTCAGATTGAAAAGTTTTTCTGGGACATAGCCGGCGGTTACCATCTCCCAATGAGCAAGATGATGGGTAATGGTCTCTGGTAGACTAAAGAAAGCCAAGCGCTTGTGAATCCTCGAAGGAGGAGATACGGGCGCTATATAAGTAACCAGAAGATTACTGTCATTTTTAACTCGCCTAACTAGGTTGAAGATCCCATTGGGATTGTCAGTGTTACTCACTTGTTCGAGGACCAGGTCCTTAATGCCTTTTTTAGCATTGTAAATAACTCTTTTGGCAGTTCGTTTACCTGCCTGGTATTCCTCCTTGCTGCCTCCCTTCTTCCATGTTTTGAAGCATCTCCTTTTCTCTTTCACAGCATGTTCTACCTCATCGTTCCACCACCAGGAGGTCTTATTCCTGGGGTGACCCTTTGTTTTCCCACAGACTTTGTCAGTGGCAGCGATAAGGCTATGCTTAAGAAAATTCCATTGACTATTTACATCGTTAGGCCTAGCTTCCTTATTTCTATTAATTTCCTCCAGTTCACTATGAAACCTATCCCTAACTTCCTTGTTCTTCAGCAGCCACACTTTCCTTTTGGGTATGTATACCTTCTTGCGCTTAGGATCTCTGTATAAACTCATGTCACACACAAGTAGCTTATGCTGGGGGATACATTCTTCGCTCGGGATGATCTTTACATCTCGAACCAGTTTCCAGTTTTTCCTGTTAACCAAGAAGTAATCTATCTGGCTACTGGAGACCCCAGATTTATATGTGATCAGATGGCTCTGTCTTTTCTTGAACTTCGTGTTACACACAACCATGTTGAGTGCAACGCAGGACTCCAATATATATTCGCCTTTCAGATTCCTCCATCCATAACCATTTCCTCCATGTACTCCCTCGTATCCATCTGCAGATACTCCCACGTGACCATTCAGGTCCCCCCCCCCCCCACCACGATTGTTATTTCATTCTCCGAGAGGCCTGAAATGACACTGATGGTGTCATTCCAGAAGTCCTCCTTTATCTCTTCAGTAGACCAGCCTGTGGGGCATATGCAGATATCACATTCAGAATTCTTTCACCAACTTTCAACTTCAAAACAATCAGCCTTTCACTAACTCTCGTAATCTGAAGCACACTTTCCGCCAGCTCTTCAGCCACCAGAACACCCACTCCTCCTTTCGCTTTATCGGTCTCCACCCCCATCCAGTAGATCCTATATCTTTTCTTTCTTCTGACAATCCACTGTACCCCATGCCTCTTCCAGAGTGTTTCCTGGGCACAGCAGACGTCCACTCGCCTCCTCTCACACATCTCAGCTACTTCATTTGCACGCAAATTCTGTGTCGGAAGAAGGTGTTGGCTATCCACAGCCTCCTCCCCACTCATACGTCCACAAGTGCACTACCATTCCCATTCACCTCCACTCCCACCACTCCATCAACTTTCCTATCACCCACCTTCCCATTCATATCCCCAATCAGAAATATTCTTTCGTTCTTGTCAAACTTATCCAGGCACGCCTCCGCATTCACCCAGAACTCCTCTTTCTCTCTTACTTTTTTATCCTCTGTTGGAGCATACACACACACACTATCACCCACGTTTGTCTCTGTCGGAGCATACACACACACAATCGCCCACGTTTGTATTCCTACTTTCATTCTCACCCACACAATAATTGAACCCACAGACCCATAGTCTCTTACACGCTCCTTCCATTTGTTACTTACAAACAAACACGCACCTTCTCTCGCTGTTCCCTCACTCACTTCAGCACACACACCCATTCCACACTCCCACTCTCTCACATCTGTACCCCTCCATTTGGTCTCCGTCATTCCACATTAAAGTTGCTGGGTCAATATTTCCTGTCTCTTTGAACTTTTTTGTTCTTATTGGAGGCGAGCTAGCCAATAAGGACGTTGAAGCTATAGGTTACACATTGATATTTAGCCTAGATACAAGCTAAATTACGATTATAGCCTAGTACACACATACATACATTATAATAATTTCCACCTGTCAAACGAAAGCCTAGTCCATTATTTTTAGTCTTATTGAATATGTAAAGATAAAATTGTGGTTTATTGTTAATTTATGTCATTGGAAGTGCTAAATTGGCCAAAAATAATGCTCTTTCATGTTAATTTTCTTGTATTTCTTCTCAGTCATTCAAGTCTTCAAACAAAATTGCTACGGTTTGACACCCTGATACTGTTACGTCATAAACCCAGATATTCTTGTATTTCTGCCAAATATCAATGTCTTCTGCTTGAACTTCCATATAGCTTGAAACTTGAAAGGTCAATTTGAGCACCCATTTGACAATTTGAAATGCCACGGCCAAAGGCCAGGCTTGCTATCACTTGCCAGGAAAAAGTGGACATATAAATGGCATGAATGGTCTTAAAATTGCCAAACTAATGGGATGAATGTCTTAAAATTTATAAATTAATTGGTTATACATGAGGGAGAAAGGCCCAACAATTTTCAACTGCCTCTCATAGCAATTGAAGGACCTCACAAACTGCTTACCGGTAGTGGAAAATTAAAAAAAAAAGGTAAAATTCCTAAGAAGCTTGCCTGACGAGCCACCAGTTCCCGGGCATACCTCACTCTGCAGAGCGGCTTCCAACTCAATAGGTGATCAAGTATACCACCCCTAACTCTTCCATTCCCACTCCCTAATCCACCAATCCATGAATTATAGTTATAATTCTATCTTTTCTATAGCCATCATGTCATGTCATGATCAAGTGGACCTCCTGATGAGAGACGCAGGGCTCGGCAGGAGTGGCGATCCATCACGATTCTGAGGCAGCACCTCTAGACTACACCAAGTACTGTATAATGAAGCACTAGACCTATCAATAGCTTCATTTAACCCTTTCACTCACCAGAACGCGATTGCGGCGTTTTAGGGATACTTGAAAACACTTTTGTGACCATCAGGGGTGTTTAGAAACCTTTAGTTTAGTTACTTCAACCTCAGCAGGTATCTTTGAACAATTTATGGGCAGATAACTAAATTTGGAGAGGTAATTATGAGATTAAGATAATTCTATTTCTGAATACTAAATGGCGACCCCCGGAGCATGAAATGGTTAATACATCGGGTATATAGGTGCACTGTTAATCGGCAAATTCTTACCAAGACACAGCCCTAATTGCACAAACTTTTATCCTCAATTTTCGATGGTAAACATTGATCCAGCAACATATCTGGGATCTTATATGTTGGTTATTATGTTCCTTCCAACAACCAACTATACTCATAAAATCGATTAATGAAATTTACAAATACATGTGGCAGTCCGTGGATTCGAATCCAGGATGCTCACACCGAAAATCAACACCTTATGCATCGCACCACGTAGACAGTTAAAGAATGGTGGACACTGCCTACGATTTATTATGCAACTTCGAATCCTGCATATCAATCTAAGCATGTACACACATCCCAACTGCAACTCACGTAGGCTATGCATATGTGAATGGAAAGAGCAATTAATGGGGCCTTAACCACTAGGGAAGTCCTCTCGATAAATTATCAGAAGCTATAAGTAGAAGGTAGATTATTTTAATGAAGAAATTTGTAGGGCTTAACCTTGGGGATGGGGTATCGAGGAATTAAGAAGGCACTTGGGCATTATGAGTATCAGTCAAGTGATGCGCACAAGCCGATTTGGTTGGTTTGGACACTTGGAGAGAATGGATGATCAGAGTTGGGTGAAGAAATGCTGAACTGTGAACGTGCGGGGGAGCTGCGCGTAGGGATAGACCTAGACAATTGTGAGATCAGGTACTTCAGTCCGATCTCAAAAATATAGAACTTGACAACAGAGGTAGCCCTCGACAGGGTCGCCTGGAAAGCCGCCATTTAGGACAGGGTCGCCTGGCTCACTGTGGACAAAACGGTCTTTGAACTTGTGTGTGTGTAAATTTGAAGGGGAAAGCGCTTGTGATACTAGCTTTTAAGGGGTAGGCCTACAGTATTATACACCTAGAATGTTAGTTGTGTGGCTTCAATTTGTGAAGACTATCAATTTTTTTCCAATGCTTATATATACTGTAGACTATATATATATATATATATATATATATATATATATATATATGTTTCTAATCTCTCAGTGGGGTTCGAACCGTCGACCGTCAGGACGATAGCCGACGCTTTAATCAACTACACCACGGCAGTGGCTCACGTATATTTGTGATATATATTCAATATATAATTATATATATATATATATTATATTTATTTATTTTTAATTTCAGATAAATACAAGTCCCTAGTGCATTCGTCAAGGATTCCTGTACACTAAAGCCAACATGGGTAAGTTAATCACAGTGCTAAGTTAGTCCTTTTTCACTTTCAAGATGGGGGTAGGGGGAGCTTTAGTTGGCTTAGTATGTATATGTGTGTATTATACTCAGGCACATACTCCATTGCTGGGGATGGCCGACTCGAGACAGCCCGAACAGAAACAACATTTCCTAGGGTCTCGATGAGTAGGAGAATTTTACAAGGGGAGGAGGATTCCTAGCCCCCTGCCCCATGGCATAGTTGAAGCTGATAATTAATACAAATTGTTCCTCAGAGCTCTCAGTGTATACCACCCCCTTTTCGTAGAGCACGTACCACCCGTCTTGCAACACAATCCCACCCCTACTCTGTGCAACTCTCCAACCTAAGAGTGAAATGTTATCAATCTTTCTTCTATTCAACAGCTGAGTTCTGGAACTCCCTCATTTTTTCCCACTTCTTATGACTTAAATTGCTTAAGGCTCTGTGTGTCCAGCCATTTTGGCTCGAACGTCCCTTGATTTTGGTCCTGTAACTCTTTCAACTCTGGGGGAGGCACTCGCCACAGGCAGTTCTGCCTTTTGTCTCCCTCACTCAGAAAAAATGGTGGCAAACGAACGGTGAGTATATTATTTATAGTCTTTATCATTGTACAGTATAATATTATGTAAAGATAAAATTATGGTTTATAGTTCAAATTATGTCTTTGTAAGTGATATAACGGCCAAAACAATGCCATTGCATGTTAATGTTCCTGTATTACTTCTCATATTCATTCAAGCCTTCAAACAAAAGGCTCCGGTTCCACACCGTTTTAAGGGGGGGGGGTTCACTTTTTGGTACATTTTTTCATTTATATATTATTTTTCTAGTTTCCTCCTTAGACCTCCATCAAACTTAAAACAAAAAGTATACCCCAGGATCCCCCTTCAAGTATACCCCAGGATCCCCCTTCAAGTATACCCCAGGATCCCCCTTCAAGTATACCCCAGGATCCCCCTTCAAGTATACCCCAGGATCCCCCTTCAAGTATACCCCAGGATCCCCCTTCAAGTATACCCCAGGATCCCCCTTCAAGATATATTTGTACATTTTTCTGAAGAAAAAATTTCCGGCTGAAAGCCAGTTCCTCCCAAATTACAGGCTCGCTATCGCTCGCCAGGAAAAAATTGACACCTAAATGACACAAAAATTCTTAATATTGACAAAGAAAAGGGGCGAAAGGTCTTTAAATTGACAAACTAATGGGCCGAACGTCATATAAACTGAAAACTAATGCGGCTAAACATAAGGGAGAAGGGAAGCCAGAAAACTAATGCGGCTAAACATAAGGGAGAAGGGAAGCCAGAAAACTAATGCGGCTAAACATAAGGGAGAAGGGAAGCCAGAAAACTAATGCGGCTAAACATAAGGGAGAAGGGAAGCCAGAAAACTAATGCGGCTAAACATAAGGGAGAAGGGAAGCCAGAAAAGCGAACCATCTCCCCTTAAAAAAACAGATTAACTTGCTCATGTAGTAATGTAGGCTACACCTTATGTGGTGGATTGTGTTCTTTTATTTATCAATTATTATTTTACTTAAGCATTGTTTCCATATAGCGATTTTGATAAGTTGTTTTGTCTTTTTACCGTGTTCGTCCAAGTTTTGGTTTGTTTATTTTGCAAGTTTTACATTATAATCTCACACCTCTTTGTCTCTCTTACAGCTGGGGGGGCGAGGGATCCGTTCCAGTACAACATCATAGAAGTACCAATAGTGCTGGGACTATTGAAGAACATCCTCACTCAATACCCGGACAATGGACAGATTATCAAGGTGTGTGTGTATTCTGTAACTGTGTTGGTGGTGTAATAGTTTAGATCAGCGCTTCTTAACCTGGGGGGGGGGGGGTCATCATGAATACAGTCCTGACCAAAGGGGGCCGCGGTGCTAAAAAGGTTAAGAACCACTGGTTTAGATGCTTACGTTCTGGGTGTGGTGTCCCGAGTTCGAATCCCGGGAGGACCATATGCTTTCATTAGTTTACTCCAGTACTGTACATTTGGGTTTGTAATTAATAATAATAATAATAATAATAATATTTATTCAGTTAGCAATTTACAGAGTTGGTACCACATAGTATGTTACAAATATGACATGTACCAGCCTTGCATAATTCCAACTAAGGATAGCCCAATTAGGCCGTTAGGCGTATTTCCATTGGGGTCCTTGTGGGATTAGGTTAGCTGGGGAAATGGGGAGGATAAAGAAATAGATACTTTAGAGAAAGTATTTCTAGGGGGTTATTTTAAGATACCTTACATCCTATAGTAAATATCAGTAATCCGTAATCAGTAATCATTTCAGTTTGATTTGTCTATCTCTTATGTCGTATTTAGTAGTAGACATAAGCTTGGTGCTCCCTTCTCACAGCTGTCCGGTTCAGGTGTTCCTTCAGGCTACGTCTGAAGGAATACAGTGTTCTCTTTTCACGGACTGACTGGGGTAGGTCGTTCCAGTCTTTGATGGCAGTGAAGATGATTAATGTTAAGAACGGGGTGTTACTTATAACCCTTTCAGTACCGTCGCTGTCATTTAAACTTTATTCTGGCTACTATTAGACTCTTTTATTCGGTTAAAAAAAGGCCTCCAGCAATTAACAGGCTTCAAACTATCCCCCGTAACCCTCTTTACTGCTACTGTGCCACAAATCATTCTTAAACTGTTCAAAATCATCTAAATACTGTATAGCTAGAATGAGCTTAAAACGACATCGCCGGTACAGAATGGGTTAATGATACAAGCGGATACAAAATGCATAGAATATTGAAGAATAGAGGGTGGAGGTGGATAAATGATGTAATAATAATACCGTAATCATTCTAAACATTGGCATTTTAAAATTTTAGATCTCTGCTTCAGTGGTTTAATTTACGGTACATTCAATTGCTTAGCTACAGTATTCAATTATCCTAAAGTGTAGGCCTATATACAGTAATGATTTTGTGTTAAAATTTGTCTTTGTATTGATTTGATAAATCTTCCATGTGTTATTTAAATGCCATATAGTGATTTTGATAAGTTCTTTTGTCTTTACTGTATTTTGTACGGTTTCTGTTTTGGTTTGTTTTGCAAGTTTTACATTTTAATTACAGTAAATTAAACGGTTTCACTTAGGAAATAATACAAAAGGTTGAGAATGTACTAGTGGATATTTATCTTATATTGGTTTTGGGTTGTTGTTTTGCAAGTTTTACATAAATAAAAAATGCTGAGAATGTACTACTATATACCGGTATTTATCATATGTTGGTTTTGGTATGGGAAGCGAGAGAATTACTAAGAGAGTGTACGAGAGTGAGCCAGTGAGGTGGAAGGACAGCGAGGGAGAGGTAGACCGAGAGAGAGGTGGAAGGATGGAGTTAAGAAGTATATACGTGAAAGGGGTGCTGGATGGGAGGAGGGATGTCGACTGACTGGGGACAGGTGATTCGGAGCTTTTCGTTCGTGGCAACCCCTTTGAGGATCACGGTGTCTGGTTTTGGTTTGTTTGTTTTGCAAGTTTGACAATTTTGTATTCAATACACAGGAGCTGATACAAAATGCGGAGGATGCGGAAGCGTCGAGGGTGGAGCTGGTGCACGACACTCGGACCTTAGAGTACCCCAAGGTTCGCGACGACATTGACATACAGCGCTTCGTCAAGGTCAGTCTAGATTTTATTAACCCTTTCACTACTGGGGATGGATGTTGTTAAATTTCACCTATCACTCACCAGAAAAAATTGACTAATAGGGAGCGTCTTAAAATATCTAAACTAATGGGGATAAACATGAGGGAGAAGGGGGTCCAGAAAAACTACTCTCTGTCTATCTATTGCCTGACGCCGTGATCCCCGAAGGGCTGGCCACGAACGAACCGCCCCATGCACCTCTGTCCCCAGTCAGTCGACGCCCATCCTCCCAACCAGCACTGCCTTCATCCATATACTTCCTCACTCCATCCTTGCACCTCTCCCTCTCTGTCCTTCCACCTCGCTCTCGTACACCCTCTTAGTCATTCTCTCGCTTTCCATATGTTCCATATGGCCGAACCATCTCAAGTTGTTCCTTTTCACACTTTCCAGCACATCTACCTCCACACCAGACCTCCTCCTTACTTCCTCATTCGTCTGTCTATCCCTCCATGTAACTCCGCACGCACTTCTCAAGTACAGTAACTCATTTCTACCGCTCTCACTCTTGGTCTGAGTCTCTTCCCGAACGTCCATGCTTCGCTTCCGTAAGTTAGTGTCGGGATTACCACACTGTCATGCAAGGACTTCTTCACTTCCATACTGACCACCCTATTTCTTGTTACTGCTTTCAATGTTCCTACAACCCTCTTCCCCTGTTGCACCCTCTCCTGCACTTCTTCATCCATAGTCCCATCTTTACTCAACACACTGCCTAGATACTTAAAAGAGCTGACGATCTCCATAGCCTGACCGTTCAACTTCACCTCACACTCTGTGACTTACCCCTTTCGAAGACCATAACCTTGCTCTTCCCCGCATTTACCTTCAAATTCCGTTTTTCGCACACTGTTCCAAACTCATTTACCAGACCATGCAACTCCCATTCATTATCGCTCATCAGAACTGTATCATCCGCAAACAGCAGTATAGGCAGCTTCCACTCATTTCTCTCCCTTTTCAGTGATACACCAACATCCACTGCTCTTCCTAGTATTTCTTTCATGACTCCATCCATATATACAGTAAACAACCACTGGGACATCACACACCCCTGTTTCAACCCAACATTCAGGTCAAAGAACTCGCTCTGCTCATTCTCCACACGGACTGCCGCATTTGCACCCTCATACATGCTCTTCACTGCTTTCAGCAACTTGCCATCTACTCCGTATATTCTAAGTACTTTCCACATACCTTCTCTATCCACTCTGTCATAGGCCTTCTCCAAGTCCATAAAGGCAACATACACCTTTTGTTGCTTCTCCAGATATTTCTTCACAACACAATTCAGGGTAAAAATCTGATCCACAGATCCTCTTCCCTTCCTAAAACCTCCCTGCTCGTCACCTATCCATTTCTCCGTTGGCATAAATCAAGCGTGAGCTCACTCTCACTCTCTCAATCACTACCCTACTTTACACCTTCCCTACTACGCTTAGAAGACATATTCCTCGGTGGTTACCACACACTCCTCTTTCACCTTTGCCCTTATATAGGGGGACTATTATGTCAGTCTTCCAGTCATCGGGTGCACTCCCCTTCTCCCATGCTAGTTTGCACATTTTCCATACCCATTCGATCACTATCTGACCACCATACCTCAACATTTCCCCACACACTACATCTGTTCCTGGTGCTTTCCCCAACTTCACTCTTTTCATGGCTTCCCACACTTCTGATCTCCTGATCCCCACCTCCTCCTACACTACTTCTCCTCTTCTCCCTTCCATACCATATCCAACTATGTTTGCTGGCTCTACTACTACCTACCCAATTAAACAATTTTGTAAAACGGTTTCAAACCACCACCCAATTCCTTTCTTTTTAGTGTTTATTATTGTATTGATATGTATTATGTAAAGCGAGCCATGGCATAGTCGGTAGAGCGTCGACTGCTAATCAAAAGGTTGGCAGATCGAGCCCTCACTGTCATAATGTAATTGGTAGATGTCAAGCCTGGGCAACTTTACCTAGCGTTTTGTGACAATGCCTAATGTTTATGGCCACTCCTCGGGAATTACGGTGTCTGGCAAAAAAAAAAAAATTTTTTTTTTACAGTTGTTATTGCATATGTGGAAGTGATGAAGTGGTCAAGATAATGCAGCTTCATGTTAATGTTTTTTTTCTCATTTTCATTCAATTATATAAACAACATTGCTCTGGTTTGATGCCATGTTGTAAAACTTGGAAAAGATATACAGTATGGTAGCTAATAGGATTAATTGAGATTGATTATCGAATGTTGACTATAAAAGCTCTCATGTAATACCGGCTTTATCTTTTATTTTGTGCGTTTCCTGTTTTGGTTTTATTGTTTTGCAAGTTTTGCGTTTTAATCACTACAGTACTATTATTGTAAACATTGTCTTGATACACGATTGAGAAGTTCAATTAATGCAATCATTGTAAACATTTTGCCATGATAAATTACTGAGAAGTTGAATTTAGAGTTAATGTTTGTATTGCAGGGTCCGGGATTGTGCCTGTACAACGATGCAGTCTTCAGTGAGGAGGACTGGTTGGGCATCCGCAGGTTCAGTGACAGCATATAATAAAGAAAGACGACCCCCTCAGAGTTGGACAATTTGGGCTGGGATTCAAATCTGTCTTCCACCTCACAGGATCTTATAGCCTATTTCATCTTTTGTAACACTTTTCAAATCTTAAGAACTTGAAAACAGAGACAGTCTTTGACAGGGCCGCCTGGAAAGCCGCGATACTGTAACCACATGATCTGTGGACAAAACAAGACAGAGGGACAACACAGCAGAAAACTATGAACACACAAAAACAAAATACAAATTCGCACACATCTAGGTCACAACTTTACTTGGACAAAAAGAAGCCCAGACTGGTCATTCACATTTGCATGTTGTGTGTTCTTGTGTCGTTATGCCAGCCGCCAATATACCGACTTCAATAACATTACCACGGTTTACAGTTTAATGAAGTTTTGTTTGGCCTTTACTGTTATTAAAATTAAAATTAAAATTTCCCCAAACATACTGTATTAACCCTTGTCTATCGGGGCCCGACTTAAGTCCGTATCGAAAAATTTGGATTATATGGCGGAGCCCGACTTAAGTCCGAGTGCAATTTTGGCGCAATATTGGCTCTGAGAGCGAGACGAGTGACGGGAGGAGCATGGGTTACCTTATGACCGCTCACCACGGCTGCCGTGGACCAACTGAGATGTACTCCACTTACATCCACCCTCACTCTCTCGCTACATACGTAATTATATAAAGAAATTATCGTATTTTAGCGATTTTGCCCTTCGGTTGCACGATCGTTGCAAGACAACCAGTGACCGTAGAAGGATGGTTCGGGTGTCATTGGAAAGCTCAATTTACGCCCTTTCAGGGATACATACTTGTATTATGCTCTGGGTCTTGTTTATGCATGAAAAAGAGCACGGAAACAACCCCATTTATGGTAAAAATCCACCGCTGAGCGGCACAGTGAAATATACTCCATCACCCGCTCTTTGAGCGTTAATGTACATTAAAACATGTTAGCGATTTATTTTAACGGTATTTTATTACATAAACGATAGCGACAAAGTGGGCTCAGGTTTAGGCTCACGCTTGAAACCGATCGATATTACCGGTTCATTAGTATACCGGTAAACAAAACACAATAAATGTGAGGTTCTCAAATCAGTTTGATCAAGATTACTCTGTTTAACCCTCTCAGATCGGTCTCTCCTTTTATAGGATAGCCCCGAAACCTGGGGGATCTGCCGAAAAATTTCGTAATAGGCTAGCCCTATCTTTGTTATTTTAACTGCTATAGAATTCACACACATCTCAAAACGTAGCCCTGTTTCGTATATGTAGACTGGCATTAAGTAAAGCTCTCTAGGTCAACTGGTTCAGTTGTGATGACGATTTCTGTGGAGAGAGTTTTGATGCAATGTTAGCAATAATCGGACAATAACAACACTAATTCTTGTTCTCCAAAACAATAACAACAAAAGTGCGACTTCTTATTGTTCTTGTAGGTGCGCGTTGCTCCGACCGGGTTTGTTTAAATGCGTCGGACGCACAGCTTTCAAAACACGCTTAATAGGCTTTCAAGCTTATGGATTTCAGCAGCCCATCCGGGTGCCGAGCCCTAGTTTGCTATGGGCTTCTGAAAGCCCTTCCGGGTACTGGGGGTTAATCTAATGTTAACCCCTTCAGCACCATGATGTCTTTTTACCTCTGATTCTGGCTAAAATGTTATTATTTTATGCAGTTTCAGAAGGACCTATGTTACTAAGAGGGTTTACTGAGATCATGAGTCCTAGAGGTAGATTAAAAGCTAAAGAAAAGTGCCTAATGGTAGCCTGAATAAGATGAAAATTACGTCATGATGTAGAAGCAGTTAATAATTTAACTCTCAACACCAAACACTCAAACAAGACCCCCTTGTAACAAGACGACAAATACACACACCACAAATGTTATACAAAATCACAAACAATTTAGTGGACATACACAAAAATACATATTTACACCCTACAAACATACGATTCACGAGACGCAGCCGCAACTTAAAATACCACACATATCAGGCAAGCACGGACATATTCAGACATTCATTTTTTCCTCGCAGCATCCAAGAGTGGAATCACCTCCCATCTCACATACTTAATATCCCCACTCTTGATTCCTTTAGAAATAGGATCACTAATCATTATCTCCCTCATCCTATTCCTTGCTCCTAGTTCCCCTGCACATCCCCGCATATCATGCTGCCCGAAAGCAGCCCTCTGCGTGTCCCCCTAACAAGACAAGAGGTTCTCAGTGCTATTGTCCGCGAAAGAAACTATTTATATTAGTTACCCATATATTACTCCGCTTTCTCTAATACTTAGTAATTGTAGAAAACGATATAATTATATGGGTAACACAATCAAAGAAAAATATATATAGAATACAAACAATTATACTCGCAGAGTATATATTATTTATATTTTTAATTGTCATTAAAGGTGTTAACCGTAATCTTTACAAACCAAATAATAAAAATTGTAACATTATTTTGTACAATCAATAACGTTAATATGAAAAGTTGATCGATGTCGATATTATGGAGTTCATATGCGTGTCTTGTTTTTCACTCAGATCAGTTGTAAAGTTTCAAGGAAGCGATAACGACGTGTTTTGTAGATCTCTGCTAGATATAATCAGTATTACGATATACTGTTGTAGTTCCTTTGTGTTTAATATTATTATTGTGTTTGATATTATTATCAAAACACATAATTGTAAAATATATAACACTAGAGCAATAATAATATTTGATTTTTGTTAAGCAATCAACCGATATCCTACTGTTTGTATCTCCTTCATTTTTTATTCTTTTATTTCTTGCACATAATACTAAACATGGTCTATCTAAGTGGATTGGATGGAAGTTTGGAGCACCTCAGGAATTCTGAGGATGGACTAGTGTTTGAGGAAATTTTCAAGACAATTTCTGAGATTCAAAATTCAGAATGGTTGGATGAAGGCATAGTTAAACTTCAGAGTGAGAATAATCGGAATTTTCGGCAAGGATTCGCTTCGGGTTCCGAACTAATTCGGTCCCTGCAGGATATCTATGAAGATACCTTCCCCATAAAACTACTAGGGCCTGGGAACTATGGTTACGCATTTTTGGTTAAATATTGCGATCAGCCAGCGGTACTGAAAATAACTAAGATAAAAGAGGGTAGGCCATGGCCAATGGGAGAAGAAGCCTTCGTGTTGTACAAGATGGATGGGGCTGGCGGATTGCCAAAACTTTTTGTGGCGTCGGTAAGTGGTGACGTCATCATCATGTCGCAAGTAACGGGAATGAGTTTTAATGATTTAATGTTTTCGTTGGACGGTAAACAACACCTATGTAAAGTGTCGGACACGGTGCCATTCATCCTCTCAGTATTCCAGTGCCTCTGTGTGGCAGTGAACGAGGTCCATACTACAGGTTACGTACATAACGACTTGCACTTTGGGAATATAATGATTGAGGGTGGCTACGATGGCAAGCCAGTCAAAGTGAAGTTAATTGATGTAGGGTTTGCCACGCCACCAGGTCCGTTCAACGGGTATATCTCCAATAGTGCCGCTAGGAAATATGGTAAGAAATTTAAAGCCAGAGAACTGTTCAAGGATCACATGTCGTATCCTTCAAGCGATGTCTTCAGCATCGGGTGGCTATTGCAACAAACAACAGAAATGACACATCTAAAACATATTCCCCAAATACATACATTAGTTGCAAGAATGATGTGCATCGACTGGCAAGAACGAATTTCAATGGATGAAGCTTTGGAATCCCTTAACAATATTCTGCAAAATTATTACGGCCCTCAGTCAAATGGATCCACACTATCACCCACACCCTCTACAGTACCCACGCCCACAACAACATCTTCCCCACCTCCACAATCACTCCATGGAGGTGTATCGCTGGTGCTCCACGATGGGGGTACACTTACACTGCCTGGCGGGGACGTTCTCACACTGCCAGCTGGTACTACACTCAAAATTCCGGGTGGCTGCCGTGTCGATGTACAAAAAGTACCCTCGCCCGCGGATGGCCTTGCTATATCCGGATTCGTAGGAATTGGGAATACTAATGCTCCTCGTGATTCGCCACCCGCAACTCCCAGCCATTCTTCGGGATCATCGCTTCATCAATCGCTCACATCGCCCAACGTGTCGCCAGAAGGCCTATTCGCTAACGTTAAAACTGCCATCGTTAATGTTACTCGTGCCATTATTAATTTACCCTGGTGGGCCATTTAGATCTCTCGGGATGACACTGCATAACAATTAATCTTATTTAGTATGTATTAGGACTTGCGTTGGTATATTCTGTCTTTTGTATTTCTCTCATTTATGTTATATTATCTTTTTGCAATTTTCTTTTGATTCGGAAGGACTTGTGGAAATCTGAAGGTAAATCTAGATGGATCTACCTATTTGATACCTGAAGGTCCTTCCTAAGCTCAGGAAAACTGCCTATATATATATATATATATATATATATACTGTATATATATATATATATATATATATATATATATGTTAGTATAGCCAGGTAATAGATTCTCTTTTAAACAGACGAGGTTAAAGGCAATAGCAGTTTCAGCATTTAGTATTTTATTGTTACAGTTTTCAATATTTCTAACAATTTTCCTCTGGGGTTCAGAGATGAGGTACAACAGGTTAGCAAAATTCATGGTGGATCCAACGTTTCACAAGTAAACATCTTGCATCTTCAGGGAATGGGCAGGTAATGATTAATCATTACCTGCCCATTCCCTGAAGATGCAAGATGTTTACTTGTGAAACGTTGGATCCACCATGAATTTTGCTAACCTGTTGTACCTCATCTCTGAACCCCAGAGGAAAATTGTTAGAAATATTGAAAACTGTAACAATAAAATACTAAATGCTGAAACTGCTATTGCCTTTAACCTCGTCTGTTTAAAAGAGAATATATATATATATATATATATATATATATATATATATATATATATATATATATATATATATATATATATAGTATATAATTTATACAGTATATGTACAATTGTACATGTATATATATATAAAGCAAAATACAACAAAATAATATATATAATAGGAACAAAAAATAACAAATAACATTCCCATAACATTCCCATAACATTCCCATAACATTCCCATAACATTCCTAGACCAAAAAATGTAAAACAAATATATATTTGTGTAACTATTACATTAGACAGCATATTGTTAAATACTTCGTCCGTAATGCAATCTCTCTCACTGTCACCCCCCTCTCCCTCTCTCTCTCTCTCTCGATGACCCTGATCCATATGCAAACACATTAATAGGCAGCGCAATATAGGGGACGCTGAAGTGGAAAGGAAGGAAGGAAGGAAAGTAGGAGGGAAAGGAAGGAAGGGAGGAGGGAAAGAAGGAAGGAAGGAAGTACGGAGAGAGAATGGAAGGAAGTACGGAGAGAGGAAGGAAGGAAATAAGGCGGTAGTGAAGGGAGCAATGAAGGAAAGGAGGAAGGAAGAAAGGGAGTAAGGAGGGAGGGTGGGAGGGTGGAAGGAAGGAAGGAAGGAAGGAAGGCTGGGAGGGAGGAAGGAAGGAAAGCAGGCAGGAGGGAAGGAAGGACGTAAGGAAGGAAAGAAGGGAGGGAGGGATGAAGGAAGAAAGGGAGGGAAGAAAGGCAGGTAAGGCGAAAGAAAGAAAGAAAGAAGGAAGGAAGGAAATAAGGGTGTGAGGGAAGGGATCAGATCAGATGAAGTATTGAGGGATAAGCCTTTACAACGACACCTCGTATTTACATTCTACTTTTCCTATTTTTCTGAAGCGTGTAGAGAGGGGAGAAGGGGTGTTGGAGAGAGAGGAAGCTGTTGGAGTGGCTTTGTTATGTGTGTTTAGTCTGTATACGTCGTCAGGATGTTCCCTGACTGGGTGCGAGCATGTGAAACATGCTAGGACGTACTACCACACCCACTAAATGTCCGCCGTGGCAGGGATTCGATCCCGGGTCTTGCAGATTCACACGTGAGCGTGTTCTCCACTCGACCACCACAGCTCTAAGCAATGAAGGAAAGGAGGAAAGAAGAAGGAAGGAAGGAAGGAAGGAAATAAGGGAGGGAGTGAGGGAGGGAGTTGGGAAGGAAGGAATGACAAACATATAAATAAAGTAGACGTGCCGTTTCGCCCAAAATCAAAACGGCATACCCAACTCTGCGAAGGGTTACCATCATCACTATTATTACCACCACCATTATTACTACTACTGTCACCAGCACTACAATTGTCACCATCATCACTACTACTGGTAGACTAAAGAAAGCCAAGCGCTTGTGAATCCTCGAAGGAGGAGAACGGGCGCTATATAAGTGACCAGACGATTATTATTATTATTACTACCATCATCACTAATATTACCATCATCACTACTACTATCATCATCACTACAATTGTCACCATCTAATGTCAACTAAACTAACTTAGCCTAACAGATGCGGGCGAGTTTTTGTTTCGCCCCCTGAACGATGGCGTTCTGTGTGAGTGTACCCCTACGGGGCACACACACCACACACACACTCAGAACGCCATCATCATTGCTTGGGAACAGGTACAGGGTGGGGGGTGGGGGTCCTGAAACCATTTGTCGGACCTAAGATCATAACTATTGCACAATTTCAAAAAATATTTTTTTAATTACCGTCGAATTCACGCACCGAATGTTTGTGTGAAGTTTGGTGAAAATCCGTCAAACGGTCTAGGAGTTCTCGGACGGACGGACGGACAGACAGACAGACAAGAAATTTCGGTTAGCATGTACCACTATACGGGGGGCGATACCACTCTGCTTACGCAGAGTTGATAAATAACTAAGAGATAGACAGATAGACAGACAGAACACACACACACACACACACACACACACACACACACACACAGCTATACGTGAATGAATGAATTAACCCTTTATGTACCGGCGACGTCTTTTGAATTTTGTTCTAGCTATATTTGGACGATTTTGTGCAGCTTAAGAAGAACCTGTGAAAGTAAAAAGTGTTACGGGATAAAGTTCGAAGCCTCTTAATTTCTGGAGGCCCTTTTGAAACTGAATAAATTTGTCTAATAGTAGCCAGAATAAAGTGAAAAGGACGGCACCGGTACTGAAGGGGTTAAAATGTAAGGAAGTGTAGAAATAATTGAATTAGTAAAAATAAGGAATGCAGGATTAAAGGGAGAAAAGAAGGAGAAAGGAAAAGAGAAAGGAAGAGAGGATATGAGGGAGAAGAAACATAAGGAAGGAAGGGATAGCAGACACGGAAGGAAGGGCGTTAAGCAGAATGAATGAAGGAAAGAAGGAAGGAAGGAGACACGGAAGGAAGGGCGTTAAGCAGAATGAAGGAAGGAAGGAGACACGGAGAGGTCAAGGGGGTGTCAGTTATATATATATATATATATATATATATATATATATATATATATATATATATGAGAGAGAGAGAGAGAGAGAGAGAGAGAGGCAACAAGTGTACGGCACCTGTCCTCTTTCTTCTCCAGCTCACAGATGTTCCGCACACCTGTTGAGGCTGGCAGAGGGGGGGGGGGGGGGCCCCCCCCCCCCCCCGAGGGGCAACAAAAAAGAAAATGGGTAAGCTGTAAACAGGTTGTTAATCACAATCGAGTATATATATATATATATGTATATCTAATCTCTCAGTGGGGATCGAACCGTCGACCATCAGGACAATAGCTGACGCTTTAATCAACTAGACCACGGCAGCGTCGGCTATCGTCCTGATGGTCGACGGTTCGATCCCCACTGAGAGATTAGAAACATTTAGTGGCTCACGTGTATTTGTGATATATGCTCAATATATATATATATATATATATACAGTATATATATACACTGTATATCCAAAAGTTATAATAAGCAAATTAATATAAGGCATACGTATAATAATATAAGGTAGATGCGCAATATGTCCTATATTTCAACATGACGTAAAAATTTCGTGTGTGTGTGTGTGTGTGTGTGTGAATTAGTCATTGTGACTCTCTCGGTGTCTATGTGTGTGTGTTAGTCACTGTGTCTAATTACATGTGTGTGTGTGTGTGTGTGTGTATGACTTTTGTTTTTCTACGTGTTGTTACGGCTGGATCGGCAATACATATTCGGGATTCTTGATCGTAGGACAGAAATGGCTTAAGTGACAACGACACGCTCGATTCCAGTCCCAAATACTATATGCTCCAGACAACAAAAGCACCAACGCCCTACAGAGTTATCGTCTACGGTAACGAGGTACCTTAACTCGGCGAAAGTGTACAACAGGGGTAGGCTATGAGGCTAAACTCCCTCAGACATTTATAGGTTACGTTATTACTAAAGAAATGCAATACTCAAGAAACTACGTTAATATTAAGCCTCTAATAATGTAGAATAGAAGCAGGCTAAAGGTATGACAGTGAAATGCTAAATGACAAATGTACACGCCTACTTGAAAGCGCGTGCACTACACTAACTGTGCACTAACATGCACTAGCATGTAGCATACAAGATGTTCATGATCCAGTAGATACCTAATAATACACATGGGAGGAACATAAACAGTAGTCACTTATTATAATAATGAATCTATACTTGGAATAACTAAAAGGTTGCAGGCAACAGTACTGCGCCGGTAGCCTACTACCGCATAGGCTACTTCGCTTCTCTCACTCTGTCTCCCCTCCGAGTCCGTATGCGCCCTACGCAACAGAACTCCGGACACAGCAGCAAAACGACAGTGCAGTTAATTGATACATGAAAGTATTAATAGTGTTGTCTTGTGTGTGAGTAATGTGTATTGTAAAGTGTTATAGATATATACTTAAAGAGAGCTGCAATGCATAGTAAAATAAAGATATATCCCACTCATCATCCCCATGTGTTCTAGCTAGCAGACCAAGTCACAGGAACAACGAGTCCCAGCACCGAAAGCGAGAACCCAGGAGAAGACTGTAGAGAACACAAGGACAGATAAATTACGTTACTCTACTATACCGGCACTACGAGCGAGCTGTAGTCTCGGGTGCTACACTCGCTCCTGGCTTGGTATGCAAATCAAGGCTAAGTCCTCGTCCCTCTACAGACAACTCCTGGGCATGGTCGGGCTCTTACACATGGCACCAGTCTAGTCACAAATGGGATGATGAGCAGGGCATATAACTCGTGAACATGTAGAACGTTCACCAACTATCCTCATCAAGAAGATCGCTGTTCACATTAACCCCTTAAATCTAATACATGTAAATATATGCTTGTCCTAAGAGTAATACGAGAGGTGAGTGCTGAAACTCCTTTAGGACCTCAAGGGAAGGTTATGCATTTAAATAGAGAGAAGAATGAAATGAGAGTAATGTCGTCAGAGAGAAAGAGTGCAACCGTGAGAAGTGGGGAGAGAGCAAGGGATGTTAGAATCTCAAAGGTTCTAGGCAACCTAGTCGAGGAACACACAGCCAACCTCCAGGCAGTGTGCTGTACGACAACATGGGCCCAGCCCAGGCAGGCAACAATGGACTACCAACCCTATCGCGCCTAGCTATAAGGGCAAGGCTGCCAACCAGTCCATACGTCTGGCAACCACCCGGCCGGCAGCGCGGCGTGTTGCTACCCTCTTGCTCTGAAGCCCAACTCACTCTCTCTCTCTGAATTCCCATTATCCTATCTATCAACTTCTCTATTGATACTACATATTAAATGGAAGGTCTCGACATGGCTTAAAACAAAACCCACCACTGGTTAGCACATGACGAGACCTTTGCAGAGATACAAAGAACATAGTTATAAGTTGTCACACTCAATATACATAGCGGCTGATGGTAGCCAGATCACGGGCGGTACAGTGGAGTACCAAGGAGTACAATCAGGTTGCGTTGCCCAGCACTGGGGTGCGTCACAGCCCCCCCAAGATTTTAGATAATCGACCTTAGAAGCATTATCAAAATCTGACAGGCAACCAACCGACCTGCTACCCTTAGCTGCCACTAATTGCAAAAGGTGCACAACAACTGAAGTGTGAATTATACATAAAACACAATATCGCATTCATTATGCTACAACAATAAAGACTTACAAAACTAAAAAAAAAGAAAGAGTTTTCTCGTTTATTTTACTGTTTTATAATCTTTTTGGACGGCGTTATGATAGCCTAATTTTACTCCTGCTCAACCCACACACCGTGCACGACTATCTTGGATCATCAACCCTTGATAGACAATCTGCTATCACGTTCTCACTCCCGGCAATATGCTGAATGTGGAGATTATACTCTTGGAGCATTAGGGACCACCTGGTCAACCGCATATTCCGATTGTGAAACTGATTTAGGAATTTCAAGGGATGATGGTCCGTATAAATCGTCACTACCGGGCCGTAGGCTGGAACATAAACTTCGAAATGTTTGAGCGACAAAACGATAGCCAGAAGCTCCTTCTCTATAGTCGAGTAATTCCTTTGTGCCGAATTAAACTTGCGAGAAAAGAAGCTCACTGGGTGTTCCAAGCCCTCGGAATCAGTCTGCAGTAACACTGCCCCGGCACCCACACCGCTGGCATCAGTCGCCAGCTGAAAACTCCTGGAGAAGTCTGGGGCCCTCAAAATTGGATGTGTACACAGCAGGTGCTTGACTAGGTCGAAAGCCCTCTGACACTCCGCAGCCCAACAGAACTTCACTGACTTCGACAGTAGATCAGTTAACGGAGCTAAGACAGTAGAGTATCCCCGGATGAAGCGCCTATAATAGCCTATCATACCTAGGAACCGCATGACCTGGCGCTTAGTGGTGGGCCTGGGAAACATATTGATAGCCTGTATCTTGCTCAGGGGGGGGCACACCCGGCCTAACCCGACCACAAAGCCAAGATACTGCACAGTAGCCTTTACAAACTCGCACTTCCTCAGGTTCACCACCAGCCCAGCATCGTGCAACTTCCTAAACAGGGTCTCTAAGTGCCTTAGGTGATTTTCAAAATCGTCATCATATACTATCACGTCATCAAGGTAGACCGTGCAGTTAGGGATTTCGTCACAAATATCGTTCATCAGGTTTTGAAACGTGGCAGGTGCGTTCTTAAGCCCATAAGGCATTACGTTACATTGGTAGGTCTTGCCATCTACCACAAAACCACAAACTTGCTTAGCTCGGTCCGACAGGGGTACTTGCCAGTAGCCTTTTACAAGATCAATTTTAGTAAGGTACTTTGCATTCCCTATCTTGTCCACGCTGTCGTCAACTCGAGGCAAAGGGTAAGGGTTGGTAGTGGTCAAGCCATTTAGCCTACGAAAATCTATGCAGAACCGCACCTTGCCGTCAGGTTTTGGCTGCAACGTGACGGGTGATGTCCACTTCACATAACCTTCAGTGATCATCCCTCTCTCAACCATGTACTTTAACTCCTCCCGTAAAGCTGGCAACTTTACCGGGGGCACACGGTAGGGCACTGACTTGAAGGGCACATTATCACCGACGTCCACGTCGTGCGTTACCTGAGTAGTGAGACCTGGGTGTTCGGCGAAAACAGAGGGGTATGACCTGAACAGGCCTAGGACAGCAGCACCCTGGTGCTCAGGCAGGTGACTTACAACTTGCCTAGCCTCTTGTTCAGTATTCCCCGCCCACTGTTCCGCGGAAATGACACAGTCCCAGCTATCCTCCTCAGCAGCATGACTGTCCCCACCTCCTTCTCCACCCTGGCCGCTGCAGGCCAGCACAGGGACAGTGAGAGGCTCTGAGGGGCGTCTCACATACTCTTTCATGAGGTTAACATGACATAACTGATGTTTTTTCCTACGGTCAGGTGTTGCAACGAGATAATCAAGGTCGGACAGTTTCTTAGCCACCACATACGGCCCAATGAACTTGGCAGAAAGGGGGTGTCCAGGCAAAGGTAAAAGCAACATTACCTCCTGACCCACCGAAAACTCCCGAAGCTTCACCTTGGCGTCATACTGGTGCTTCATGACCGCCTGTGCATTAACCAAGTTATTACCTGCCGCTGCCATGCAACCTATAAGTCTCTCCCGGCTCTCAAGGACATATTTAAGTACAGACCCCGGCTTCTCTTCGCCCTCCCAGATCTCTTTCACCATACTTAAAGGTCCTCTCACATTATGGCCAAAGACTAGCTGATTTGGACTGAACCCCAGGCTCTCTCCTGGGACTTCACGTGCAGCGAACAGAACATACGGCAGACCCAAATCCCAATCAGTGTCATGTTCTGCACAGTAACAGCGTAGCATACTCTTCAGGGTCGAGTGCCACCGCTCCAAGACTCCCTGACTCTCGGGATGGTAGGCTGATGACACTACAGAACATATACCGTGCAACTGAAGGGTTTGCTTGAACAATTTGGATGTAAAATTGCTCCCCTGGTCTGACTGCACCTCACGTGGAAATCCATAACGGGAACAGAACAATAATAAGTTTTTAACAACTGCCTTTGCCGAGCCGTTTCTCATGGGGTATGCGTCCGGGTATCTCGTAGCCACATCCATGATTGTCAACAGGAATTTATTGCCACTACTAGTAGGCGGGAAAGGGCCAACCAAATCTACTACAACTTTGCTGAACGGAGGCCCGGTGACAGGTATGGGAAACAAAGGTGCCTTCGGGATTGTCTGGTTAGGCTTCCCCGTTGTCTGGCAGGTCGCACACCCAGCCACCCATGCACAGACATCAGCCTTGACCCCAGGCCACCAGAAAAACCTGCCCAATGCCGCCAATGTTTTTGTTACCCCCAAATGACCCGCCACCGGCACATCATGCGCCAGACACAATAAGGACTCTCTATACTTATTTGGAACAACCACCTGGTCTACTACCCTCGCACCGCCCTCCCACTTCGATTTGGGGTCTAAAAATCTGCGGTACAATATCCTGTTGAGCCTAAAGAAATCTCCCGGCTTCGCATCCCCATCTTCCTCCAACTCTATGGCACCATTGCTATAACGAACTAGGCTAGCGTCTTGCAGCTGCTGCTCACTTATGTCCCCGGGCGTCAATGCATCAAGATGGTTTTGTAATAAGACATTACCCCGGCTAGTAGGCTCTACTGCCTTAGTGGCTCTCGCTACAGCTCTTGCCTCACGCGAAGTCTTACCCAACTCTGCCTTGTTACACACCATCTCTGGGCCAGAGTCAACTCCCGTGTTTATTATAGGTCCAAGTACCGAATCACCGAGAAGTGCAGCAGAATCAATGTCCCTTTTCCTGCCCTTAGCAACCTTCTCCTGATCCTTCCTCCACTGTCCCCGAGGTTGAGTGCTAGGCTGTGCAGGAGCCGCAGAGCGAGATCGGGTTACCACACAGGCCATCTCATCCTGTTGGCACCTCCCAACCCATTCCCGATTCTCACCATCCACGTCGGCCGCCCTCTCGGCAACGACTAAGGGTGGAGTCCCGGAAGTGGGCACCGCAAAGTCGTTGCCGAGAAGAAGGTCGACGCCCTCAACTGGCAAACACTCAACGATCCCTACATCCAGCTCCCTGCACACCTCTCCCACTCTCAACTCCAACCTCACAAGTGGGTATGACCTCGTAGCATTTATACCCTGCACCACAACAACTCTGGCCGCATTTATCGGTTTCCCTGTGAAGTTCCTCAACAAAGTTTGCGAAGCCCCCGTATCCCTCAACAAGTCAACCCTCCGTAGTTCACTCCCCCAGCTCACAAACCCGTGTCCCCGATGGCTACAGAAAGTGTCCCGGACAGGTGTCGAGCCTTCCGTACGCTTCTTTACCGCGTGTGCCTCAGCTGCTGACAACCTACCCCGGGCAGTTGCTGCAGCCTTCAGAGACACACCGATACTGTGAACCAATGACACCGGCTTAGCGGGAGTGTTACTAGGGCACTCACGTGAATAATGGCCTAGCTTCTGACATTTGTAACATTTCACATCCCCAATGGGCTTCTTCCCTTGTGCGGGCGAAGAAGGGGCCTGACCTTTAGTAAACGGGAGAGGCTTGTGTTTGTAGGTGTTATTAGGTGCAATGCTTTTAGTGTGGTTATGTGTGTCATAGGATTTGTTATTATCGAAAACTCTGGTGGGTGGGGTATAGCGCCCCTTCTGCCCTGACTCAGCCCTCTGAGCGGCACCGCAACCACGAATCAATGATAATCTGAGGTCTGCCATCTTGGCAGCCTCCTCTACTGTCTTGGGACATTTTTCCTTAATGTTCAGCGTTAGATCGGTTCCAGTACATTTGTAAAACTGTTCCAGATAGAAAAGTTGCTTAATTTCCTCAGCCGACTCTGCGTGCTCGGACCGAAACCAGTTATTACATGCATCTGTTAAGTCCCGTGCGTGCTCCATAAAACTGACGTCGCTCTTCTTATTCACGCCACGGAACTTCAATCTATAAGTTTCGGGTTGCAGTTCGTAGGCCCGGAGCACAGCCTCCTTCACCAGTCCATACACGACACTCTCGTCCAGTGACAGTGCATCGTAGGCTTTCAACCCCTTACCCACTAGACGTGATGAAACTAATGCTGCCCATTTAACCTCCGGCCAGTCATACTCACGACACTTCTTTTCGAAATGAGCAAAAAACTCAGTCACTGCTGTCTCATCAAATGCGGGTACTAACTTAATTAAATGCGAAAGTGAGTCTGTAACCCGGTGCCCACCACCGAGATGACGCCCCGTGGTCTCTACTCTAGACTTCTCGACATCCATTTCAGCCTGGTACCTGGTTGCATCCTGATTGGCTTGGATTCTAGCAACCTCTATGCGTTCTATACTAGCCTGTTGTATCTGAGTCTCCTGCAGCTTAAACTTAGCTAGTTCTAGCTGAAATAACATCTCAGGAGACAGGCCTGGGGGGGGAGAGCACAAAATGGGGGATCCACACCGAGACGTGTTTACGGGTAAGCCAGCTTGCCATTGAGAACCCTCCTGCTGCATCGTGCTAAGACTCGCTGGCTGAGGGCCCAGCTCAGGGGTAGAGTGGAATGGAGGCTTGGAGGGAACCCCCCAAGACCCCACTCCACCCACCGCCCCATCGCCATCACCCAACAAACATGCCACCAAATTCTTCTTGGGCCAACTGTCAGGACAGTCCCGCCCCAAAACCGTGGCTAAACAGCGAAGACCGTAACAATCAATAGCCTGCAGGCGCTGTTCGGTCAAAGGTGTCTGCAAAAATGCCCGGGCATCCCTCTCTCCACTTATAACACTCCCCTCCCTAAATATCTGCTGTACTTGCTGGTCACTAGGCTGTACCGTGTTATCCTCCCCCGTAAATGATGAGTCATTAGACATAGTGCTGGTTATACAATTGCTGTTCATAAACAAAAAAAAGTGCTTATTACTAATTGCAGTCTCGACTCACAAAATGTTAAAGATGCTTGAATGACTCTACTCTAGACACCTAACGAAACAATCTGCAAGTCCACCAATACAATAATGACACAATAAAAATTCCTCCAATATGCAAGAAAATTCTAGCCAGCTCTACTAGGTAGCATAGAATAGTTCTCCAAAAAACATGTGATAGGATACTACTGAATCTTGTGCAAGGTCGCCATTTTGTTACGGCTGGATCGGCAATACATATTCGGGATTCTTGATCGTAGGACAGAAATGGCTTAAGTGACAACGACACGCTCGATTCCAGTCCCAAATACTATATGCTCCAGACAACAAAAGCACCAACGCCTTACAGAGTTATCGTCTACGGTAACGAGGTACCTTAACTCGGCGAAAGTGTACAACAGGGGTAGGCTATGAGGCTAAACTCCCTCAGACATTTATAGGTTACGTTATTACTAAAGAAATGCAATACTCAAGAAACTACGTTAATATTAAGCCTCTAATAATGTAGAATAGAAGCAGGCTAAAGGTATGACAGTGAAATGCTAAATGACAAATGTACACGCCTACTTGAAAGCGCGTGCACTACACTAACTGTCCCCTACTAACATGCACTAGCATGTAGCATACAAGATGTTCATGATCCAGTAGATACCTAATAATACACATGGGAGGAACATAAACAGTAGTCACTTATTATAATAATGAATCTATACTTGGAATAACTAAAAGGTTGCAGGCAACAGTACTGCGCCGGTAGCCTACTACCGCATAGGCTACTTCGCTTCTCTCACTCTGTCTCCCCTCCGAGTCCGTATGCGCCCTACGCAACAGAACTCCGGACACAGCAGCAAAACGACAGTGCAGTTAATTGATACATGAAAGTATTAATAGTGTTGTCTTGTGTGTGAGTAATGTGTATTGTAAAGTGTTATAGATATATACTTAAAGAGAGCTGCAATGCATAGTAAAATAAAGATATATCCCACTCATCATCCCCATGTGTTCTAGCTAGCAGACCAAGTCACAGGAACAACGAGTCCCAGCACCGAAAGCGAGAACCCAGGAGAAGACTGTAGAGAACACAAGGACAGATAAATTACGTTACTCTACTATACCGGCACTACGAGCGAGCTGTAGTCTCGGGTGCTACACTCGCTCCTGGCTCGGTATGCAAATCAAGGCTAAGTCCTCGTCCCTCTACAGACAACTCCTGGGCATGGTCGGGCTCTTACACATGGCACCAGTCTAGTCACAAATGGGATGATGAGCAGGGCATATAACTCGTGAACATGTAGAACGTTCACCAACTATCCTCATCAAGAAGATCGCTGTTCACATTAACCCCTTAAATCTAATACATGTAAATATATGCTTGTCCTAAGAGTAATACGAGAGGTGAGTGCTGAAACTCCTTTAGGACCTCAAGGGAATTATTTAAATAGAGAGAAGAATGAAATGAGAGTAATGTCGTCAGAGAGAAAGAGTGCAACCGTGAGAAGTGGGGAGAGAGAGCAAGGGATGTTAGAATCTCAAAGGTTCTAGGCAACCTAGTCCAGGAACACACAGCCAACCTCCAGGCAGTGTACTGTACGACAACATGGGCCCAGCCCAGGCAGGCAACAATGGACTACCAACCCTATCGCGCCTAGCTATAAGGGCAAGGCTGCCAACCAGTCCATACGTCTGGCAACCACCCGGCCGGCAGCGCGGCGTGTTGCTACCCTCTTGCTCTGAAGCCCAACTCACTCTCTCTCTCTGAATTCCCATTATCCTATCTATCAACTTCTCTATTGATACTACATATTAAATGGAAGGTCTCGACATGGCTTAAAACAAAACCCACCACTGGTTAGCACATGACGAGACCTTTGCAGAGATACAAAGAACATAGTTATAAGTTGTCACACTCAATATACATAGCGGCTGACGGTAGCCAGATCACGGGCGGTACAGTGGAGTACCAAGGAGTACAATCAGGTTGCGTTGCCCAGCACTGGGGTGCGTCACAGTGTATGAAGGAAATAAAAGGCAAAGCTGTCTGTAACAAGTGTCCCCCCGAAATTGAAAAGGTGATGGCTAGCCAAATTCAAGGTACGTTAGATTAGACGAGCCTGGACACATATCCTCCACCGACATATTATGGACCATCTGGATAGGTTAAATATACTTACTGACGCACAGCACGGCTTTCGAACTATGAGGTCGTGCGAAACTCAGCTACTGGTGACCACACACGACATTTCCCGATCCTTTAACACCAAAATTAGACAAGTACACGCCATAGCACTTGGCCAAAGCCTTCAACAAAGTCCCGCACCAGAGACTTCTAGCGAAATTTGACATCCGAGGACCGCTTCTTCACTGGCTTAAGATTTTCCTAACTAATCGTGAGCAACGTGTTGTTCTCGAGGGCTGTCATTATTCTTCTGTATTTGTAACTTCTGGGGTCCCAAAGGGCACCGTCTTGGGCCCCCTACTTTTCCTTTCATATAATAATGACCTTCCACTATCTCTTACGTCTACTACTAGACTTTTTGAAGATGATAGCTTAGTTTATCGACCAATTATCAATAGGGACGATTGCCTCCGACTACAAGACGACTTAACTGCGCTTGAACAGTGGGAAGTCAAGTGGCAGATGACATTCAGACCTGACAAGTGCCACCATATTCGCTTCACCCGTTCCAACAAAACCATCCCAATACCCCCTTAGCTACCGTTCCCTCCCAGAAAAATTTGGGGATTCACATCTCAGCGGACATGAGGTGGACCACACACACGAACAGCATCAGAGCAAAGGCTAATAGGGCCCTGGGCTACCTTTGCAGAAATCTCACAAAGTGTAACGCAAATATAAAAATTCTAGCATTCAAATCATTAGTTCGGCCACACTTAGAATACTGCGACACCGTCTGGGATCCACACACTCACAATATTATTAACAAATTAGAGGCCATACAAAACAAACCTGCAAGATGGATCAGACGTGATTACTGACATACTACATCAGTCGCTTTGCTCAAACAAGACCCCCTTGTAACAAGACGACAAATACACACACCACAAATGTTATACAAAATCACAAACAATTTAGTGGACATACACAAAAATACATATTTACACCCTACAAACATACGATTCACGAGACTATAACTGAAGAAGAGCTAGAGTAAATGGGCTATAAATGTCCACACTTATTCTCTGGCTGACCCTTCCTAAATGATAGAAATTAAAATTAAAATGTAAAACTTGCAAATTAAACAAACCAAAACTGGGACAAAGACAATATAAAGTCAAATTAACTTATAAAAATTGGTATGTGGAAACAACGCTTACTAAAAATCAAATTTATGAAATAAAAGAACACAATCCACCACATATTATATTCACATTAGTTGTCACCAATCCACCACTAAATTTACAAATAAACCTAACTAATGAAATCAATGACAGTATGAATACATGTGGTAGGCTACTCCAAGGACTTTAGGATACTCACACCAAAATTCCGCACACTAAGCATTACGCTATCAAGACAGTTAAAATAATAAACTGGATAACTGTAATCGTTAATGAGTTATAGAGGTTAGTGGTCAAGAGTTTTGGCCTACCTATAGTGAATGGACTATAGTAATAGAGAATGTATAGTTGTTGTAGTGATAGTAGCTAATATTTGTTTATTATTATATAGTAATTTACCCATTAGATGTATCTTGGTTGTTGTTGTTGTTCCCCAAGCTGCCTGGCCGAACAGCCCCAAGGCCCCGAGCAAGGCCAAGGCCATAACCGAGTGCCCCCACAGAACTCTCCCCGCCAACCACAATAAAGCCTGGGTGACCGAAGCCACTCCATGGCGGGGAGCTGAGGAGGGCGCGGAAACGCCCGGGAAACCAAAGCCCCACCCAGGGCCCTGTGTCCCTCAGCAATTATGAAGAGAAAGTTGAGGGGCAAAGGAAAAATGTGACGCTTTGGCTTCCAATCTTGGTAGATTGGGAGGTCAATCCACGTTAGAGACGCCGTCACTTGAGATCTAGAAAATATAAGTAAAAGGAACAGTCAGAGTAAGCTATGGGTATGGCAGAGATTGCTCAGCTCTCACTCTGATAGACCAGCCCATCACCACATGACTAGAACCCAATCCTCTCAGCATCAGCTAGGAAAGGCCCTAGAAAGCCGCCTTTGGCGGGGGGATAGCTCCCCTATTTCAACCCTTTTCGGGGTTGGGCACTCGCCGTATCTTGGTGATACTTTATTGTTGTCTTATCTTATAGTTAAAATTATCAATAATATATTGTTATAGTGCTTATAGTTTATCAATAATATATTGTTATAGTGCTTATAGTTTATCTTGTCCCAGGAAATTATGCTGTACAGTTGGTCAAATAATTGATGTTGGGAGCACCAATTATCAAGTACAGTACCGGTAGTCAGATTATTATATTCGGCAAATACCTAGTCCTTATGTTTTCAGCACTATTAATTTTTACTGTATTATTTAATTGTTATTTAAGGTATTCAACAGCTGGTAAACATTGCAAGGAAGATATTGTTATTTTATTTTCTATCCTATAAACTATGAATATTTAACTGAAAACTGTTTGGTGTCTGGGGAACTCGCCTTTACAGTACTTGTTACAGTTTATGTAGTCAATTTGTTGAAATGTATGCAGCTTAAATATCCATTTAAACCTATGTTAAATACACATCACGTATCCTCGCTATCCACGTACCGCATTTGGTACGAGTTAGCCACGGATACGGGGAGCCGACTGTACATTAATTTATAGACCGAGTGTTCCACACGAAGCGCGGTTCTGGTCCCATGTCCTAATAGCGGCACTCCAGGCAGCCCTCAATTTATCTCTATTTTCTCTCTTGTTAGAATTACTGTACAGTACTCTTATTAAAATGTAAATAATAATTAACTAAATACACTTGTTATTCATTTCTGCATGTGCAGTGTCATACACACCATTTACTACATACAGTATATATATAGAAGTTGTTGTTGTTGTTGTTGTTCCCCAAGCTGCCTGGCCGAACAGCCCCAAGGCCCCGAGCAAGGCCAAGGACATAACCGAGCGCCCCCTCCCTGCCGACCACAATAAAGCCTGGGTGACCGAAGCCACTCCATGGCGGGGAGCTGAGGAGGGTGCGGAAACGCCCGGGAAATATATAGAAGTGAAGACGTTAGGTTAATAAGTTCAGTATCCATATCACTGTAGAGTCGTGAGCATATATTATATAACGTTACACCAATTCCAATCATTGAACCTTTAACCCCTTCAGACCGATGATGCAATTTTCATCTTATTCTGGTTATAACTGTGTTGGTGGTGTAATGGTTTAGATCCTTATGTTCTGGGTGTGGTGTCCCGAGTTCGAATCCCGGGAGAATCGTATGCTTTCATTAGTTTATTTGCCGTCCGGCTGGCTCAGTTGATAGCGTGCCTGATTCCCACCTTGAAGGTCTCGCGTTCAATCCACGCTCAGATTGAAAAGTTTTTCTGGGATACAGCCGGCGGTTACCATCTCCCCATGAGCAAGGGGGATGGGTAATGGTATCTGGTAGACTAAAGAAAGCCAAGCGCTTGCGAATCCTCGAAGGAGGAGATACGGGCGCTATATAAGTAACCAGAAGATTATTATTATTATTATTATTATTCAAGTACAGTACAGTACATTGGAGTTTGTAATGGAGGATTAATGTTAAGAACAGGGTGTTCCTTAACCCTCTCCGACATATGACGCGATTTTGAGCCTATTAGGGATACTTTAAAACCTTTGTTACCATCAGGGGCATTTAGAAACCTTTAGTTTAGTTACTTCAACCTCTGCAGTTGTCTGAGTTAGCTGTGGGCAGAAAACTAATTTTGGAGACGTAATTATAAGAGTGAGAGAACTCTATTTCTTATTGCTAATCTGGCAACCTCTGCGTCATATGAGTCTGAAGGGGTTAATTGTATACTGTATACAGAATAATTACCGGTATATTGAGGTATAGTGCGATCATACTATAATCTGTTTCTTTTCAACTGGCGGTAAATTCCAAAGTTCCCATCAAGATTGTTCGGTTATTTTGAAGATTTTGTAATGAAATATGGTGCTAATTATATAAAATTGGTCTTCATATGATGCAGACACATAGTATTTTCATATTGTTCCACTAAGTATCGAGAAATTAGCTACTAAGGGATTCAATTTACCGTCAGCTGAATTGTAACCCCGAGTATAGTCAGTGGTCCGTATAACGCTTTCAAATGATTGGATGAAATAATATCTCATTTTAGACTTTATTTCTTCACATCCACTTTTTATGTACCGGTAATTTAGTCTCTCCTCTGTTTTGACCATCATTACATTCTCTACTATTTATTATGTCTCACTCCTCTCTCTACATTTTATTCTATTTCTTCTTTCTCTTCTGTTTCTGTGAGAATATAAAAGCACAAGTCTTATGTGATAGCTAGGATATCTATAGATTACATCCCATCATTTGTAAAGGATTCAAAGAACTATATATTTACCCTTTCAATCTGATCACATGTATATTTTATTCAAGCTACCTGCAGACAATAATATATTTCTTAAGTATGACATCTAAGAAACAAGGAATTATTTCTTCAGCAAAGACCTACGTCACAGGGTCTGGTTGCTGGATTACTATATTACAATAGCTGGATTTGGTAGTGTAATGGTTTAGGTGCTTATGTTCTGGGTGTGGTGTCCCGAGTTCGAATCCCGGGAGGACCATATGCTTTCATTAGTTTATTCAAGTACATTGGGGTTTGTAATTGATAATTAGTCATAGAGTTTTGGCCTACATATTAGGAACATAGTATAGCTCTAGTCCCTCCCTCACCACACCAATCCCTAATTCACCACCACCTCTCAACTTGAGTTAGAACCACCACACCTTGCAGATTATCTCAAATCTCTGCCGACATTACCTTGCTATATAGAAATTATTCATAGGCTAATTAATATTGTTTGTGGATGGCTTAAATAAATATACTAAATGCATTATAAATTAATATTAATTAATGAATTGTGTTTGTACCGTATGTATTCTACCATTATTTATGGAGTGTCAAACTATGAAGAGTTGCACATATATTTTTTTTAGAATGGAATAAATGGATGGATACAGATCACATGTATTTTTGTTTCCTATTTTACGTTAAGTATTATGGGTGAGGGCTGGTCCTATCCAGAGTGAGATTTGGCATCCTCTACCCAACCTTAGCCATTTCTGTCTGTCTCTTTTACTGTCCTACGTTTCCTTCTGGGGGCAGGAGGCTAGGAATCCTCCTCCCCTTGTATAATTCTCCTACTCGACGAGACAGAGAAAGGGACGAGGGAACGTGAAAGTGGTCCCGGACCCTGAGAATAGGAACTTGAAATTTTGTTTCTCTTCGGGCTATGTCTCGTGTCGGCCACCCCCAGCAATGGGGTATGTGCCTGAGTATATACAGTACATACAATACATACATACATTATTTACATGCATGCTGTGTAGCTAAATTTTTTAGAATAATGGATATGGAAAGATGAATTTCCTTTCATTATTTATATAGACAATATTTCTGGTACAAAAATATAAAGTATAATGTATTTAAAAAACAAAAACAAAAAAACCAGACGATTTCCAGCCAGTAACTCCTTCACAATATGTACAGTAGGTATTAACCCATTCAGTACCAGTTACGTTCTTTTCATTATAGTCTGGCTAATATTAGATAATTATATTAAGCTTAGGAAGGACCTCTAACAATTAAAAGACCACAAACTATCTAAATTAATTTCTTTAGCTACCACAGATCCTTCCCAAGCTTAATAAAATTGTCTAATAGTTGAAAGAATACAGTATGATGAAAAGGACGTCACCGGTACTGAATGCGTTAATCTTTGAGTCTAGATACTTTTATTACCCCAAAAGGTCGTCCGACTTCCACAGACATGAAGGTTATATCGATACATTTTCTTCTCTTCAGTGGCATCGGGTGGAGGAGAGACTCGCCTACACAGACTTAGTATGGCTCAAGCCAAGATCAACAAAACTTGTCTGTGACACTTTCTCACGTGTCTCACCCTCACCATGTCTCTCCAGTGCCACCTCCTCGTTATCTTAAGAGTGCCCAAAGGCCCAAAAAGGCCTATATTCATCTACTTGTCACAGTGGGGTTAACTCGGCCATGTCCATCTTAGGTATTTCCAAGACTAGTCTATTCATTATAATCAGACCAGAAATATTAACCCCAAACTGCTATACCCCCTAAATGGCTAGAGCAAATGGGTAGTAAATGTCCATACCTACTCCCTACTTGACTTTCTAAATAGTGGAAAAGGAGCTCAATTACCGGTACTCTAGGGGTTCTTGGGTTATGAGAGGTTCGGGTCGGGATTCCTGGCATACAGGACCTATAATGAACAGAGTATAATCCAAGATTGTCTATTATTAGCTTTAGGATACATCCTCCTCCTTTGACTGTGCCATCTCCAAGTGCCTTTACAATTTATGTTTTGTCTTATCATTAAACAATTTCATGCAGTTTAAGAAAGGCCTCTGGCTATCAAAATGTTTTTTGTTATCTCTTTTCATTTTAGGTAATTCCTAAAGAGAAAAAGACGTTATCGTACCGAAGAATACATATACAGTAATGGAATAAACTCAGGTCACGAAGCAGTCATACTCTTCATCCAGCTTAAGGCAGCCGCAACTTAAAATACCACACATATCAGGCAAGCACGGACATATTCAGACATTCATTTTTTCCTCGCAGCATCCAAGAGTGGAATCACCTCCCATCTCACATACTTAATATCCCCACTCTTGATTCCTTTAGAAATAGGATCACTAATCATTATCTCCCTCATCCTATTCCTTGCTCCTAGTTCCCCTGCACATCCCCGCATATCATGCTGCCCGAAAGCAGCCCTCTGCGTGTCCCCCTGACAAGACAAGAGGTTCTCAGTGCTATTGTCCGCGAAAGAAACTATTTATATTAGTTACCCATATATTACTCCGCTTTCTCTAATACTTAGTAATTGTAGAAAACGATATAATTATATGGGTAACACAATCAAAGAAAAATATATATAGAATACAAACAATTATACTCACAGAGTATATATTATTTATATTTTTAATTGTCATTAAAGGTGTTAACCGTAATCTTTACAAACCAAATAATAAAAATTGTAACATTATTTTGTACAATCAATAACGTTAATATGAAAAGTTGATCGATGTCGATATTATGGAGTTCATATGCGTGTCTTGTTTTTCACTCAGATCAGTTGTAAAGTTTCAAGGAAGCGATAACGACGTGTTTTGTAGATCTCTGCTAGATATAATCAGTATTACGATATACTGTTGTAGTTCCTTTGTGTTTAATATTATTATTGTGTTTGATATTATTATCAAAACACATAATTGTAAAATATATAACACTAGAGCAATAATAATATTTGATTTTTGTTAAGCAATCAACCGATATCCTACTGTTTGTATCTCCTTCATTTTTTATTCTTTTATTTCTTGCACATAATACTAAACATGGTCTATCTAAGTGGATTGGATGGAAGTTTGGAGCACCTCAGGAATTCTGAGGATGGACTAGTGTTTGAGGAAATTTTCAAGACAATTTCTGAGATTCAAAATTCAGAATGGTTGGATGAAGGCATAGTTAAACTTCAGAGTGAGAATAATCGGAATTTTCGGCAAGGATTCGCTTCGGGTTCCGAACTAATTCGGTCCCTGCAGGATATCTATGAAGATACCTTCCCCATAAAACTACTAGGGCCTGGGAACTATGGTTACGCATTTTTGGTTAAATATTGCGATCAGCCAGCGGTACTGAAAATAACTAAGATAAAAGAGGGTAGGCCATGGCCAATGGGAGAAGAAGCCTTCGTGTTGTACAAGATGGATGGGGCTGGCGGATTGCCAAAACTTTTTGTGGCGTCGGTAAGTGGTGACGTCATCATCATGTCGCAAGTAACGGGAATGAGTTTTAATGATTTAATGTTTTCGTTGGACGGTAAACAACACCTATGTAAAGTGTCGGACACGGTGCCATTCATCCTCTCAGTATTCCAGTGCCTCTGTGTGGCGGTGAACGAGGTCCATACTGCAGGTTACGTACATAACGACTTGCACTTTGGGAATATAATGATTGAGGGTGGCTACGATGGCAAGCCAGTCAAAGTGAAGTTAATTGATGTAGGGTTTGCCACGCCACCAGGTCCGTTCAACGGGTATATCTCCAATAGTGCCGCTAGGAAATATGGTAAGAAATTTAAAGCCAGAGAACTGTTCAAGGATCACATGTCGTATCCTTCAAGCGATGTCTTCAGCATCGGGTGGCTATTGCAACAAACAACAGAAATGACACATCTAAAACATATTCCCCAAATACATACATTAGTTGCAAGAATGATGTGCATCGACTGGCAAGAACGAATTTCAATGGATGAAGCTTTGGAATCCCTTAACAATATTCTGCAAAATTATTACGGCCCTCAGTCAAATGGATCCACACTATCACCCACACCCTCTACAGTACCCACGCCCACAACAACATCTTCCCCACCTCCACAATCACTCCATGGAGGTGTATCGCTGGTGCTCCACGATGGGGGTACACTTACACTGCCTGGCGGGGACGTTCTCACACTGCCAGCTGGTACTACACTCAAAATTCCGGGTGGCTGCCGTGTCGATGTACAAAAAGTACCCTCGCCCGCGGATGGCCTTGCTATATCCGGATTCGTAGGAATTGGGAATACTAATACTCCTCGTGATTCGCCACCCGCAACTCCCAGCCATTCTTCGGGATCATCGCTTCATCAATCGCTCACATCGCCCAACGTGTCGCCAGAAGGCCTATTCGCTAACGTTAAAACTGCCATCGTTAATGTTACTCGTGCCATTATTAATTTACCCTGGTGGGCCATTTAGATCTCTCGGGATGACACTGCATAACAATTAATCTTATTTAGTATGTATTAGGACTTGCGTTGGTATATTCTGTCTTTTGTATTTCTCTCATTTATGTTATATTATCTTTTTGCAATTTTCTTTTGATTCGGAAGGACTTGTGGAAATCTGAAGGTAAATCTAGATGGATCTACCTATTTGATACCTGAAGGTCCCTCCTAAGCTCAGGAAAGTTGCCTAATAGTCGCTGGGTCAGATCCCGATATTACACAAATCTGTAGCATCCAAGGTGGTACAATAAACGGTGATCAACACCTTCAGCACGATGAAGTAGTTTTTGTATTAACGGGGGTGACCTGCTTTTTCCTCTTTCAAGACAATTATCTTTTAAGACAATTATCCCCATATAGGTGTCGATTTTTTCCTGGCGAGCGGAAGCGAGCCAGCATTTTATGGAGAAATCCGGCTTTGCCAGAGAAATTTTCTACCGAAAAATGTACAAATTTAGCCAGCTGTTTAACTCAATATCCAAAATATGGTGGCTCGCTATGGCTCGCCAGGTATAAATCGACACCTGGATGGAGATAAACGTCATAAAGCAGTAGGCTGAATGGGGCCGAATGGATACAACACAGAGAGAGAAAAAAAACAGGTTACCCCCCTTAACCTGGACACCATTAGATGATTTTGCTTACCTTTTAATGTACCTGTAGGACTCAAGGGCTCGATACAATCTCAATAAATCCTCTGAGTGACGTAGCCTAATAAGTGCTCAGTAAACTGCAGAAAATCGTCTTCATTTAGCCAGAATAAAGTTAAAAGGACGTCGCCGGTATAGAAAGGGTTAAGGGGGGTCACTGTTTTTTTTTTATCTTTCTCTCCTTTTCTCTCTTTCCCTGGCTTGTATCCATTCGGCCCGATTCAGCCAACTGTTTTAAGACGTTTATCCCCATTCAGGTGTCGATTTCTTCCTGGCGAGCGAAAGTGAGCCAGCATTGTATGGAGAAATACGGCTTCGCCGGAGACATTTTTCTATCGAAAAATGTAGAAATTTAGCTTGCTGTGAAAGCAAAAATATATATATGTGCTGGCTTGCTACCGCTCGCCAGGAAAATATTGACACCTGGATGGGGGTAAACGTCTCAAAATAGTAGGCTAAATGGGGCCGAATGGACACAAGCCAAAGAGAGAGGGAGAGAAAGAAAAAAAAGCGAGGTGGGCTCCCTAAACTCATTCAAGACTCAACGACGCATTTCTTTCGTTGTGTGGCTACTGTTAGACGATTTTATTCAGGTTGGGAAGGGTTAACGGACCCTTTCATTCCCACAGATCCTTCCTAAGCTGTATAAAATCGTCTAATGACAGCCCGAATGAACTGTCAAAACGCGGTATGATTCTCGAGGAGTTAACCCCCTTCTGTACAGTGGCGCTAATAAGTCACGTCCCAGCTGTCATTACGTTTGGCTTGCTTCCGTGATCTTATACATGGACATATAATGGGAATGATTGACTTACGAGTGTATTTACTTATGCAGTGGTTAACTTATCTGTTTAGTCAACTGATAATGAACAGAAGCCTCTCTAGCAATTCATTCATACCATTTTACTTTCGTACATATGATCACGACGAGGAACAGAACTTATGTGCGATAGCGAGCCTGTAATTTTAAGTGGAACCGGACTTTGGCCGGAACCTTTTTCAATCGAAAAATTTACAAATTTATCTTGAAGGTGGGTCTAAGGGGTGTATATTTATTTGTTCAAGTTGATGGAGGTGTAGCGACGAAACTAAAAAATAAATAAATACATAAGTATACCCAAAACACCCACGACCCCCTTAAGGGGAGGTTTTTAGTTTGTTTCCTACTCCTCCAGCAATCCTAAAATTTCACCCCCTCGACCCCCTTTCAAGATAAATTTGTAAATTTTTCGGTAGAAAAATGTCCCGGCCGAAGGTCGGTTACTCTTAAATTACAGGCTCGCTATCGCTCGCCAGGATAAAATCGACACCTAAATGGCACGAAAGGTCTTAAAATTGACAGAATGGAGCGGAAATTCTTAAAATCACCAAAGTAGTGGGGCAAACGTCTTAACATCTCAGTAGCAATGGGGCTAGACATGAGGGAGAAAGGGGTCAAGAAGAAAGTCCCTCAAGTGGAAATCTCCCCTTAAGCAGGGAATATCCCCTCAAACCAAAGAAACAGAAAGTACAAACAAAAATAATAATAATAATAATTACAAAAAAAAAAAAAAAAAAAGAGACAACAAAAAAAGCTCCCTTCCACGAACATCCTGGTCAGTTTCTGAGTTCCCAAAGTTTCAAAAGAGTTGTGTTTCTCAGTTTGTGATGAGTCAAGAGAATGTGGCAACACTTTCCAGGGGTGGATAGGTAGCTAGGTAGGGTCTGGAAGGATAGATACACTGGAAGGAGGAAGCGTCAGGCCTTCAGTCGCACCCCACACTCGTCTAGGGGAGGTTGTGCATCCCGGTTTTCCTGCCCCGAGTGACATAAAACGTAACCAGGCGTCTTGGTTAACCCATACAGTACCAGGGACGTCTTTTCATCATATTCTGGCAACTATTAGACGACTATATTCAGCTTAGGAAGGACCTCTAGCAATATTAAGGCTTCAAACTACCTCAACCAACCCTTTTAACTACCACAGATCCTTCCTAAGCAGCATAATATCGTCTAAATATAGCTAGAATAAAATATAACGCACGTCGCTGGTACTCAAACGGCCCATAACCCCATCGCAGGGTCTGGATATTCTGTACAGGGTGTGGAATTGACCTGTAGCCCCATAATAGAGTCTTAAGGGGGACATGGGCCGCTTTTTGGGTCCTCTTTCTTCCTCATGCTTAGCTCCATAAGTTTTCTGATTTTATGACGTTCGGCCCATTAGTTAGTCGATTTTAAGACCTTTCGCCCCATTTCTGCGTCAATATTTAGACTTTTCGTGCTAGTTAGGTGTCGATTTTTTCCCTGGCGAACGATAGTAAGCCTGTAATGTTGGAAGAACCGGCCTTCGACCGGGACATTTTTCTACCGAAAACTGTACAAATTAATCTAGAAGGGGGATCTAATGGATGTATTTTAAAATTTGATGGAGGTCTAGGGAGGAAACTAGAAAAGTAATGAATACATGCAAAAATCGCCCAAAAAGTGAACCATCCCCCCTTAATCCTTTTAGTAGCTTGGATAAACTGTTCGTGGTTACATAATACGGGTTTGTTACTCATAACTGGTTGGGGGAAGAACCTGTATTCCCATAAAACGGCCTCAAGAGTTCATGATTGGATTGTCGATGTTAGATTCGGAGCCCGCTGCGCTAAGAATCCAATTTAATCATCCATAATCGTTAAAATATACCTAATCGGATATCAAAACTATCCCAAAATCCTACATTCCATTTTCGGTGGCCAGATCTTGCAGCTAACTCAAAATATTTCAGCAGTCAAAACCCCAGAAATTTCATCTACATTACATTATCACATACCCATCGCCACTACGAATATCCTAATCAAGGTATTACTTCGACTTTATAGTTGACCCAGAAACTCGACCTACATTTTAATTAACACACCGCCTCGACGATAATATTATAACCGAACAATTACTTGATCTAATAGCTAACCCAGAAACTGTTATCTACATTATCATAATAAACCCACCGTCTCTACGAATATATCCTAACCGAGCTATTACGTGATCTTATAGCTAGCCCACAAACTCTATCTACCCACCGCCTTCACGATCTATCCTAACCGAGGTATTACTTGATCTGATAGTTAACCTAGGCTATATATCCTAACCGAGCTAATACTTGAAACTCTACAGCTTCACGAACATGACGGGGCCTTCACTCCTCCTCCTTCTGTGCCTCCTGCTGGGGGTGACCTCGGCCCAACAGCTACCCTTCTCCGCCCTCCCCACCATCTCCCAGCCGGTGCATGAGGTCGCCCTGACTAACCCTGACGGAGAGGCCGCGTCCTTCCTGCGGCTGTGGAGGTACGCGGCCCAACACGACGATCAGGGGCCCGGGCCAGTCATCAGGATCAATTTCGGTGAGTAAAAAAAAAAAAAAAAAACACACACACACACACTATCTATCTATATTTATTGCCTGGCGCCGTGATCTCCAAAGGGGTGGCCACGAACGAACCGCCCCCATGCACCTCTGTCCCCAGTCAGTCGACGCCCCTCCTCCCAACCAGCGCCGCCTTCATCCATTTACTTCCTCACACACACACAAACACACACAAAATAATCATCAAAATAAATAAAGAAAGTTAATAAATAAAGAAAGGGGGGTTAGGCCCTATGTGGCATAATATATAATTATATAGATAGATATAAAGAATGGGTATGCGCTAGAGTATATAGATAGATAGATACACTAAATGTTGTATATACTGTATAGTCTATTCAGTATCATTAGGCCAGAACTCGTGACCAAAAGTGTTCAAAATCATCAAAGTGTTCAAAATCATCAAAGGCATCGACAATATGAACTGTAGTAAGTACTTCACTATCGACCAATCTAATTACACGCGGGGAAACGGTTGCAAAATTATTGGTAAATCTTTTAACTCGCACGAATCTAAGAATTTCTTCTTCAATCGAGTTGTCAACTTGTGGAATGGGCTTCCCCGAGACGTTATAGACTGCAGCACCGTTGATTCATTTAAATTCCGCCTAGACAAATATCTCGCATCAAACCCGCGACTGACTGCGTTTGTAAATGAATAACTTTATCCTCCCCTCAGTTACTAACCCATATGTCCCCTACTAACTTCCTAGTCCTGCCACGTTAGTGGCAGGGCAGTAGTTCCCTTTCCAATGTTCCCTTACCCACTCTAAACCACTGTTTGGACACTTGATCCTCAGTGTTTTGGAGGACAAGCAACCTAGAAGGGTCACTAGACCTGTTGTTGCTTGATTTCCTTTGTACTCCTTTGTACCACTAAACAAATAAAATATATATAAAAAGAAATCTAGATAGACGGATAGATAGACAGAATGGGTATGTGGTAGAGTATATAGATAGATAGATACACTAAACGTTGTATATATAGTCTATTCAGTATCATTAGGCCAGAAATCGTGACCACTAAACAAATAAAATATATATAAAAAGAAATATAGATAGACAGATAGATAGACAGAATGGGTATGTGGTAGAGTATATAGATAGATAGATACACTACATGTTGTATATACTGTATAGTCTATTCAATATCAATAGGCCAGAACTCGTGACCACTAACTCCTATAGCTGTAGATTTCCACACTTATTCCCTGGCTGACCCTTCCTAAATGGTAGACATATTAGGTGGATTACTCTAGTCGTTTATGAGGTATAGAGGTCAGTGGTTAAGGGAGCCCAGACGGTATTGTGCAGCATAATTTACTAGTTCGGCTCAATGGTTTAACCCCTTTGATATAAGCTACATTTACATCATTTCATTCAGCTTAGGAAGGACGTCTACCAATTAAAAGGCTACAAACTCTCCCAATTTATCCCTTTAGCTACCACATATCCATTTTGAACTTCATACAATTGTCTAAATGTAGCTGAAATCAAATTAAAAATACATCGCCGGTACAGAAGGGGTTAAGGGGTTAGTTTGCTCTCTAAACCTCTATTAAACTTAAAAAAACACCCACAAGACCCCCCTTCGACATAAACTTGTACATTTTTCGGTAGAACAAGGTCCCGGCCGAAGGCCGATTCCTCTTCAAATACAGGCTCGCTATCGCTCGCCAGGAAAAAATCGACACCTAAATGGCACGAAAGGTCTTAATATTGGCAAAGAAATGGGGCAAAAGGTTTGAAAATCGCCAAACTAAAGGGGCAAATGTCTTATATTCTCATAACTAATAGGGCTAAACATGAAGGAGGAAGACTCGAAATACCAACTGCCTCCCCTTAAGAATGTTGGCCTAGCTAGAATGAACGGACTATAGTTTTGTTTGGCATACGATCGCCCATTTCCGGTATCACGTGACAGTTTAATAATTATGCCATGACAGATGAAAGTGACTATAATCCAATATCCTAAGAGTATTATATTCTGTTTTGTATTACTCACTCTTTAAACACATACAGGTACTGTTTGGACACTTGATCCTCAGTGTTTTGGAGGACAAGCAACCTAGAAGGGTCACTAGATCTGTTGTTACTTGATTTCCTTTGTACTCCTTTGTATACACACACACGGGAGAGAGAGAGAGAGAGTGTGTGTGTGTGTGTGTGTGTGTGTGACAGAGAAAGGACACACACACACACACACCAAGACACTTCCTAATCCCACAATCTCTCTTCATTCAATTTACTCCCATCCCTATCCCCGTGATCTAGCCCCCCCGCTCACGCCTACCCCAGAATCCCTGACTCCCTCGGGCCAGGTCGAGGATAGGAAAGGGGGGGGGGGGGGTCTATCCGTTTGGGGCGGCCTTCAGTAACATCCCACGGTGGAAGGAGGATGACAACACCTATCCTCTCTATCCTTATGACAACACCTATACTCTATCCTTATGACAACACCTATCCTTTATCCTTAGGACAACACCTATCCTCTCTATCCTTATGACAACACCTATCCTTTATCCTTAGGACAACACCTATCCTCTCTATCCTTATGACAACACCTATCCTCTATCCTTAGGACAACACCTATCCTCTCGACAACACCTATCCTCTCTATCCTTATGACAACACCTATCCTCTATCTTTATGACAACACCTATCCTCTACCCTAAACATGAGGGAGAAGGGGGACCAGAAAAACAACCCATCTCCCCCTCAATTATTGAAGCTTTGAACAACAGCCACAACAACTGAGCGACAATTGTAGGCAAAACAAATAATAAGATCAACCTCTTGTATCGGTGTGATGAATCTTTGGAGGTGATACTAATTTAATCAGGACAAGATAATTATGTTGTCATGAACTCTCTCTCTCTCTCTCTCTCTCTCTCTCTCTCTCTCTCTCTCTCTCTCTCTTAGGGTTGCTATCTCTATTAGGATTAAGGATTAAGTCTCTTAGGGTTGCTATCTCTATTAGGATTAAGTCCTGGTCACCTCGTAGGGATCGTAAGATCTGTGTGGCCAGTGTATCTATGTAAATGTAAATCTCTCTCTCTCTCTCTCTCTCTCTCTCTCTCTCTCTCTCTCTCTCTCTCTCTCTCTCTCTCTCTCTCTCTCTCTCTGGGAACTCGATAGTGTTGACTCAAAAATCGGTTCCAAGAAATAATCCTGTGGTCGGATTGTACCCTATTTTGTCAACACCACAAACACCCACCCCTCGGCACAAGTCACAATTATCTTCATCACCACCATCATCAAAGCAACTACACCACTACTGCCATCATCACCATCAAAAAACACCTCTTTTATAAACATCATCACTCTAATAAACGATAATAATCTTCACCCCCACAACAACAACAACAACAACAACAACAACAACAACAACAACAATAACAACAACAACAACAACAACAACAACCACTTTTATAATCACAAATATAATAACAAAACTTCAAAATTGACCACTTGCGAGTTTCAGGCTATACGGAAGTTGGAGCCGTGAACATCATCAATATTAAAGAGAAATGAAATAATAATGATAGTTTTTTTATGGATAAGAAGTATGATCAATTTGGATTTATGTGTTTATAAATGTATAATGACCGTATTTTAGCTGATCATTCTGCTAAATATTGATGTCTACAGCTCTAACTTCCTTATATTGATGTCTACAGCTCTAACTTCCTTATATTGATGTCTACGGCTCCAACTTCCTTATAGACTAAAACTCGCAAGTGGTCAATTACCCCCACCAAAACGACTACGGCACAACAGACTTCCATTACCACCACAATAACAACAGCAACAACAACAACAACCATTCCACCCTCACACATACAATCTACAACTATCTTTACCTTCAACCCCACTATCTACACCACCACCACCACCACCACAACAACAACACGAGTTACGCCTATCATCATCAATCACAATCCACCCACTTTCATCGCAACTTGTATCATCACTACGGTCACACCCTGTACATATAAACAGAACAATACTACTACTACAACCACTACCACCACCACAAGACCCCCACGCCACAACCACAACTACCACAACAGAATACCACCCTCATACCAACACTACAACCACCACACCATCACCAAAATCACCCCACAACCAACACCAACACCACCATATAAATCACCACCACCACATCTAAACCACAACCAACACAACACCATCCATTGACCTCCACCTCCACCTCCCCTCCCCCCTAACCCCCCCAATTCCCCCACCACAACCCCCCTTCAAGGTCTGACACAAGACTGTTGATCACGATATTCCCAATTAAATAGACACATACCGGTCTGCCAGCAAAAATACTCATTAAGATAAAAATTCGTCTCTCCTTAACGGGTTATGTCAGCGGTAAATTCTGGGGTTAAGGGAAGTTGTTTATGTTTATATATATATATATATATATATATATATATATATATATATATATATATTAAAGATGGAACGAATATCAATTTTCACTATTTGCGAATACGAATACGAATATTTTGTTGTAAAATTCGCGAATACGAATACGAATAGCGAATATTTCAATCCTTATTTCATCCTTCAAGAACTGGTAATTATTTTTATGTCACCAACAAACGTTAATTAAATTACTATGAAATTAATTACCAGAAGTTAATGACGATTTGAATGTGTAATTTCTTAAATATCATAAATGAACTGTATGAATTAATGTTTAATATATTGTAAGAGTTCAACCATAGAAAATTTAATAATTAAAATTAAATCCATTCAATTTTCTGTTTCCAGTCCTCAGTCCCAATGTTGCCGCTTTTTTGGTACTAAATTACCAGATTTGGTACATTTGACTCTCTCAAGTACATTTTAAACATTTTCCAATAAAATAGTCCATATCTGGTACTAAATACGAAATCAGTGAGGAAATATGATGGAACATATTTTAGTGACATGCTATTACATTGGATATGTCTGAAATGGCAATATTGCGACGGTTCAAATGTCCAGGTCCAGCACACGTTCGTTTACCGGGCAGTGATTCCACTTTAGAATAATTTGGTAGGCCTACTATTCACTAGTTTGATCTGGTACTAAAGTTAAGTAGCAACACTGCTCAGTCCTCCTTCATTCCACTTTAGCGGCCCCAACGCACATCTACACTGTTATTTATTCGTTTGTATTAACTTTAAAATTTAATATTTAAAAATTTTGTATATATTCTATGGTTTCGTGAACATATTCGCATATTTGCAAATAGCTATGAATGGAAATGCGAATACGAATACGAATACTGAAAAACATAGCGAATATTCGGACATACGAATACGAAACGAATATTCGGTCCATCTCTAATATATATATATATATATATATATATATATATACCGGTATATATATATTATATATATATATATATATATATATATATATATATATATATATATATATATATATATATATATATATTTTTACTCCCTTTTCCCTCATCCTCAGCTCCATTAGTTTGGCGATTGAGGGAGGTGATTGGAAGACCTTTCGCCCCATTCCTTTGTTGATTTTAGGACCTTTCGTGTCATTTAGGTGTTGATATTTTCCTGGCGAGCGATAGCGAGTCTGTAATTGTAAGAGGAACCGGCCTTCGGCCGGAAACTTTTGGAAAACAAAAACAGCCGTGGCCAGGGCATTTTGCTCTCGAAAAAATGCACAAATGTATCTCGATGGGGGGTCTTGGGGGTATTATATTCTCTTGGGGTATTATATTATCTTGGGGGTATTATATTATCTTGGGGGTATTATATTATCTTGGGGGTATTATATTATCTTGGGGGTATTATATTAAAGCTTGATGGAGGTTTAGGGTGGTTTAGGGAGGTTTAGGGAGGTTTAGGGTGGTTTAGGGAGGTTTAGGGTGGTTTAGGGAGGTTTAGGGAGGTTTAGGGTGGTTTAGGGAGGTTTAGGGTGGTTTAGGGAGGTTTAGGGAGGTTTAGGGTGGTTTAGGGAGGACACTAGAAACTAATAGTAAATAAATAATCTAATATATCAGATTAAGAGCCGTGGCGGTCGAGTGGAGAGCACGCTCACGTGTGAATCTGCTTGACCTGATTTTCATCGTAGCCAAAGCAGACTATTTAGTGGGTGGTAGTAAGTCCTAGCGTGTCTCACATGCTCGCACCCAGTCGGGGGAAACCTCGACGACGTATATAGACTAATGAACACACACAACAAAGCCACTCCAACAGCTTCCTCTATCTATCAATTAACTTTCTTCCATATACCCTTCCTAATCTGCATAAAATCGTCTAATGATAGCCAGACATGAACTGCGTAATCAGATCTTAAAAAGGTTAAAAGTCATACACATATTCTGTGTTTACTTACATGGTTCACTTTTGGGGGGATTTTTGCATTTATTAATTATTTTTGCATGTATTCATTAGTTTTGCATGTATTCATTATTTTTCTAGTTTCCTCCCTAGACCTCCATCAAATTAAAAACAAAAAAAATCCATTAGATCCCCCTTCTAGATTAATTTGTACATTTTTCGGTAGAAAAATGGCCCGGCCGAAGGCCGGTTCTTCCAACATTACAGGCTCACTATCGTTCGCCAGGGAAAAAATCAACACCTAAATAGCACGAAAGGTCTAAATATTGACGAAGAAATGGGGCGAAAGGTTTTAAAATCGACAAACTAATGGGGCAAACATCTCAACATCTGAAAACTAATGGGGATAAACATGAGGGAGAAAGTGGTCCAGAAAAAAGCGAGTACTACCCCCTTAAATAGGAACTTGAGTGCAAAACCATACAAGACTATGAGACAAATATGGCTAAAATTAAGATTCTAAGATTGTTTTCAAATTAATAGAAATATATGAAATGCATGTACTTTAATAATATAACAGAAAGGAAAATATCGAACGGCCACAAACATAGAATCTTCACAAATAGAACCTTCACAAATAGAATCTTCACAAACAGAATCTTCACAAATAGAATCTTCACAAATAGAATCTTCACAAACAGAATGTTCACAAACAGAATCTTCACAAATAGAATCTTCACAAATAGAATCTTCACAAATAGAATCTTCACAAACAGAATCTTCACAAATAGAACCTTCACAAATAGAATCTTCACAAACAGAATCTTCACAAATAGAATCTTCACAAACAGAATCTTCACAAATAGAATCTTCACAAATAGAATCTTCACAAACAGAATCTTCACAAATAGAATCTTCACGAATAGAATCTTCACAAATAGAATCTTCACAAACAGAATCTTCACAAATAGAATCTTCACAAATAGAATCTTCACAAATAGAATCTTCACAAACAGAATCTTCACAAATAGAATCTTCACAAACAGAATATTCACAAATAGAATAACTCGTGTAGTTTAAAAGTCACGAGTTAAAGTTATAAAGGTAAAACTATTTAAATGGCATATAATTAAACCTTTTATCAGCATTTAAAACCTACCCCGTATCTAACAGTGAAAGTATATAATGGGTATTTAGCGAGGGAGAAGGACAGATGCCAAATATGAAGCTACAATTTAACCCTTTACACACACACACACACACACACACACACACACACACACACACACACACACATACAAACACACACACACACACACACACACACACACACACAAACAAGCGGTGGTGTGTTTATCGGTACACACGTTATATTTGCATGCTTACGAGAACATTTTTCAATTTTTAAACCTAAATAAAACCATCTAGATAAAACTTAACCTAACCTAACCTAACCTAACCTAACCGAAAACACTCCATTTCAACGCATTTTAAAGGTGTGTACGCTTAAACTGTCGCCCTAAACCTCATGTACTGTACCTGCAAACCTACATATTTCGTGAAATTTGTACCTTTAAACACACCACCGCTTGTCCCCACACACACACACACACATATGAACCTACAACCTAACCCTATCAGTATACCAGACACACACACACATACACAAACACACACACACACACACACACACACACACACACATGAAGCTACAACAGACATCCTCCTTGGTTTTATAGCACGAATCTAATTCCTTGAGGATTAATCTCCGTTTTGACAGTTTATTCAGGCTATCATTAGACGATTTTATACAGTTTAGGAAGGACCTGTGTGAATTAAAAGGGTAAAGACTATCTCAATTAACCTTCTGACTTCCATATACCCTTCCTAATCTAAGTAAAAGCGTCTAATGAAAGCCAGGAAACAAAAGAAATGCGTAATTGTATCTTGATTGCGTTAACCCTTTCAGAATGACTATATTTATGTTTTTGTTTTGCCTACCAGTAGTTTTTATACAGCTTAAGAAGAATCTGTGGCGAAAGGGTTAATTTGGATAGTTTTTACCCTTTGAATTACCTCAAATTCTTCGTCCACGGAGATGATGATAATTATTTACAAGGAGTTACACGATAAACTAAACAAGCCCAACCAAAATGAAAACAAGAGTGAACAATGCTAAGAGAAACGTTTTATACATTTGAGAGCGAGCGAGAGAGAGAGCGAGCGAGAGAGAGAGAGAGAGAGAGACAGAGAGAGAGCCACAACCACGACCACCACCACAACCAACACCATCACCACAACCACCTCCACAACCACGACCACCACCACAACTGCCACCACCATCACCACAACCACGACCATCACCACAACCACGACCACCACCACACCATCACCACAACTGCCACCACCATCACCACAACTGCCACCACCATCACCACAACCACGACCACCACCACAACCAACACCATCACCACAACCACGACCACCACCAACACCACACCACACCACAACACCACCACCATCACTACAACCACCACCACACCACACCACCAACACCACAACCACCATCACTACAACCACGACCACCACCACCACCACCACACCTAAACTAAACTAAACACTAGGGAGAAAGGGGACCAGAAAAACGACCGTCTCCCCTTAAGGTATAGGAAATAAGTGGAATAAAGCTGGTATGTGGTTGTGGTGGAGTGGAGTAGAGACAGAGTGGATCGAGGCAGTGAAGCAGTGGCAAGGTGATCTGTGTGGAAGCAGAGGTGGAGAGGGAAGATATTAAGGGGGGGTCACAGGCTTTTTTTCTCCCCCTTTCTCTCTTTCCCTGGCTTGTATCCCTTTGGCTCCATTCAGCCAACTATTTTAAGACGTTTATCCCCATCCAGGTGTCGATTTAATCCTGGCGAGCGATAGCGAGCCAGCATTGTATGGACAAATTTGGCTTCGCCGGAGACATTTTTCTATCGAAAAATGTACAAATTTAGGTTGCTGTCAAAACAAAAATATATATATGCTGGCTCGCTACCACTCGCCAGGGAAATATTGACAACTGAATGGGGATAAACGTCTTAAAACAGTAGGCTGAATGGGGCCGAATGGATAAAAGCCAAAGAGAGAGGGAGAGAAAGAGAAAAAAAGCGAGGTGGGCTCCCTTAATGAATGAGATGGTGGAGGTGGAGGTGGAGTAGGAGGGAGGCAGAGGTGGAGGGAAGATACTAATGAATGAGAGAGATGGTGGAGATGGAGGGAGGCATGTGTGTTGGTGAAGGGGGGTGAAGGTGGAGAAGCAGAGGTGGAGGGAAGATATTAATGAATGAGATGGTGGATGTGGAGTAGGAGGAGGAGGGTGGAGGCCTGTGTGTTGGTGGAGGGGGGGGGGGGAGGTGGAGGGGGCAAGGTCAGAGATGAACCACAAACTACCAAACCCCCCCCCACCCCCCACAATCACTACCACTACTATTTTCCTCCTCCCTCAACCACATTCTCACAGTTCTCTCTCTCTCTCTCTCTCTCTCTCTCTCTCCATAACCAACGCTGCTGACACCTTGAATCTGATATAGGTATCACCAGCGAACATGACAGTAATCTTGACCCTTTAAATGCTTATAACTCGAAATGAATGAAAGCAATCGGTCTGACGTTTCTATTATTTGGGAATGGTCCACCAGGAAATAGGTGTGGATATTTACAGCCAGTTTGCTCTAGGCCCTTTTGAGTTAGAGAGGTCAGGGATCAAGATTATTGTCAAGTTCGTTGGCGTTACCTATAGTGTTCTTTGGCAGTTCTTCCTTACCTTGCCACACACAGCCTATACTCGGTGTCAGCGAGAACAATACGGCCCAGTTATAATATGACAATCATTTCAGGCGATTGACTTGTTCCACTGTGATTATTAACCCCTTATGTACCGGCGACGTTTCTTTATCGATGGCCGGTTCCTCTTAACCCTTCCACGCTCATAAATGATATTATGACGCAGAGGTTGCCAGATAAGCAAAAATAAATAAGAGTTCTCTCACTCTTATAATTACCTCTCCAAAATTAGTTTTCTGCCCACAGCTAACTCAAAGACAACTGCAGAGGTTGAAGTAACTAAACTAAAGGTTTCTAAATACCCCTGATGGTAACAAAGGCTTTAAAGTATCCCTATTAGGCTCAAAATCGCGTCATATGTCGGAGAGGGTTAAATTACAGGTTCACTATCGCTCACCAGGAAAAAATCGACAACTAAATGACCCGAAAAGTCTTAATATTGGCAAGGAAATGGGTCGAAAGGTCTTAAAATCGCCAAACTAATGGGCCGAACGTCATAAAAACTGAAAACGAATGAGGCTAAACACGAGGAAGAAAGGAGACCAGAAAGACGACCCATCTCCCCTAATAACCACCACCGCCAACACCCTCCCACCAATTTGGGGTACTAAAGTAAACAAACTCTCAGCCATCATCATCACCCCACCTTGCAACACCTAAGTCTATCAGGCAACAACAAAACACAACTTACACAAGCCTAAGAAAAACAACGGCTTCCATTATCAAAGTGTCAGTATTATTATTATTATTATTATTATTATTATTATTATTATTAAGTATGGTTCAAACCCAGGCATGATTCAAGGCAAAGACTCCTCATTAATCCTTATTCGGTATTGTTTCACCCCATTCATTTGGCGATAATAGGACGCTTCATCCCATTCAGGTGTTGATTTTTTCTTGGCGAGCGATACCAAGCCTGTATTTTAGAATAAATCGGCCTTCGGCCGGGACATACTAGATTAGGGTAAAACATATATATCTACATCTACTGTATATATATATATATATATATATATATATATATATATCTATCTATCTATCTATCAATATATAGGCTATATATATAAATATATATACACGCAGAGAGAGAGAGAGAGAGAGAGAGAGAGAGAGAGAGAGAGAGAGAGAGAGAGAGCGAGAGCGAGAGACCTTTCCTCTGACCTGTTAACCTCCTCACACTTTCTCAACCTCCTCCTCCACCTCTGCTATCACCTCTTCTCAGGCATTTCTTTCCCATCCTCATTCTTTGGTATACTGTATAATTATCCTCTTGTTCCTTTCCCCTACTTTATTCTGTACCGGCGACGTGTTTTGGTTTTTATTTCAGCTGCCTTTAGACGATTTTATGATTTGAAGTTTAATTATAAAACAAAAATACAGAATAGTAAAAATGTTGCGTCTGCTACCGCCGCCGCCAACACCGTGAACGACCGCAGCAGTGCAAGTACTGGTACGGAGCTGGATACACAGGCATAGTTTGCCTTTTTCCAGAGGATCTACTGTAAGAATTATATTTACGAAGGATACATCTAGGAGCTAAACGACTTAAGAGGGGTGACCTGCATTTTTCTCTCCTTTTCTCTCTTTCTTTGGTTTGCATCCATTCGGCCCCATTCAGCCAACTGTTTTAAGACGTTTATCCCCATCCAGGTGTTGATTTCTTCCTGGCGAGCGATAGCGATAGCGATTTTTCTATCGAAAAATGTACAAATGTAGCTTGCTGTCAAAACAAAAATATATATATGCTGCCTCGCTACCGCTCGCCAGGAAAATATTGACACCTGGATGGGGGTAAACGTCTTAAAACAGTAGGCTGAATGGGGCCGAATGGATAAAAGCCAAAGAGAGAGGGAGAGAGAGAAAAAAAAAAGCGAGGTGGGCCCCCTTAAAAGAGATAGTCTGTGTTGTTGTTGTTGTTGTTGTTGTTGTTGTTTTATTCCACTTCTTGTTCATCTCTTTCATCTTCTTCATCTTCCTATTCGTATATCCTTCCCCTCTCCCTCTCTCTCACTCTCTCTCTCTCTCTTTTCCACAATATCCACCACGTCTTACCTACCATCATCGTCATCAACATCCTCCATATTCCAAATAACATGATCGACCATCTCTCTCTCTCTCTCTCTCTCTCTCTCTCTCTCTCTCTCTTTACCATCCTGTTTCTTGTCCATCCTCCTCCTCCTCCTCCTTGAGAATTAAATCTATTTCCTTTAACCCAGCGCAGATTAAGAGGCGACTTAATTCAAGTGTTCAAAATCATCAAAGGCATCGACAATATGAACTGTAGTAAGTACTTCACTATCGACCAATCTAATTACACGCGGGGAAACGGTTGCAAAATTATTGGTAAATCTTTTAACTCGCACGAATCTAAGAATTTCTTCTTCAATCGAGTTGTCAACTTGTGGAATGGGCTTCCCCGAGACGTTATAGACTGCAGCACCGTTGATTCATTTAAATTCCGCCTAGACAAATATCTCGCATCAAACCCGCGACTGACTGCGTTTGTAAATGAATAACTTTATCCTCCCCTCAGTTACTAACCCATATGTCCCCTACTAACTTCCTAGTCCTGCCACGTTAGTGGCAGGGCAGTAGTTCCCTTTCCAATGTTCCCTTACCCACTCTAAACCACTGTTTGGACACTTGATCCTCAGTGTTTTGGAGGACAAGCAACCTAGAAGGGTCACTAGATCTGTTGTTGCTTGATTTCCTTTGTACTCCTTTGTACTTTGTACTCCTTTTCCTCTTCGTCATCCTTATACGTGTTTTTTTTTTTTTTTATTATTATTCTTCCGGGCGCTCCTCTTTACCCTTAACCCTCCTGCTTTTTGTCTTCTTCTTCTTCTTCTTCTTCGTTTTTCTTCTTCTTTTTTCTTCTTATTTCTTCTTCCTTCTTCTTCTTCCTTCTTCGTCTTCTTGATCATCGTGTTTAAGAGGGCAAGCAGCCTTAATTGAGGGGTCGCTAGATCTGTTGTTGGTTGACTTTCTTTGTACTCCTTGGTACTCTCTATTTGTTTACAATGAGGATGGGATAAGCCTTAAAATACTGCCTACCTACCTTTGTATGCCACAATTGGCCACTTGTGAATTTAGGCTATAAGGAAGTTCGGCCTGTAAACATGGATATTAAACACAAATACAGTAATTGCCGACTTGCGAGTTTCGTTCTATAAGGAAGTTGGAGCCGTTGACATCACTATTTAGCAGAATTACCAGCTAAAATACGGCCCTAGTACATTTATATATGCATTAAAACCAATTCAACATACCTTTTATCTAGCAGAAACTCACATTATTATTGCATTTCTGTTTAATATCGATGTTTACGGCTCCAACTTCCTTATAGAACGAAACTATAATTATGTAGGTTTCTGATGGATAGATAGTATGCTGAATTTGGTTTAGTGTATTTATGTATGTACTAAACCCGCATCATAGCTGGTTATACTGTTAATTATCGATGTCTACAGCTCCAACTTCCTTATAGCCTGAAACTCGCAGGTGGCCAATTGACTGGTTATATCTTTGCGCACTCTCATTTTCACTTTCATTCTCTCTCTCTCTCTCTCTCTCTCTCTCTCTCTCTCTCTCTCTCTCTCTCTCTCTCTCTCTCTCTCATGCTTCCTAGTAATTTATCGATCAGACAGCAAAATAATTATTTTCACTCCAGAGAGAGAGTGAGAGAGAGAGAGGTCAGAGGGAGGGCAAATTTGAACCCGAAGGAGATGAGGAAGGGGTGGGGGGGGGGGGGGAATGGAGTGGGAACAGATTGATAAATAGGCGGATATAGATGGTCTGAATAGATAGATTAAATAGAGACATAGATAGATAGATTGGATAGATAGGTTAAATAGACAGATAGATAGATATATAGATATAGATAGATAAATATATACATAGAAGGACGGACAGCTTGGCAATCAGCAAATTAGAAGAACAATATGATTGCCATATTATTGATTATTTATAATAAACTTAATTAGTAAATAATATGCTGTGCCATAGAGTACGATACAATGTCATAATTACCTCAAATACTACCAGCTTTTCCTTATCTACTTCATAATTATACTTCTCACCAAGCAGACGATTATATAATTATTATATATATATATATATATATATATATATATATATATATATATATATATATATATATATATATATATATATATATATATATATATATATATAGGGAGAAGAAGACCCGGAAGACGAAAATGATTGTGGTGGAGTTAGGGGGGGGGGGAGGGAGGAGGAGGAATAGGGGAAGGGTGAGGAAAAGAAGGAGGAGGTGGAATAGGTAGGAGTGACAAATGGTACGGAATTAGGGAGGGAAAAGAAGGAAAGGGAACAACAACAACAATTACTCGCTATAACGAAAACATCGTGACATAATCGGGTCCAGGAAAAAAAAATCTCCCCTTAACCCTTTGAGATTATAGAAGGAGTATGAGAGAGAGAGAGAGGGGGGGGGGGATTAAATAAGGGAGGGTGGGAGTGTGAAAGGAGGCAAGAAGGTGAATGAGATGGGGAGGAGGGGAGAAGGAGGGAAGGGGAGAGAGCTGAATCCTACTCTTGTCACGACTGAGGGAGTGGGAGGGAGGGTGGGAAGACACGAGGGGGGCGGGGAGGCTGAGGGGAGGAGGGTAGGAAGAGGAAGGGGGGATAGAAAAAGGGGAGGGATGAGGGATTGGGAAGAATATGATAAAGTACGGTGTATTAATAACAATAGAGAGATTTACATAGATACACTGGCCACCCAGACCTTACGATCCAAACGGGGTGGTCATGACTTAATTATAGTAGAAATGGCATATCCGATAGAAAAGGAAAGTTGAAGGAAAGGATAGAAAAGAAGAAAGCAAACTACGTAATGATAATAATAATAATAATAATAATAATAATAATAATAATAATAATAATAATAATTAATAACAAAAGAAAGAGAGATTATTGAGGCATGACAGAGAGAGAGAGAGAGAGAGAGAGAGAGAGAAGGGTGTCTATCTATCTTGAGGGTCATGTGTAAACCCCCCCCCCCCTCCTTAACCCCTTCTGCAATCGTATTCTGTTCGCACCTAATTCACCCCCCCCTCTCTCTCTCTCTCTCTCTCTCTCTCTCTCTCTCTCTCTCTCTCTCTCTCTCTCTCTCATTCTGTCAAGCCTCAATATCTGTCTTTCTTGTGTGCTCTCTCTCCCACTCACTCTCACTCTCTCACTCTCTAGTTGTGAGTTTTGATCAATGAATTATCCTTTCAGTTGGCTTTGTGTGTCGTTCCCGCAGTTCCACAAGGCTCCGTCCTTGGGCCACTTTTGCTTATCATCTATGCCAATAACGAGGAAGGCATTATCCGAATGAGCTAAACGTGATCTATAAGTTTAAGGGGAGATTTTATATATATATTTTTGTTTATTTTGGTTCAATTTATTCATTTATTATTATTATTATTATTATTATTATTATTATTATTATTATTTAGTTTGCTTCCTACACCTACATCAAGCTTAATAACATGCTCCCAAGACCCCCTTTGAGATCAATTTGTACATTTTTCGGTAGATTTTTTTTTTTATTCAGATTTGGAAGGGTATATGGAAGTCAGAGGGTTAATTGAGGCAGTATTTACCCTTATCATTCCCACAGATCCTTCCTAAATTGTGTAACATCGTCTAATGATAGCCAGAATAATATGTACAAATGCGTCATTAAACAGAAATAAAAACACAAGTACGGGAAAAATAGAATCGAAAGAGATTATGTGTGTGGAATCTATCTCTCTCTCTCTCTCCCTCTCTCTCTGTACAAAGGCGGATCAACAGACGAACAAAGCGACCAAAGACAGAGGCGTGAGAGAGACGGACACCAGATCAGATCAGATGAAGTCTTGAGGGATAAGCCTTTACAACGGCACCTCGTATTTACACTATAGGATATTGGAACACAGATAAAGAGAGAGAGATAGTGTGTGTGTATGTGTGTGTGTGATTAAGTGTAAATATGTAGGTCCGTGTATGTGTGTGTGGTTGAGTGCAAGTATGTATGCGTTCATGTGTGTACAGTATGTGCGTTCATGTGTGTACAGTATGTGCGTTCATGTGTGTGTGCGCGTTCATGCGTGTGTATGTGCGTTTTATGAGCCGCTGCAAGAGAAAGACCGATAAACCAAAGAGTAAGAGGGTATTGTCTGATCATCCTTCCCATAAAAAAAAAACACACACACACACACAAACTTTCCGGATTCCAGCACCGTCTTTTCTCGCACATTTCTGGAATAAAACGTTATGCTCTTTTAGGCGACTACCATTTGTTTTATTTGTTATATCTACCAAATCGCTATATATTATGTTGGGAATTATTATGTTACCTCCACCAACCGACTTTACTCCTAAACTCAATTAATGAAATCAACAAATACATGTGGCAGTCCAGGGATTCGAACCTAGGATGCTCACACCGAAATTCAGTGCATTTATCCATTTTATTAGAGAGTTGTTGAGGTGGCATCGTTATGGGGGATGCCTGTATTTATTTCCTCATTTATATACCTTATTATATATGTTTTAGTTTCCTCCCTAGACATCCATCATTTATATACCTTATTATATATGTTGTAGTTTCCTCCCTAGACATCCATCAAGCTTTAACCCCCCCCCCCCCCCAGACCCTCCTTCTAAATAAATTTGTACATTTTTCGATAGAAAAATGTCTCGGCCAAAGTCCGGTTTCTGTTAAATTACAGGCTCGCTATCGCTCGCTCGCCAGGACAAAATCGACACCTGAAAAACACGAAAAGTCTAAATATTGACAAAGAAATGGGGTAAAGGTCTTAAAATCGCCAAACTAACGGGCCATCTGAAAACTAATGGGGCTAAACATGCGGAAGAAGGGGGGGGGGCCAGAAAACGACCCATCTCCCCTTATACATACAAACTAGCTAAGCATATATCCAGAAAGGTCGCATCGCCTACATGTTGTAACTATAATAAGCTCAGGAAGGACCTCTGGCAATAATACGGCTTCAAACTATCTCAACCAACCCTTCTAACCTACCACAGATCCTTCTTAAGCTGCATAACATCGCCCACAAATAGCTAAGATCAAATATAACACACGTCGCTGGTACTCAAAGGGTTAATGCTGAGTCATAGATGAAGAACAACACAAATAGAGTCAGTATACTGTGTATGTAGCATACTAGCAACAGGTTTATATAATTGTGGTATATTTGAGATAAAGGACATTCTCTCTCTCTCTCTCTCTCTCTCTCTCTCTGCATAACAACGACATAGATGAGGGTCTCACCTGTACAATCTCAAAATTTGCTGACGATACAAAAATTGCAAATAGCGTACTCTCAAAAGAACAAGTTGACGATATGCAACACAATCTAGATAAATTGTCACATTGGGCCCAAATTTGGCAAATGAGTTTCAATGCGGATAAATGTAAAGTACTACATATCGGATACCTAAATGAGAAAGCAAACTATTCGATGAATGGCACTCAGCTTAAGAATGTAAACAGAGAAACCGATCTGGGAGTAACAATATCGAGTAACCTAAAACCGAGTCAACAATGTTCAGAAGTTGTTAAGAAGGCAAACAAAATAATTGGCTTTATAGGCAGGTCATTTGAGCATAAATCCAAAGAAGTTATCCTAACCCTTTACAATTCATTAGTCCGCCCTCTTCTGGAATACTGCGTTCAATCCTGGTGCCCTTATTACCAAAAAGATATAAACAAGCTAGAACGAGTTCAACGTAGAGTTACCAAAATGATACCTAGCCTAAAGAACAAACCATACGAAGATCGTCTTAGAGAATTAAATCTATTTCCTTTAACCCAGCGCAGATTAAGAGGTGACTTAATTCAAGTGTTCAAAATCATCAAAGGCATCGACAATATGAACTGTAGTAAGTACTTCACTATCGACCAATCTAATTACACGCGGGGAAACGGTTGCAAAATTATTGGTAAATCTTTTAACTCACACGAATCTAAGAATTTCTTCTTCAATCGAGTTGTCAACTTGTGGAATGGGCTTCCCCGAAACGTTATAGACTGCATCACCGTTGATTCATTTAAACTCCGCCTAGACAAATATCTCGCATCAAACCCGCGACTGACTGCGTTTGTAAATGAATAACTTTATTTTATCCCCCCCTCAGTTACTAACCCATCTGTCCCCTACTAACTTCCTAATCCTGCCACGGACATTAGTTCCAGGGCAGTAATTCCCTTTCCAATGTTCCCTTACCCACTCTAAACCACTGTTTGGACACTTGATCCTCAGTGTTTTGGAGGACAAGCAACCTAGAAGGGTCACTAGATCTGTTGTTGCTTGATTTCCTTTGTACTCCTTTGTACTCTCTCTCTCTCTCTCTCTCTGTCTCTCTCTCTCTCTCTCTCTCTCTCTCTCTCTCTCTCTTTGCCCTGCCCTGCCCTGCCCTGGCCACTCACCCGGATGTCCTACTACCCAACAACCCCCCTTGACCATGTTGGGGGTAGGACACAACACAACACAGAGGGTGCGATGGAGTAAGACCAGACAGAGTAAGTCTAGAGCTGTGGTAGGGTTAGGTACAGTAAGAGTAGGGTAAGGTAGGGCAGAAATAAAGTAAGAGTAGATGAGAGTATGACAGAACAACGACGATGGAGATATTGCTGAATGGTCGACCGCCCTTTGAAGGTACCGATTCTTGTTATTTGGGGACCTGGCCCATCGAATAATAATACTAGCAGAGTTGAGTAGAAAATAGACCATTGAGAGGGAGGGGTATAGAGTAGAACAGAGTAAGTGGAGGACAGAACAGGGGAGGGAGAGAGGGAGGGAGGGGTATACAGTTGGACAGAGTAAGTACAGGCCAGAGCAGGGCACGGTGAAGTAGGCCAATTAATCAAGCCATAGGAGGACAGGTCGGGGCGGGGCAGGATCAGATAGCCCAGGGTACTACACATTAATAAAGGTCATTAAACTTATGGTACATACAAGGGAATAAGTAGGCAATTCCAGATATACCTTAAGGGGGTAGTGCTTGGTTTTTGGTCTACATATTTATTTGTTAATTTATTTTTGAGTTTCCTCGCTAGACCTCCATCAAGCTTAGAAAAACACACCCTAGACCCTCTTTCAAGATAAATTTGTACATTTTTCGGCCGGGTTCCTGCTAAAATTACAGGCTCGCTATCACTAGCCAGGAAAAAATCAACACCTAAACGACACGAAAGGTCTTAATATTGACAAAGTAATGGGGCAAAGGGTCTCAAAATCACCAAACTAGTGAACGAACGTCTTAAATCGTAAAACTAATGGGTCTAAACATGAGGGAGAAGGGGGTCCATAAAAAGCGAGTTACACCCCCTTAATAAACAGCAGTTTCCTTGCAACAGCGAACAGACACATGCACACACATCTCTCTCTCTCTCTCTCTCTCTCTCATAAACATACACACATACCTGGTACACATATTTCTAAAACAAATCCTGCACTTGCTTACAAACTCTCTCTGTATCTTTATCAATCTCTCTGTATCAATCTATCTATCAATCAATCAATCTATCTATCTATCTACCTACCACCCTACCTACCTAATAACCTACCTATCTACCTACCTACCTATCTACCTAACTATCTATCTATCTAGCTTGATCTCACTGTTTGTATCTATATATCTATCTATCTATCTATCTATCTATCTATCTTTATTTAATCTTTATATAGATAAGCTGATTGAAAAAGTGTCTAAATGTAAAAAGGGGTGCACTCTAGGAAATATATCCAGTAATATTAGTGCTTACGCTGACGATATTGTTTTATTAGCACCATCGTCATCGGGATTACAGTTTTTACTGAATATGCTTGGAAATGAAGCAAAAGAAATTGATATTGACATTAATATTAATAAATCATCATGCATGTATTTCAAAGACAATAAAGATAAAAACTTAAAGCCAAAGTTGATGCTATGTGGAGAGATATTGAATGTTGTTAATGAACAAAAGTATCTAGGGTTTATAATAGATGATAATTTAAATAATGACAAAGACGTAATTAGGTGTCGTAACAAGTTTTATAATGAATTTAATTGTATTTTACGTAAATTTTCTAATGTTAATGTTAGGGTTTTTACTCAGTTGTTCCAAAGTTACTGCTCAAGTTTTTATGGTTCTGAATTATGGTTTTATAACAAAAAGTGCAAACTTCCTCTTAAGCAATTTGCAATTGGTTACCACAAAGCAATAAAGAAAATGCTGAAATTAAAATATTGGGAAAGTAATCATCATGCATGTGAATTGGCGGGACTAATGACATTTAATCATTTAATGAATTGGTTAAAAATTAGATTTGCTCACAAATGTCTCCTAAAACCTTGCAAGTTTTTACAGAAATGTTTATTAAACCTTGATGAATACTTATCGTTAGGAAAGGAAGTTAACCATATCCTATTACATGAATATGACGTATCAGATTTGAAAACTAATGATATAAATGCTATCAAGTCAAGAATTATGTTTGTACAAAACCATGAGCCTAGAATGCGGTAATGTATGAGGTTACTGTTATCTCTATTGTATATATGTAAAAAGTAAATTGTGTTGCCTTTTATGAAATAAAGATTTGAGTCTGAATCTATCTGTATATATGTAAAATGTTACCATGTAACCTTTTATGAAATAAAGAATTAACTAACTAACTAACTATCTATTTATCTAGCCCCAAACTCACGAAGCCTTTCTCTATCTGCCTCTCGCAATCCCGCCCCCTGCTATCTCTCCTCACGCCTCCTCTCCTTAATCGGCCGGGTTCTCTCTCGATATGGCTGGAGAGAGAGAGAGAGAGAGAGAGAGAGAGAGAGAGTGAGAGAGAGAGATATAGATAGATAGCTAGATAGCTAGATAGATAGATAAATAGATTAAATTAGATAGATAGATAGATTGATATAATTTATAGTATAAGGTGGGGAGGGAATCACCCCTATTCTCCCCCCCCCCCAAAAAAAAAATATATATATATATATATATATATATATATATATATATGTCATAAAAGTATTACTCCGCCGACCATAAAGGAAGACCAAGCATTAACCCCTTCTGTACCAGCGACGACTTTTGTATTTTATTCTAGCTATATATATTTTGACGATTTTGTGCAGTTTAAGAAGCATCTGTGGTAGTTAAAAGGGTTGGTTGAGATAGTTCCAAGCTGTATTATTGCTGGAGGTCCTTCCTAAGCTGCATAAACTAAGTCTAATAGTTGCTAGAATGTACAAAGGAGTACAAAGGAGTACAAAGGAAATCAAGCAACAACAGGTCTAGTGACCCTTCTAGGTTGCTTGTCCTCCAAAACACTGAGGATCAAGTGTCCAAACAGTGGTTTAGAGTGGGTAAGGGAACATTGGAAAGGGAACTACTGCCCTGCCACTAACGTGGCAGGACTAGGAAGTTAGTAGGGGACATATGGGTTAGTAACTGAGGGGAGGATAAAGTTATTCATTTACAAACGCAGTCAGTCGCGGGTTTGATGCGAGATATTTGTCTAGGCGGAATTTAAATGAATCAACGGTGCTGCAGTCTATAACGTCTCGGGGAAGCCCATTCCACAAGTTGACAACTCGATTGAAGAAGAAATTCTTAGATTCGTGCGAGTTAAAAGATTTACCAATAATTTTGCAACCGTTTCCCCGCGTGTAATTAGATTGGTCGATAGTGAAGTACTTACTACAGTTCATATTGTCGATGCCTTTGATGATTTTGAACACTTGAATTAAGTCGCCTCTTAATCTGCGCTGGGTTAAAGGAAATAGATTTAATTCTCTAAGACGCTCTTCGTATGGTTTGTTCTTTAGGCTAGGTATAATTTTGGGAACTCTACGTTGAACTCGTTCTAGCTTGTTTATATCTTTTTGGTAATAAGGGCACCAGGATTGAACGCAGTATTCCAGAAGAGGGCGGACTAAGGAATTGTAAAGGGTTAGGATAACTTCTTTGGATTTATGCTCAAATGACCTGCCTATAAAGCCAATTATTTTGTTTGCCTTCTTAACAACTTCTGAACATTGTTGACTCGGTTTTAGGTTACTCGATATTGTTACTCCCAGATCAGTTTCTCTGTTTACATTCTTAAGCTGAGTGCCATTCATCGAATAGTTTGCTTTCTCATTTAGGTATCCGACATGTAGTACTTTACATTTATCCGCATTGAAACTCATTTGCCAAATTTGGGCCCAACATGACAATTTATCTAGATTGTGTTGCATATCGTCAACTTGTTCTTTTGAGAGTACGCTATTTGCAATTTTTGTATCGTCAGCAAATTTTGAGATTGTGCAGGTGAGACCCTCATCTATGTCGTTGATGTAAATTAGAAAGAGAATTGGTCCTAGTACCGATCCCTGGGGTACCCCGCTACTTACATTGGTCCATTTAGATGCCTTACCGTTTATGACTACCCTTTGCTTTCTGTTGCTGAGCCAATTTTCTATCCATTTCAACACACCGTCTTGTATTCCATGCGCTTTTAGTTTTAGCAGTAAACGTTTGTGGGGAACTTATGTGATAAATGTGATTTATGTGAAATGTGAAATGTGAATTATGTAAATGTGAAATGTGAAATGTAAATGTGAAATGTGATTTATGTGATAAATAGGACGTCCCTGGTACTCAATGGGTTTCACAAGACAGTCATGCATAATCAAATCGTGAGGGTGCCGGGGAGAAAAGATCCTGGACTGACAAAAAGGCTTCCCGGAGAATCATGCACGTAATGAGGTAAAAGGAGGTGAAGGGAAAAAAAAAAAAAAAAAAAAAAACACACACACACACACACACACACAGAGAACGGAGATAGAGAAGCAAAAACAGAAGGAGGATTTGTGTATATATTCTGGACAGCCTTCTCTCTCATGCTTAGCCCCATTAGTATTGATATTTAAAGACCTTTGCCCCTTTTGGTTTGGCGATTATAATACCTTTCGGCACGTATCTTATCTCAATATTAAGACCTTTTATGCCATTTAGGACACTTTTCTACCGAAAAATGTACACATTTATCTTGAAGGTGGGTCTTGGGGGCGATGTTTAAGCTTGATGGCGGTCTCGGGAGCAAACTAAAAATACAACTTAAGAATTCCATAAGGGTCGTTCGCTGATAAAGGCCAGAGAGAGAGAGAGAGGATACAAAAAAAGAGGATATGTGAGAGAGAGAGAGAGAGAGAGAGAGAGAGAGAGAGAGAGGATACAAAAAAGAGGATATGAGAGAGAGGATACAAAAAAGAGGATATGAGAGAGAGAGAGAGAGAGAGAGAGAGAGAGAGAGAGAAAGAGTACAAAGGAGTACAAAGGAGTACAAAGGAAATCAAGCAACAACAGATCTAGTGACCCTTCTAGGCTGCTTGTCCTCCAAAACACTGAGGATCAAGTGTCCAAACAGTGGTTTAGAGTGGGTAAGGGAACATTGGAAAGGGAACTACTGCCCTGCCACTAACGTGGCAGGACTAGGAAGTTAGTAGGGGACATATGGGTTAGTAACTGAGGGGAGGATAAAGTTATTCATTTACAAACGCAGTCAGTCGCGGGTTTGATGCGAGATATTTGTCTAGGCGGAATTTAAATGAATCAACGGTGCTGCAGTCTATAACGTCTCGGGGAAGCCCATTCCACAAGTTGACAACTCGATTGAAGAAGAAATTCTTAGATTCGTGCGAGTTAAAAGATTTACCAATAATTTTGCAACCGTTTCCCCGCGTGTAATTAGATTGGTCGATTGTGAAGTACTTACTACAGTTCATATTGTCGATGCCTTTGATGATTTTGAACACTTGAATTAAGTCGCCTCTTAATCTGCGCTGGGTTAACGGAAATAGATTTAATTCTCTAAGACGCTCTTCGTATGGTTTGTTCTTTAGGCTAGGTATCATTTTGGTAACTCTACGTTGAACTCGTTCTAGCTTGTTTATATCTTTTTGGTAATAAGGGCACCAGGATTGAACGCAGTATTCCAGAAGAGGGCGGACTAAGGAATTGTAAAGCGTTAGGATAACTTCTTTGGATTTATGCTCAAATGACCTGCCTATAAAGCCAATTATTTTGTTTGCCTTCTTAACAACTTCTGAACATTGTTGACTCGGTTTTAGGTTACTCGATATTGTTACTCCCAGATCAGTTTCTCTGTTTACATTCTTAAGCTGAGTGCCATTCATCGAATAGTTTGCTTTCTCATTTAGGTATCCGACATGTAGTACTTTACATTTATCCGCATTGAAACTCATTTGCCAAATTTGGGCCCAACATGACAATTTATCTAGATTGTGTTGCATATCGTCAACTTGTTCTTTTGAGAGTACGCTATTTGCAATTTTTGTATCGTCAGCAAATTTTGAGATTGTGCAGGTGAGACCCTCATCTATGTCGTTGATGTAAATTAGAAAGAGAATTGGTCCTAGTACCGATCCCTGGGGTACCCCGCTACTTACATTGGTCCATTTAGATGCCTTACCGTTTATGACTATCCTTTGCTTTCTGTTGCTGAGCCAATTTTCTATCCATTTCAACACACCGTCTTGTATTCCATGCGCTTTTAGTTTTAGCAGTAAACGTTTGTGGGGAACTTTGTCAAAGGCCTTTTGAAAATCAAGGTATATAATATCTACAGCTTTACTCTCATCGTAGAGGTTGAGGATATCGTGGAAGAAGTCTAAGAGGTTTGTTAAACAGGAACGTTTTTTACGAAAGGCGTGTTGAGTATCTTTAAGTATGTTATTTTCCTCTAAGTGATTTACGAGTCTGTCTCGTATGACCGTTTCTAGCATTTTACATACAACTGAGGTTAAGCTAATTGGACAATAGTTACTGGGTAGGGATTTGCTGCCTTTTTTGAATATCGGTGTTACGTTGGCTAGCTTCCACTGATCAGGCATAGTTCCAGACTGCAAGGATTTATTGAATAGTAATGTCAGTGGTTTGAAGAGCTCATTCTTAGCTTCCTTTAGAACTCTAGGCGAGATTGTATCAGGTCCAGGCGTTTTATTTACCTTGAGTTTATCTAAACAATTCAATACTTCTCTCTCTGTAACGGTGATATTGCTTAGAACATCTGAATTATCAATCTGAATCGGCGATGGTGTAGGGATATCACTGAGGTCTTCTGTTGTAAAAACTGATGCAAAGAAGGTATTGAGGGCATTACTCATTTGTACTTCGTCTTTGGTGTATTCTCCTTTTTCATCGACTAACGGTCCAACAGTTGAAGTAACTACTTTTTTCTTTCTGATATAACAATAGAATTCTTTCGGGTTTGTTTTACTTTGATTCGCAATATGTAACTCTAAGGTCTTTTTACTTTGCTTAATTAACTTTTTGGCTTTGCGTCGTAGCTCTACAAATTTCACCCGTTCTTCGTCATTTTGTGAGGATTTTAATCTAAAAAGAGAGAGAGAGAAAGAGAAAGAGAGAGAAAGAGAGAGAGGATACAAAAAAGAGGATATATGAGAGAGAGAGAGAGAGAGAGAGAGAGAGAGAGAGAGAGAGAGAGAGAGAATAGGGCAAGGCATGACCAAGGATTAACAAAGGGGTCAAATACAATAAAGGGCACATGACTGAGGACCCTTTATTACACGGAGAAGGGCAGGTAAGGGCAAGGGTTAAGGGGTGACAGGGCAACGTAAGAGAGGGTTGAAAAAGGCTAGGACATCTATAGTGAGAACCCGGAATTTCATCTATTTTACAGTCGCCATCCTGCGCACTTCGAAAAAACAGGCTGTCGATATATCAGTAACATGTAGAAAAGAGCCGCCCACAACTTTACTTAAGGGGAGATGTCCACTTGAGGGATTTTTTTCTTGACTCCTTTCTCCCTCATGTTTAACCCCATTGTTATTCTAATTTTAAGACGTTTTCCCCATTATTTTGACTATTTTAAGAAATTTCAACCCATTTCTGTCAATTTTAAAACCTTTCGTGCCATTTAGGTGTCGATTTTATCCTGGCGAGCGATAGCGAGCCTGTAATTTAAGAGGAACCGGCTTTCAGCCGGGACATTTTTCTACCGAAAAATGTACAAATTTATCTTGAAAGGGGCTCAAGGGGGTGTAATCTTAAGCTTGATGGATATCTAGGGACCAAACTAAAAACTTCCGCTTAACTTTAATATCTGGTTGACTTGACTTTATTTGTGTTTGTATACATGTTGTTTTCTTTGTGTGTGTGTGTGGGGGGGGGGGGGGGGGCCTCTAGCAGTAGTATCATATTACTTCACCAGAGTGTGGTGATGGGCTGGTCTATCAGAGTGAGAACTGAGCGATCTCTGCCATACCCATAGCTTACTCTGACTGTTCCTTTTACTTATATATTTTCTAGATCTCAAGTGACGGCGTCTCTAACGTGGATTGACCTCCCAATCTACCAAGATTGGAAGCCAAAGCGTCACATTTTTCCTTTGCCCCTCAACTTTCTCTTCATAATTGCTGAGGGGCACAGGGCCCTTTGGTTTCCCGGGTGTTTCCGCACCCTCCTCAGCTCCCCGCCATGGAGTGGCTTCGGTCACCCAGGCTTTAATGTGGTCGGCATGGAGGGTTCTGTGGGGGCGCTCGATTATGGCCTTGGCCTTGCTCGGGGCCTTGGGGC
>CM064571.1:13423261-13563150 GCA_032716605.1 Paralithodes platypus
GATAGAGATTGATAGGTAGATATAGATCGATTGATTGATTGATTGATAGATAGATAGATAGATATAGATCGATAGATAGATAGATAGATAGATATACAGATAGATAGATAGATAGACAAGTACGCTTATAAGACACTATAACCCTTTACCCCACAAGTACCGGTATGCTAACACCTTTCCGATGCTGAATAATAATGTCACTGGGAATATGTTGGTATAATATGCAAATCAACATTATGACTGAGGGTGTATCTGTTCAGCCACGAGGAAGTGGATAAGGCTTTTTAATTTGCATCGGGCTGTGGCAACTTTTATGTTGATATACTCCACATATACTTAAGAAAAACGAGAGAGAGCGAGAGAGAGAGAGAGAGAGAGAGAGAGAGAGAGAGAGAGAGAGAGAGGAGAGGAGAGGAGAGGAGAGGAGAGGAGAGGAGAGGAGAGGAGAGTAGATAGATAGATAGATAGATAGATAGATAGATAGATAGATAGATAGATAGATAGATAGATAGATATAGATATATAGATAGTAAGCAAGATTGAGGGAAAGAGAACGCAGACGAAAAAACAAAACAAAAACAAAAAATCTTTGTATCAACAATAATAAAATCAAAACAATAGTGTATCTACTTACAGGTAAGCGAATCAGCCCATGTATCTTGACTCCCAAGGATCTGCAAGTACAAAATACGTCCTTATTAGCTGCAAGAACAACAGAAAATAATATGACCATGGCAAAAAAAAAAAAAAAAAAAAAAAAAAAAACTATGAACTACACATGACCAAAAATAATACAGTCATCAGAAAGTGCATAACTATCACGAATACAAAACTAAACTGTAACATAATGGACACGGCAATAATACAGCAAGCATACATTACAACAATTACCATGAATTACACACGACCAAAAATAATGCACCAGCAAATATAACTGAACTATAAATAAGCATGAGGAAGAAGGGAGTCCCGAACAATCACATACCTCCTCTTAAGGGGGGTGACCTGCTTTTAAAAAAAAATCTCTCCTTTCTCTCTTTCTCTGGCTTGTATCCATTCGGCCCCATTCAGCCAACTATTTTAAGACGTTTATCCCCATCTAGGTGTCGATTTCTTCCTGGCAAGCGATAGCGAGCCAGCATTATATGAAGAAATCCGGCTTCGCCGGAGAGATTTTTCTATCGAAAAATGTACAAATTTAGCCTGCTGTCAAACAAAAAATACAAATATTCTGGCTCGCTACAGCGCACCAGTAAAAAAATTGACACCTGGATGGGGATAAACGTCTTAACACAGTAGGCTGAATGGGGCCAAATGGATACAAGCCAGAGAAAGATAGAAAAGGACAACACAAAAACAGGGCTTAAATGAGACGGGAGACTACAATGTTGCAAAGGTGATAGAGCAACAGAAATTGCAAATATTATCCGGCTAGCTATTACTGCTGATAATCTAGTCAAAAATCTATTAGGACAACTCGTAAGGAAAACAATGACTATTATTACCTCAGCCAATTCTTACTTAAGCCGGTATCACACGAGCTATTTTTCCCTCAACATTTATCCTCAACACTGGTCTGGCAGCTTATGAGGTCAACATTTATAATATTTAGGTTACCTAATTTCGTCTATCAACACCCTCCTCAAATCTTGGGACGAAAGATGCCAGAATCGCAAAATTTTCATTGTTTACTCATTGCTTTTCAAGTAAAACCATAATTAATGGGAATAACATATTGTACTCTGGATGCTTATTTAATCTAGACAGAAACTATGCGAATAAATATTGATAACTTGTTATACTAGGTGACTTACTTCTTCTATTTACCAGAGAGAGAGAGAGATAAACACACGAGAGGCAGGCAGGCTCCTCACCCAGAGAGAGAGAGAGAGAGAGAGAGAGAGAGACAGACAGACTGGCTCCTCCCCTTGTGGGTGACGTCACTGCCACTGCGGCCTCTGATTGGTCCTAATTTTCCCTATGATATATACTAGTCTCGACTTCGGATTCTGAGTAAGTTCGGAAATATGCTGCCGGGCTGCCCTTTTCATTCGGTCATTCCTTCCTCAGCTGCAGTCAGACGAGTGTGGATGGGTGTCGCCAGCTATAGGCCCTGTATAGTATCTTGTTTCAGCTGGATATGGATTGCACATAAGTTATTAATTGTGTGTAGGCCTACTTTGTGATTCGGCATAGGCCTATAATGTATTGAATAATGATAGGCTAAACGGAGTTCAATCGCGGTCATTTATACATTTCAAAGCTGTATTGGTTTGAACTAGGCTAGCCTAAACCCATGGATTATTTACCTGATATTTATATTTCTGAGATTCCTTCACAGGCTTCAAATTGTATTGGAATTAATAACTACACCGTGACCATGATTGTACAGTCGCGCTAATAAGTCATGTCCCAGCTGTCATTACGTTTGGCTTGCTCTGTGCTGTATTAATGTCTGTCAGATGTTGAATAGGGGGGGTAGGTGTAAGAACATGTTTGTATATTTCTTTCGATTATTGATATGAATTATGAAGAAATGAACCTTAGATATTGCTGATATCAATTATTGATCAAAACATACTTGGTGCCGAGATATCACTTATTAGCGCGACTGTACGTTGTTGTTTTTTAATTGTTTGCTTATTTTATTTGTTAGCGTAGCCTAACCTAACCTAAATTGAAGGTAGTAGCCTAAACTGTAACAAAGTTAAAAAGACCCTAAATCATTCGGGATTTCGTTCTAAACTTGAACTAGGTAACTTCACCTGACCTGACAACTTCGGCCCTCTGTCAACAGGCCCAAAGTTACACCATATTCTTCCCTTCGTTTCCTCTACCAACCCACATGGCGGGGTCGTTCCTTCGCACTCCGTTTATTAAATGCCCCTTCGTGTGGCACCCTTCGTCGTCTGCTCATTTCGTTCCGTTGGTAGGTGAGGCCATGTATGCAGCACCAAATCCTGTTCTCTGCGCATGCGCGGCCTGTTCCCTAATATTTTTATTTTGTTATTTAGGCTCAACTGTTAGGCTAATTTAAGTTAGGTTAGGTTAGGTTAGGTTAGGTTAGGTTAGGTTAAGATAAGATAATATAATATAATAGTATAAAGGAAACAAAAAATTGTGCCAAGGGGGCCTAAGATTCTCACACATGAGCAGAGGACAGGATTTGCAGGATTTGGTGCTGCATACATGGCCTCCCGTTGGTAGCCTATGCCTGAGAAGGATTGGTTGCGTTGCCAATTTAGCTACTTTACTCTAAATCGGTGATATTTACGAGCTAACGACATTTTTAACTTCTACAGGCATTATTCTAAGCGATATTTCAGATATTTCAGTGATATTCTAGAATCTAGAGATTGTAGCATTTTTCTAGATATTTTTTACATTTGCTAGCTAGAAACCTGAGAACGAATCTAGCGGTATTTTGTGATTTGTAACGCTGGGACCCTCACCCATTCGGTTGGTATGCCTGAAGAGGATTTGGGTAACGTTCAACAAGACTACATCGGCCTTATTTACCATGTTTTTTGTTCTTTTCTTAAAGGAATATAGTGTTTCATAGTTGCTTTGCATGGTTTGAGTGGAGAATTTGCATAAACTTACTCATTATCTATCAATCTGAAGATACATCATCAAATTGCGCCATTTATTGGGTGAATCACGCTTTTACAGTAGGTAAGGGAAATTGTGGGGTACATTGGATACAAGATGGGAAGAGGGGGGCGTTGCCCCCCTCACCCCCCCTTGATTTATTGTCATCCTCATATATGTAGATCTGTAAGGGGGCAAAAACAGGTTGCCGGTATTTCGTTTTTGTGAGTAACGTTCACAGCATTTATTGGATGAATCGCACCCACCGCATATTTCAAAAGAAGAAGAAGAAGTAGGAGTCAAGTCGAAGGATTCATTGTGCGCAATGCTTCGTTTACGGTCGGGACTTATTATTTTGGTGTTACTTTTCGGTGTAATCGGGTTTTTTCAAGTGTCGATAACGAAATTCCTCCATGCGGACTATAAAAAGAAAAATATGGAGAGTCTATTGGTCCCTATTTTTCCTAATAAATTGTTTCTAATAGGGCGGATGTAGTGTCCTTGAAGATTATCAGGATTTGTTTACTTGGTAACGCGGTTTATTCAAACTGTGAAGTTGCTAGGTCACGGTGACCAGTAGCGACATTGGTAGAGTGCTCCGATTCGGTATTACTGATTTTTAGCACCAACAGTTACCTCATATATCTGTTTATGCCTATTAGATCCGGTAGACCATATACATCATTGTTATGTATGCCATTAAGAGCAGAAATGTATTATAAGGGAGATATATAAGAAAACAAAAATACCCTCCCTATATGAACGGCACTGCCACTCCCTATCATCAGCTGTTCGTCTAGACATTGTGCCGTCTATAGGAGATTTTGACAAAATGTTTACAGTAGGTAGACATATTGTTACTGTCTTTCTTATTGTTTTACCGAGGGTTGAAGCAATTTAATATTTTATTATTTTGAGAAAAAATGTGTAGTCTTATAATTAAGTACAAACATTAGTTTTTTGTCCCCTACTGACAAAATAGATAGGAATTTCAATAAGTCCTGGGGGGGGGGGGGGGGGGGGGGGGGGGGGGGGTGGGGGGCCACCCCCCCCCCTCATGGAATTCTGTATCCCACGGCAAACTGTTATTGTCATATATAGCTTTTTTTTTTTTTTTTTATTGTCTTTAACCCCACATTTTCCTTGATCTTCATAGCCCTCCCCACTAGTGGGGGCTGTATTTTTAGATAGTTGGAAAATGGGTAAATACTCATTTCTGTTCCAAATCTTTATAATACAACATTATGTCTGAAGGACAAAAACACACATAACCAAAAATACTGACTAAAATCACTGTTGGTGCTAAAAGTCAGGTTTACCTCGGTTTCTAACAAGGAGGACCGAGTTCGATTCTCGGCTGGTGGAGATGTTTGGGCAATCTCCTCACACCCCTTGCCTCTGTTTCACCTGACAGTAAAATAGGTAATTATAGGGAATAGGCTCGCACCCTTATTTTTCATGTTTTTTCCTCCAGATTTTGAGAAATGAGTGTTTTCATGGTCTTAGTTATAATTCCAATGTGGGATACACGATGGGTTGAGGGGGGGCATTTTTTCTATTAATATCGGGTTTTATAAATGTGATCAAAATTATTCTCCCACAGTGGATCATACACGAGTACAGTATAAGGATTCCATAGACCTACATTGTCCCTAATATATTATGTATAATAAGGATGCGAGCCTATTCCCTATAAGTATCGTAAAATAGGTTACGCGGCAGGGTGAAAGGGGGTCTTCGGATCTTCCGACCCTTCAAACCCCCCCCCCCCCCCCCACACATTTTGTTTTTGTTTTTGCTAGGTCAATATTTCATGTCTCATTGAGCCATTTTGTTCTATTATTGGAGTCCATACAAATAAAGGAATAATATAGGCGTACCTGTATGTGAATACAGTAATCTTATTTATGTTTGATAGTCTATCTACATGTAGCCTATGTACTATAATTGTAAAGGAAATATAGCCTAATAAGCATTATTATTTGTTATGCCAGGTTTTTACTGGGGTTTGATTGGTTTGATTAAGTGGGTTCTTCCTAACTGGAGAAGTCAATATTTTTTTTACCACAGACACAGAAAGAAAATAGAGGATAATTATCACAAGACGTGCATTCATATTCCATTTATTGGCACAAGAATATCGCATACGTAAGGCTAGAACAAAATGGTCAAGAACAACAATAATAGATGCACGAACGAGGCTCCACTACGTCTGACTCGTAAGACTGGATTATTCTATGCAATATCTAAGTGAGTATGGTGGACTGCTTTCTAATTGAAAGATTACACTTGTCCTGTATTTATTTCAGAGATAAGAATAGCACTCCTTTCAATCGAGGATTTACACTTGTGCTTAGAAAGGCTACGTAGTAATTATATATGTGAACTTTTGTTTTTTACCTGCGTAGAGTTATTCTGGATTGGAAGCTGAATGTAATTATTTTCTCTGTGGTATTTCACTATGGTGCTTACGCATAAGTTAACTTGAATTTATTTGTTATTTGTTTTACCAGAATTATTATCAGTACTTCCCTGATTAATTTGGGTTTCACTAGTACTTCCTTTCTCTCGCTTTTTGCATAAGCTCGTAGTATCCGATGTTTCTAGAATACTTTTTTATATATACCCGGTAGATTTATTTTTTACTACTTTCCACTTTTTGATCTTGTATACTCTTTCTCTGAGAAGACACTAAGTATATATTCTTTCCACAGTTAGATCCTCTATAACTTGTAGGTATAACAACTTCACTTTAGATGTGTAGAATAAGTAATCCAAATAATAATGTGTATAATAAGTAAACAAAAAGTTCACATATATAGGGGAGGTGTGGTGGAGTGGTCTTGCCACTGGCCTGGTAATCCAAAGGTCCCGGCTTCAAATCCCGATGTATCAATGGGAAGATATTATTGGGATGGAATTTGTGCTGTACCTAGTATCAGTGCATTACCACAAGCCCACCGAAACGTCAATAAAATACCCTCATTGTTCCCTGATTAAAATAGCAGTGTATGAATATTCCCATATTCAAAATATGCTATAGGGGTGCAATGCCTGGTGAGTTATTTGCTCAACAGGTGGCGTTGTGTGTGTGTAAGTGTGAGAGTCCGAGTGTAGGGGGTGAGACAGTGAAGCACGGGAACGAGATGGCTTCAGAGATGGGGTCGTTTCGGGCCATGAGTGAGCACCGTGCCTCATGTGAAGGCAAGATGGCAGGTGCTCGTTGTACTCTACGTGCTTCACATGTCTCACTCCCTAGACTGGAAGAAGACCTCACGGGCTTCACTGTTCATTGTAAAGCGGTGAATGTTAAGGCTCTCAGCCTAAAAGTAAGTTGGAATATAGAAAAAAAAAAAAAAAACAAAAAAAAAAATCCAATCTTCGGTAGATGCATTGGCCGTGGGGGGTTGTCCTGTCGTGACTGGGTTAGCACAGTTTTACTCGAGTTCTTGAATCGGGACTTTGAATACTGTGGTGAAGAAACAGCAATGGCTGCAACAGATGTGGGAATTAAGACACAAATGCAGAGCAGGGACCCAGTTTATTCAACGTTTCGCCAGTAAGGCTTCTTCAGGAATAACATACAGTAGGGGAGTACAGTCAACAAAATATATCTCTTACCATAAGGAAACATCAGTGACAAGAATTTGAAGCATTCAGGTGATTTGATCAATAAATTAGAAAATACAAGTATGAGAAACAAACAGATGGCAAGCTTTGATGTTGTATCACTTTTTACCAATGTCCCAATAAAGAAAGCAATTGACGTGTTAAAGGGAAGTTTGACTGAATGATTCTCTGCCTATTCCTGTTCCAGATTTTATTAATCTTATTGAATTATGTGTATCCAACTGCTTCTTCACTTTCAACGATGATTTTTATAAACAAAAATCTGGAATGGCAATGGGTAGTCCACTTAGTGGCATTTTAGATAATTTATTTTTAGAGCATTTAGAAACAGATAGCTTTAGTAGGATAGTCCCTACATATATGACCTGGTATAGATATGTAGATGACGTTCTAGTGATAGCCTCTCGTAGATTAGATTTAAGAACCTTAGAAATAGAATTAACAGCGTAGAGCCCAGTATTCAGTTTACATTAGAATATGAAAATGACGATAAATTACCCTTTCTTGATGCTCTTTTAATAAAAGATGGAAATGATTTAAAGTTTAAAGTTTTTAGAAAAGTCACCAACAAAAATGATTTTGTACATTTTTATTCTTCTACTGATAGCAGGACCAAATTAGGTATTGTGATAGGTTTTTATCTTCGTGCCTTGAGAATTTATTCGGAGGAATATTTGCATAATGAACATGACTACATTTTTAAAACTTTCACTGACTTAAAATACCCTCCATTCTTTATACTCAAGGCCAAGAAGAAAGCTCACATAATCCACGGTAGGAATGAACGCAAAGAAAACTCCCCAAAACTAGTAATTCTGCCTAAGTCAAATGTAGCGGATAGTGAATCACATGGTTTGAAGGAAGCAGGAGTCGAAACAATTAGAACAGGAAATGTCACCATTGGTAGTATTGTGAAAAAAGTAAATACACGCAAAAATGACAACAGCGAAGCAGGTGTATACAAAATACCATGTGCCACATGTAATGAAGTATATATAGGCGAAATGTTCCGAGGCCTACAAAAAAGAATAAAAGAACATGAAACCGATATGAAGAAATTTAGGTTAAGCAACGCCATGGTCATCCATAGACTAGATACCGGACACAGAATGAAATATAATGAAGCTAGATTGATAAAATGTGAAACAAATACTGTTAAACGTAGATGCTTTGAGTCAGCTCATATCGTAATGAATGATACCATTAACTTAAATAAAGGTTCCTTTTCACTAGCCAAACCACTTGCATATTTATTAACGAGTCGAGAGCCAGACTAAACTATTTGAACATTTCATGCTGTTGTTTTTGTTGTGTTGTTTCCTTATGGTAAGAGATATATTTTGTTGACTGTACTCCCCTACTGTATGTTATTCCTGAAGAAGCCTTACTGGCGAAACGTTGAATAAACTGGGTCCCTGCTCTGCATTTGTGTCTTAATTCCCACACCTTGAATACTATCTACCTAGCCATCGCAAAGGTAAAATAGAATCGAGTTAACGCAGGAGTGAACTCCTGACTACTCTGGTCTTTGAAAGAACTTTGATGCAGAACTGAGGGGTGATAAGTTTCTTGCGGGTTGGTCTATCCCGGATAAAGCTACTATCCCTTCGGTAGCGTACTTATATCCACAATAGCGCCGGGGATGGGGTAGGGGTGATATTAGTTAGCTTCCTTCAAAGAGTCTAATAAACCAGCCTTGTTGATACCCACTTCAAATAATTATTATTGGTGAGTGACTTCAGTATCGCAATTGTTTCTACGTCCATCGACCATAAGAACAATTCTTCAACTGAGCCCTCAATCTTCAAGCTGTTGTGGTAAACTATCAATGGAAGTTAAATATTACTAAGCTATAATGAATCAAATAAAATCAATCTAAATGAATACTCTATATCTAAATTGAATTCAATCTGAAACAAGCTAATTTATATCCAAAGGTCTCACATAATAAATGTATATAATTATAGGGTAAGGTTATAAGGGTTAATATTAGCCAGGAATTAACTCACCAATAGTTCCACGTGGCAATGAGGCAAGGGAGAACGTTTTACCCAATATGGTGGTGGACAATGGGGAACGAGACTTCGGTCCCGAGACACGAGTCAAGTTAAAGAAAGAATAAATGATTACATGGGAATGGACATGAATATTATGCTTATCTATCAGTCAGTCATGATGTCGATGAGAGCGTCGTGATGGTGTAGCTGTGTGTATTGCTGTATGTGTATTGTGATTAGAGGCACAAAAGCACGATCAACTGAGGGCGGAAAATTAGATGTTAACTGGTTGGTGTTCGTGAAGGCTCTGACGTACCTCAAAAGCACACCTTGCTGCCTTGGCAAACCGCCAGGAGCCCAAATTATCGTACCGCATTTAGGTTGCTCTATACGATAAATTATATTAATATATACGATAAATTCATATATACTACATAAGACCATGGCAATATTGCTTAATAGCATATTAGGCCTTTTATAACTTAACTTATTTACAATCTTATAATATACGATCTACTCGTCCTACATCGTGCTGTAGGAGAGATCGTGACGTCACAAAGACATACAAGATCACAAAAGAGTCATAGTCTATCGTATTTATACGATACACTCCCCCCACAAAAAAGACCTGAACCCCACCTTAAACCTAAAGTTGCCCAGAGGCTATCTTCTGACGCCACAAGTCGACAGCGCCAGCAGCAGCGCGTCTGGGATGCGTCCCGGTCCGAGAATGATCACCATCAGTATGAGGTGAGTCGTTCCTTCGAGAATCCTCGGACCCAGCAATAACAGGTGGAGCTTCAGATTGCAATGCGGAATCTAGCTCCAAAGCGTACAAACGTGCGATAGGACGAACAGTAGTTCCAGTGGCTGTCTTTAATAGCGCCACCCGCTCTACAGAGTCTGCCCCCTTGTATACCTCCAATACGCGGCCTAATTTCCAGTATAAACGAGGACTATCTTCTTTAATTAAAACAACGTCACCAACTGGGCCGTTGGTCTACCAGAGGGAGTAACACTCCTTTCCCTCAATGCTAGCAGATATTCACTAATCCACCGTTTCCTAAAATCCTCGATTATCCTGGATATATACTGGTATCTCTTAGACACCGCTACCGCAGAGTACAACGAGGGATCCTCTAACTCTACTATGGACTGAAAATCAGATGGAAACGCAGTCAATGGTTTTCCATATAGCAAGTGAGCTGGCGTTAATGGTAGTGTTTCTTGCAGGTCGGTGTACACATATGTAAGCGGGCGATCATTCACGACTGCCTCTATCTCTGTGAGGACTGTCGTCAACTCACTCTTCTTTAATAGAGCACGTCCTACAACCGCTCTTAGTCCTGACTTTACTATGCCGACACACCGTTCCCACATTCCACCAAACCAAGGTGCCTTAACTGGAATGAACCTCCATTCGCACTTCTTCTCTCCCAAAAAAGTGATGATAGTAGGATCACTACTCATATCCTTTAGATATTTTGATGCTTGGACATAAGTGGGAGCATTGTCGCTAAGAATGAGTTGAGGGAATGAACGACGGGCACAAAACCGTCTGAACGCCAGCATAAATTCTTCGCTAGACATAATATCACATAGTTCTAGGTGTACTGCTCGAGATGTCGCACAGGTAAACAATAATATATAGACCTTCTCACTCTCCCTCGTCTTCAATGCCCCTGTGTAATCTAATCCTACCGCTTGGAAAGGTTCTACATGCTTTACACGGCATTCAGGTAGGGGTGGAGCTGGTCCAGTTGCATATGGTTTACCCTTTAGTCTCTGGCATATTACACACTTTCTCACTACACGTCGAGCTACTTGTCGAACTCTGGGTATCCACCATGTGAGACGTAAATTTGATATAATATGACATACCCCGTAGTGTTTTACTTCCCTATGTGCACGTATGATCAATAGATCAGTAACGTGATGTCTTGTTGGCATAAGTATAGGTCGGTTTGTGCCGTCTGGTACACCCGACCACTTCAGGCGACCCTCACACCTGATGAGGCCATTGTCTAGGTGCAACCTTAGTTGACGCACTATATTAGGCATTAATGTCTTATTCGAGCCTTTCAAGGATTCTAATTCATTGGAAAAGGTTTCTACTTGAACCCATTTTATCAAAGTTACTTCAGCTGCTTTAAATTCACGAGCATCAATGTTGTGACCCCTGTTGCAGAGTTGGCCCGTTACTTTAAGCTTAAGATTGGATACATATCGCAACACCCAAGCTACAATTCTGACTAGTTTATTATAGTCACCGAATCTTGCCCACTTTATGATAGGACCCGGTGGCTCATTTGGTTGGGCTGTAACTGCCACTGTTTCCAGTGGCAGAAGTCCCTCACCAACAGCATGCCATATCGTCCATTCACTTTCATGGAGCAGCCACTTTGGACCATGCCACCACAATTCGGACTTCATTAACTGGCTAGCCGTTATACCCCTAGTTATGAGATCACTAGGGTTTTCCTTAGTATTTACATAATGATAAGCAACGTCTGGCAAAAGGGCTCTAATCTCATCTACCCTATTCCGCACATAAACTGGCAGAGACTTCTTGCTATGTATCCAGTTGAGTGCGACCTGACTATCGCACCATACGTGAACGATTTCAATATTTAATTCGCTCTCGTATGCTGCGCGTACATGTTGCACCAGACGTGCTAATAGCAGCATGGCATTCAATTCCATTTTAGGGATAGTTACCTTCTTAACCGGGGCTACTTTGGCCCGGGCTGTAACTAAATGTGCCCCAAATGAAGTAACAACATATATGGCTACCCCGTATGCCGTGGCGCTAGCATCGCAAAACGTGTGTAACGTAACGTCACCGAACGCCGCCACTTTACGAGGTATAGGTTTAGTACATAGGATGGCATATTCATTCAACAACAATGTCCCTTGGTCATTCAGGTCCTCGGGCAAACTGTCATCCCATCCTATTTTACGTCTCCAAACTTCCTGCATTAGAATCCTAGCTCTTATGGTAACAGGTAATGCTAGACCCAAAGGATCAAAAAATTGCGCAACTTTGCTCAACAGACTTCTTTTTGTGTGCGCTCCTGTCTGCTGAGCAAAAGACCTTGTTTGAAAAGTTAGTATGTCATGTTTAGGTTGCCAGATCATCCCCAAATTTCTGGACTTTTCCTGGTTAAGAGATGCCGTACCATCCACCTGTATTAAACTCTGAAGATCTTCACTATTAGTAACCCACTCGCGGAGAAATAGATGTGCATCCGCAAACAATCTGCGTGCTTGCCAGTATGCATACAACAAATCATCTTGACTATCGCTAGTACCCTGCAAATTGTCAATGTATAATCCGCGAGATAGTTTACTTGTGTCCTCATGAGTGTCAGCTAGATGTTTTCTGATTGTGGCATTTAACAAAAACTGCGAGCAAGTGGCCCCAAAGAGTACAACCCGAAAACGGTATATTATGATGGAACTTTCAGAGTCGCTAATGTCGCTGAACCAAAGAAAGCGGGTAACATCTCTATCTTCCTCCTTTAGCTTGACCATCAAGAATGCTTTCTCGATGTCACTGGTATAGGCATACTTCCCCAGCCTAAACCGCAATAGATGTTGGGACAGATCCGACACCATGGACGGACCTGTCAACAGGCAGTCATTCAGACTGGGTTGTTGACCTTGGTGGGCAGAACAGTCATACACCACCCGTATTGGTGTGGTGACGCTGTCTTTCTTTACCCCATGATGGGCCAGATAGTGAACCCTACCCTTCTTACACGGTTCCTTGACATCGACTCTCTCTATAAAGCCCCTATCCTCATAACTCCGAAATACATCGTCATACGCCTGGCGCGTGCTCGGTTCGTTAGACAATTTCCGCTGCAATGCGCGCAAGCGACCTAATGCCAAACCATAGTTGGTAGGCAGGCTTATCTCACTGTTCTTCCAGGGTAAACTAACTTTATATTGCTTGTCTGAGGCACAGTAGCACACAGACTCGTCAAACCTTTGTAGCGCAACTTCCGAGTCATAATCAGTCTCCATAGGATTAATGCCTATGTGATCCAATCTCCACAGTCGTTCCAGGTCGAACTCGGCAGCCATCTTAGGGTCACTAGGTTGGGAATCCTCCCTTCCCAACTCCTCTGCCGCGGTTACATTGACTCTATATATCGAGACCGTGTCGACCAGGACCTTTGACTGTGTAGTATGCACCTTTCCGCTCATGCAGTATCCAAATTTAGTGGGGATTAAAATTACACCACACATCTTTTTAAATCCAGGGTATACTACTTCATAATAATGATCCACACCAAGTAGAACATGCACCTCACTCTGATTTCCCATGGGATCTGACAAGTTAACCCCTTTGCTACGTAATGCGTGTTCCACCTTCTTCACACCCACAGATACATATTCTGGTAGGGTGTCTACTACGATACAAGTCATAAAGTACCGGTTTTTACGATAGAAATATGAAATCTCCGCTATCTCGTAGTCTTGTTTATCAGTAACCCCTGTGAAGCCCTGTAATCGAAGAGTCTCAGCCCCTACGATTCGGTGCTTCAGTCCCACTAGTACGGACCTCTTTATAAAGGAACGTTGAGACCCTTGATCTAGAAGTACCCGACAAACTTTGTTAATGTCATTACCTTCCATGGGAATCTGTATTGTGGGCAATATAGTGGTGTCTTGCGTGCTACCTAGTGCCACAGTTGTAGTACCCTCATTTTTGACGTCTTTGACTTTATCTGCAGTAGGACACAACTTATCAAAGTGATATCCTTTGCAGTGCCGACAGGGCCTTAAGTATGTAGCAGTACATTGTCCCTGCTTACCATGTTCCCCACTTAGACAACCTACACATAGCTTCAATCTTCTCGCCTGTGCTAGTTTTGTCTCATTTGTCGGGTATTTTACACAGAAACTCCATTTATGTTTGTTGCTACATAGCTTACATAGAATCTGAGCAGGTTTCTTATACACACCCTCTTTCTTTACTTTAGTCCCCACTGTCATGCTTACTGTTCCCCTCTTCTCCACATTCTCACTCCCTCCCGACACATACAATCTCCCTTTGTTCAACTGTAGATTATTGATCTCCTTACTGAACTGAGTTTTGAATTCCCCCAGCTCAAATGATCTTACCTTATCAAGTATTGCCATAGGAAGCTTCTGACGCAAGATAATGACTATCATTTCCTGCGTGGTAAGCCCTAGGGTATCTAGCGATCGAGTATGGCACTCCATATTTGCCCTGAAGTTTGTCAACTCATCAACCTTATACTGTGGTTCTGCGAGCCCCAACAAGGCAACGACATGGGCCATCTTCAACTGCTCTCTATCCCCGTATGTGGACTCTAATAAGTGTACCGCTTCAAGATAACTACCACCTACTACTGCAAAACCCTCTATTAAATGTAAGGCCTCTCCTTCCATTTGTCCCTTCAGATAGTGAAACTTGCGGACATTATCCAAAGAGGATTCATGAACCGTAGATCGAAATACGTCCCAAAAAGCTAACCACTCGGTTAACTTGCCCCCAAATGTAGGAAGATTGAGCTTTGGGAGGTGTACAGTATGTTTTGGGTCAGCCCTTCTATGGGCCTCATTATCGCCTCCCTTCTTATTTGCGACAGCACGCTGTAATAGGCGCTTCGCTCTAAAGACAGGTTCGTCATAGAGGGCGCGATTATCACACTCTGTAACTATCTCTTCCTCCTCTATCATGTCAGCCACAATCACCTCACTCAGAGCCGTAATACGACCGTGGGTAGCCTGGACGTTATCTAATCTAGCCTCCAATTCCTCTAGATCAGCAGTAGTGATGAAAGTGTTTAAGTCCACAATTAGCCTATTTAACACTCCCCGAAGTCCCGCCCTTTGATTTTTAGGGGCTTTGCTTAGCACCCCACTAGACGGTGTCTCTTTATGGTCTTTATCCATTTTGCTTGTGAGCCTATAGGCTATGTATCTAAATGTTACGTTACAAGGACAACGGCAAATCAATAGTTTAATTAAGAGACGCCAACCTGCGGACTTCTATGTTATGGAGAAAAAATAGTACACTATAGCAATACCTACTAATAGATCATATTGAACAAGAAAAAATGTTAGGTCAGGTCATATGTCACAGGAAGAAAAGAAAATTATTGGGGAAAGACGATGGGTGGGATGCAGAACTTGGGCAGGTGCAACGATGTGACCCTGCATTCCGGCTCTAACCATCGTTTGGCTAGCCTTGCCAGTTTACCATAGAGTTGTTCCTGCATCCTGTTATATGTCCCCTTGTTCATTGCCTTAAAATCCCTTACTGGTAGCTAATTCCCGGGTCTGGGCACCAATGTGGTAAACTATCAATGGAAGTTAAATATTACTAAGCTATAATGAATCAAATAAAATCAATCTAAATGAATACTCTATATCTAAATTGAATTCAATCTGAAACAAGCTAATTTATATCCAAAGGTCTCACATAATAAATGTATATAATTATAGGGTAAGGTTATAAGGGTTAATATTAGCCAGGAATTAACTCACCAATAGTTCCACGTGGCAATGAGGCAAGGGAGAACGTTTTACCCAATATGGTGGTGGACAATGGGGAACGAGACTTCGGTCCCGAGACACGAGTCAAGTTAAAGAAAGAATAAATGATTACATGGGAATGGACATGAATATTATGCTTATCTATCAGTCAGTCATGATGTCGATGAGAGCGTCGTGATGGTGTAGCTGTGTGTATTGCTGTATGTGTATTGTGATTAGAGGCACAAAAGCACGATCAACTGAGGGCGGAAAATTAGATGTTAACTGGTTGGTGTTCGTGAAGGCTCTGACGTACCTCAAAAGCACACCTTGCTGCCTTGGCAAACCGCCAGGAGCCCAAATTATCGTACCGCATTTAGGTTGCTCTATACGATAAATTATATTAATATATACGATAAATTCATATATACTACATAAGACCATGGCAATATTGCTTAATAGCATATTAGGCCTTTTATAACTTAACTTATTTACAATCTTATAATATACGATCTACTCGTCCTACATCGTGCTGTAGGAGAGATCGTGACGTCACAAAGACATACAAGATCACAAAAGAGTCATAGTCTATCGTATTTATACGATACTGTCCTCACGCCCATTGACCACAAGAAACAGCTCTAAAATGAGATACTTAAATGAAAATCGGCGGGAGTATATATCTCCCTTTTTACCTTGCCAGGTCGGTAGAGTGATTAGGTGACAGAAAGGCAGCTGGCAGCCGGTATCTTGTGGTGATTAATTCCCTGTGGCTTTGAGTGGGGGTGGGCTGTCTGGACCCTACTTCTCGGCTTCCTTTGTCCCGGAGGTGGCGTGGGGGTGGGCAACAAGGGCGAGGGTAGCTACGGTTTTGATGGCTCCATTCTTGGTGTCACCTGTCTTTCCCACTTCTTTCCTTTCTTGGTGCTTTGGCATTGTCTCGGTTGATGACTAAGTCTTTTCCTGGTGTTGGAGGACAGCCCATCTCGTAGGTAATGGTTCGAGCACGTTTGTCTGGGCTGGGGGTTGTGCCCTTGTTGAGTTGAGGGTTGGTGGGAGAATTTCGTCTTTTCCGTTTCTTGCTTTTATTTTCCTGGACTTTGGAATGTTGATGGTGATGAGTAAGTCCCCTTCTGGTGTTAGAGGACGTGCCATATTGATGGTAGCAATTCGTGTTCCGGGTTTGTAGGATATATCATTGTTGGTACAGGGAGATGACCTTGAGTTGTTTCTCCCCTTGCGGTGTGGTAGGAACCTCCGCCTACGATGCACCTCCTGGCGGTGTGGCAGGAAGCTCAGCCATGTCCTTTCGTTCCCGGCTCTTTCCTCTACTCGGCCACTGTTTCCCATTCTTCCACTGTGGTGAGGAGGTGTGGTAGGATGAGAGGGCAAACGGCTTGGTGGTGGTGCTTGCTTTTCCATTATTTCACTATTATTACTGTATTATTGTTATTTTATTCCATGGACCCCAAGTAAAAAACAAAAATTAGGGTTCTATCTACAGCATCTATCTATTGCCTGACGCCGTGATCCCCAAAGAGGTGGCCACGAACGAACCGCCCCATGCACCTGTCCCCCGTCATTCGACGCCCCTCCTCCCAACCAGCACCGCCTTCATCCATATGCATCCTCACTCCATCCTTCCACCTCTCCTTCGGTGCACCTCTCCCTCTCTGTCCTTCCACCTCGCTCTCGTACACCCTCTTAGTCATTCTCTCGCTTTCCATACATTCCATATGCCCGAACCATCTCAAGTTGTTCCTTTTCACACTTTCCAGCACATCTATCTCCACACCACACCTTCTTACTTCCTCATTCGTCTGTCTATCCCTCCATGTAACTCCGCACGCACTTCTCAAGTAAGTCATTTCCACCGCTCTCACTCTTGGTCTGAGTCTCTTCCCCAAACGTCCAAGCTTCGCTTCCGTAAGTTAGTGTCGGGATTACCACACTGTCATGTAAGGACTTCTTCACTTCCATACTGACCACCCTATTTCTTGTTACTGCTTTCAGTGTTCCTACAACCCTCTTCCCCTGTTGGACCCTCTCCCGCACTTCTTCATCCATAGTCCCATCTTTACTCAACACACTGCCCAGATACTTAAATGAGCCGATAATCTCCATAGCCTGACCGTTCAGCTTCACCTCACACTCTGTGCCTTCACGCCTTTCGAAGACCATAACCTTGCTCCTCCCCATATTTACCTTCAGATTCCGTTATCGCATACTGTTCCAAACACATTTACCAGACCCTGCAACTCCCATTCATTATCACTCATCAGAACTGTATCATCCGCAAACAGCAGTATAGGTAGCTTCCACTCAATTCCCTCCCTTATCAGTGACACACCAACATCCACTGCTCTTTCTTGTATTTCTTTCATGACTTCATCCATATATACAGTAAACAACCACGGGGACATCACACAGCCCTGTTTCGTCAAAGAACTTGCTCTGCTCATTCTCCACACGTACTGCCGCATTTGCACCCTCATACATGCTCTTCACTGCTTTCAGCAACTTGCCATCTACTCCGTATATTCTAAGTACTTTCCACATACCTTCTCTATCCACTCTGTCATAGGCCATCTCCAAATCCATAAAGGCAACATACACCTTTTGTTGCTTCTCCAGATATTTCTCCACAACACAATTCAGGGTAAAAATCTGATCTACACATCTTCTTCCCTTCCTAAACTCGCCCTGTTCGTCACCTATCCATTTCTCCGTTCTCGCTCTCTCAATCACTACCCTACTGTACACCTTCCCTACTACGCTTAGAAGACATACTCCTCAGTGGTTACCACACACTCCTCTTTCCCCTTTACCCTTATATAGGGGGACTATTATGCCTGTCTTCCAGTTATAAGGTGCACTCCCCTTCTCCCATGCTAGTTTTCACATTTGCCATACCCATTCGATCACTATCTCACCACCATACCTCAACATTTCCCCACTCACTCCATCTGTTCCTGGTGCTTTCCCCAACTTCACTTTTTTCATGGCTTCCCACACTTCTGACCTCCTGATCCCCACCTCCTCCTCCACTACTTCTCTTCTTCTTCTCTCTCCCATACCCCATCCAACTATGTTTGCTGGCGCTTCATTCCTTACATTTAGCAACTCGAAGTACTTCCTCTATCTTGCTTCTCGACTAGCATTCTCTCATTCTTATCTTTCACACTCTTACTGTTTCCCTTGCTACGTTCCCTAACTTTCTTGACTTCTTTCCAGAACAGTTTCTTACATTCCCTCCATTTTACACTCAGATTCCTTCCAAATTCCTCATCTACTCTTCTCTTACTTTCCTTTACTACTCTCTTCACCACTCTCTTTCTCTCCACGTACCTCGCTCGTTTCTGACTCTCCAAATCTTCATTCCCTCTACTACCCAACCCCACTCTATACGCTTTCTTCTTGTCCTCCACAGCTATTTTTACCTCTTCTGTCCACCATGCTGTACCTTTCACTCCCCTCCCTCTTCTCTTTACTCCACACACCTCCTCGCATGCTGCACAGATCTCTTCCTTAAACACCTTGCTCATCTCCTCCACTTCCTCCACATCCTCTAGGTCGAACCCACCTAGTCGTCTTTCTACTGCTCTCCTGTACTCCTCCCTGATTTCCTGCTCCTGCAGCCTCTCCACCCTCATCGCCATTCCACCCTCCTGCGCTCCTTACTCAACACACCTCCTCGCATGCTGCACAGATCTCTTCCTTAAACACCTTGCTCATCTCTTCCACTTCCTCCATGTCCTCCAGGTCGATCCCACCTAGTCATCTTTCTACTGCTCTCCTATACTCCTCCCTGATTTCCTCCTCCTCCTCCTGCAGCCTCTCCACCCTCATCGCCATTCCACCCTCCTCTCGCCTCCCTCCAGCTCTCCTCACCCACTTGTTTTGTATCCTAATTTTAGCTGCTACTACTACATAATGGTCAGACAGACCCCCTCTACATAATGGTCAGACAGACCCCCTCCAATACCCCTATACACCCTAGCATCCAGCACAGATGCCTTCATTCGTTCATCCACACATATATAATCAATCAGTGCCTTTCGTTCCACCATTGTCTTATCCTTATCCTTCATCGTCCACACCACTTTCCATGATTTGTTTTTTCTATGCGATTGAGGAAGGCAAAAGGCAGAACTGCCTATAGCGAGTACCTCCCCCATAGTTGAAAGAGTGACAGGGTCAAAATCAAGGGACGTTCGAGCCAAAATGCCTGGACACACGGAGTTTGAAGCAATTTAAGGAGTTTTAAGCAATTTTGGTGTGGGGGAATGAAGTGTGGTGTGCATGTTTAGTTTAGTGAAGTGGATAGGAGGAGGAGATGTTTGTGAGAGCTAGCTGGATTGCTCTCAGTGTAAATGAGGCACAAAGAAAATCAGTAAGAGAGGCCAAGCAAATGAAACAGGAGTTCCAGTGACTCTTTATCATATGCCTATAACCTCACCTGGGTCTAGCCCTGATCGATTGGTGCCTACAATCTCCCCACTTACATACATACAATTTTAAGACTGAGTGTTCCACACATACGTGCAGTTTCAGTCTGTTGTCCTAATGGCGGCGTTCCAGGCAACCCTGTTAAGGGCTGCTTCACTTGTCAAGTTCTTGGATTTGAGATCGGCACGTATAGTCCGATCCCAGGTCTTCCTCGGTCCACCCCTTGGTGCAGCTCCCTCCACAATCACAGACCTGCTTTTTTTCACCCAATTTTGTTCATCCATTCTCTCCACATGTCCATACCATCCCAGTCTACTTGTACGGATCACCTCGCTAATACTCTTTATACCGGTACCTAAACGTCTCCTCAGCTCAACATTTGTTATTCTATCCTGTAGCCTGGCCCCACACATCCATCTCACCATTCTCATCTCATTACGTTCCATTCTGTTGACATCCTCTACTTTAACGGCCCATGTTTCTGCGGCATACTTCATTGCACATGTTTCTGCGGCATACGTCATTGCACTTCTAACACATGAGGCATACACCTTTCCCTTCAGAGGGAGAGGCATTCTTTTCATGGTCAGGATTGGCAACAGTTCTCTGAACTTCCCCCAGCCACATCTAATTCTAGCAACAGTGGCAGCCTCGGCCCCACCACCGGCAGAGATGGTATCTCCTAGGTAACAAAACTTGTTCACCAGCTCCAATGACTCATTTCCAAAATTCACAGCCACAGGATCATCACTTAACACAAGCTCGCCTTTGCACACTACGCACTCAAATTTCTCTATTTCTGACTTATCCTTCGCCAGGGGTCCCTGTATTCTACTACAGCGCTTACTCCCATGGTGTACCCAACATCGACAGATGCTACATTGAATTGAGTTAACGCCCACACCCTTTCCACACACTGCACATGGGTATGCACTGCTCTTTTCCACAATGCCTCGTCTCAATCTACAATGCATAACCTTGGTTTTGTTAATATTGACTCTTAATCCCTTGCTCGCCATGCCCTCTCTCCATTCTCTGAATTTGGCCTCGGCATCTTTCATACTGTCAGCTATTAGGACTAAATCGTCTGCGTAAAACAGTTCCAACGGGAGTCCGCCTCTAAAAACTCTAGACAGTGCCTCCAAGACCATAATAAAGAGGAGGGGCTTAACACTGAACCCTGATGGACTCCAACACGGACTGCGAACTCATCACTCAGTACACCCTTCACCCTCACCGCACTTCGCGAATCCTCATACATCTTCATTATCACACGCACCAGGCACTCTTCCACACCAAGTTTCCTCATAGCCCACTGCACAACATCTCTAGGCACCCTATCAAAGGCCTTCTCCAGGTCTACAAACACAAAGTAAAGATCCCTGCCTTTTAGTAAGTATCTTTCCTGTATCTGCCTGACTATGAAGATAGCATCGGTTGTACCCCGTCCTGGCATAAAACCAAACTGCATATTATCAATGGAGATGCTTTGCCTGATCAAACCCTCAAAGACTCTCTTACAGACCTTCATGATTTGGTCAAGCATTTTCAGGCCCCTATAATTTCCTCTATCTAGCGCATCCCCTTTTCCTTTGTATATATTTACTATTACACTTTTGAGCCAATCCTCTGGGATTTTCTCATCTTTAATAATGGTGTTTATCAACTCAGTGACTAAGTTGACACTAGTCTCCCCTGAGGCTTTTATCATCTCAGCGACAATGTCAGAGCATCCTGGAGCTTTACCATCCTTCATTTCATTGATTGCGTCGCTCACTACAGCTGGTGCTATCAAAGGAGGGGGTCCAGATATTGGTTTTTCGATACTAAGCTGTTCCTTATCCCATTCAAACTCTACATTTAGCAATCGTTCATAGTGTGCCTTCCATGCTTCTCTGATTTCATTTTCTGCATATACAATCTTCCCATTGTCGTTTCTAACACACTGTTCACCTATAATATCCCTATAATAGCCGTCCGGCTGGCTCAGTTGATAGCGTGCCTGATTCCCATCTTGAAGGTCTCGCGTTCAATCCCCGCTCAGATTGAAAAGTTTTTCTGGGACATAGCCGGCGGTTACCATCTCCCAATGAGCAAGATGATGGGTAATGGTCTCTGGTAGACTAAAGAAAGCCAAGCGCTTGTGAATCCTCGAAGGAGGAGATACGGGCGCTATATAAGTAACCAGAAGATTACTGTCATTTTTAACTCGCCTAACTAGGTTGAAGATCCCATTGGGATTGTCAGTGTTACTCACTTGTTCGAGGACCAGGTCCTTAATGCCTTTTTTAGCATTGTAAATAACTCTTTTGGCAGTTCGTTTACCTGCCTGGTATTCCTCCTTGCTGCCTCCCTTCTTCCATGTTTTGAAGCATCTCCTTTTCTCTTTCACAGCATGTTCTACCTCATTGTTCCACCACCAGGAGGTCTTATTCCTGGGGTGACCCTTTGTTTTCCCACAGACTTTGTCAGTGGCAGCGATAAGGCTATGCTTAAGAAAATTCCATTGACTATTTACATCGTTAGGCCTAGCTTCCTTATTTCTATTAATTTCCTCCAGTTCACTATGAAACCTATCCCTAACTTCCTTGTTCTTCAGCAGCCACACTTTCCTTTTGGGTATGTATACCTTCTTGCGCTTAGGATCTCTGTATAAACTCATGTCACACACAAGTAGCTTATGCTGGGGGATACATTCTTCGCTCGGGATGATCTTTACATCTCGAACCAGTTTCCAGTTTTTCCTGTTAACCAAGAAGTAATCTATCTGGCTACTGGAGACCCCAGATTTATATGTGATCAGATGGCTCTGTCTTTTCTTGAACTTCGTGTTACACACAACCATGTTGAGTGCAACGCAGGACTCCAATATATATTCGCCTTTCAGATTCCTCCATCCATAACCATTTCCTCCATGTACTCCCTCGTATCCATCTGCAGATACTCCCACGTGACCATTCAGGTCCCCCCCCCCCCCACCACGATTGTTATTTCATTCTCCGAGAGGCCTGAAATGACACTGATGGTGTCATTCCAGAAGTCCTCCTTTATCTCTTCAGTAGACCAGCCTGTGGGGCATATGCAGATATCACATTCAGAATTCTTTCACCAACTTTCAACTTCAAAACAATCAGCCTTTCACTAACTCTCGTAATCTGAAGCACACTTTCCGCCAGCTCTTCAGCCACCAGAACACCCACTCCTCCTTTCGCTTTATCGGTCTCCACCCCCATCCAGTAGATCCTATATCTTTTCTTTCTTCTGACAATCCACTGTACCCCATGCCTCTTCCAGAGTGTTTCCTGGGCACAGCAGACGTCCACTCGCCTCCTCTCACACATCTCAGCTACTTCATTTGCACGCAAATTCTGTGTCGGAAGAAGGTGTTGGCTATCCACAGCCTCCTCCCCACTCATACGTCCACAAGTGCACTACCATTCCCATTCACCTCCACTCCCACCATTCCATCAACTTTCCTATCACCCACCTTCCCATTCATATCCCCAATCAGAAATATTCTTTCGTTCTTGTCAAACTTATCCAGGCACGCCTCCGCATTCACCCAGAACTCCTCTTTCTCTCTTACTTTTTTATCCTCTGTTGGAGCATACACACACACACTATCACCCACGTTTGTCTCTGTCGGAGCATACACACACACACTCGCCCACGTTTGTATTCCTACTTTCATTCTCACCCACACAATAATTGAACCCACAAACCCATAGTCTCTTACACGCTCCTTCCATTTGTTACTTACAAACAAACACGCACCTTCTCTCGCTGTTCCCTCACTCACTTCAGCACACACACCCATTCCACACTCCCACTCTCTCACATCTGTACCCCTCCATTTGGTCTCCGTCATTCCACATTAAAGTTGCTGGGTCAATATTTCCTGTCTCTTTGAACTTTTTTGTTCTTATTGGAGGCGAGCTAGCCAATAAGGACGTTGAAGCTATAGGTTACACATTGATATTTAGCCTAGATACAAGCTAAATTACGATTATAGCCTAGTACACACATACATACATTATAATAATTTCCACCTGTCAAACGAAAGCCTAGTCCATTATTTTTAGTCTTATTGAATATGTAAAGATAAAATTGTGGTTTATTGTTAATTTATGTCATTGGAAGTGCTAAATTGGCCAAAAATAATACTCTTTCATGTTAATTTTCTTGTATTTCTTCTCAGTCATTCAAGTCTTCAAACAAAATTGCTACGGTTTGACACCCTGATACTGTTACGTCATAAACCCAGATATTCTTGTATTTCTGCCAAATATCAATGTCTTCTGCTTGAACTTCCATATAGCTTGAAACTTGAAAGGTCAATTTGAGCACCCATTTGACAATTTGAAATGCCACGGCCAAAGGCCAGGCTTGCTATCACTTGCCAGGAAAAAGTGGACATATAAATGGCATGAATGGTCTTAAAATTGCCAAACTAATGGGATGAATGTCTTAAAATTTATAAATTAATTGGTTATACATGAGGGAGAAAGGCCCAACAATTTTCAACTGCCTCCCATAGCAATTGAAGGACCTCACAAACTGCTTACCGGTAGTGGAAAATTAAAAAAAAAAGGTAAAATTCCTAAGAAGCTTGCCTGACGAGCCACCAGTTCCCGGGCATACCTCACTCTGCAGAGCGGCTTCCAACTCAATAGGTGATCAAGTATACCACCCCTAACTCTTCCATTCCCACTCCCTAATCCACCAATCCATGAATTATAGTTATAATTCTATCTTTTCTATAGCCATCATGTCATGTCATGATCAAGTGGACCTCCTGATGAGAGACACAGGGCTCGGCAGGAGTGGCGATCCATCACGATTCTGAGGCAGCACCTCTAGACTACACCAAGTACTGTATAATGAAGCACTAGACCTATCAATAGCTTCATTTAACCCTTTCACTCACCAGAACGCGATTGCGGCGTTTTAGGGATACTTGAAAACACTTTTGTGACCATCAGGGTGTTTTAGAAACCTTTAGTTTAGTTACTTCAACCTCAGCAGGTATCTTTGAACAATTTATGGGCAGATAACTAAATTTGGAGAGGTAATTATGAGATTAAGATAATTCTATTTCTGAATACTAAATGGCGACCCCCGGAGCATGAAATGGTTAATACATCGGGTATATAGGTGCACTGTTAATCGGCAAATTCTTACCAAGACACAGCCCTAAATGCACAAACTTATATCCTCAATTTTCGATGGTAAACATTGATCCAGCAACATATCTGGGATCTTATATGTTGGTTATTATGTTCCTTCCAACAACCAACTATACTCATAAAATCGATTAATGAAATTTACAAATACATGTGGCAGTCCGTGGATTCGAATCCAGGATGCTCACACCGAAAATCAACACCTTATGCATCGCACCACGTAGACAGTTAAAGAATGGTGGACACTGCCTACGATTTATTATGCAACTTCGAATCCTGCATATCAATCTAAGCATGTACACACATCCCAACTGCAACTCACGTAGGCTATGCATATGTGAATGGAAAGAGCAATTAATGGGGCCTTAATCACTAGGGAAGTCCTCTCGATAAATTATCAGAAGCTATAAGTAGAAGGTAGATTATTTTAATGAAGAAATTTGTAGGGCTTAACCTTGGGGATGGGGTATCGAGGAATTAAGAAGGCACTTGGGCATTATGAGTATCAGTCAAGTGATGCGCACAAGCCGATTTGGTTGGTTTGGACACTTGGAGAGAATGGATGATCAGAGTTGGGTGAAGAAATGCTGAACTGTGAACGTGCGGGGGAGCTGCGCGTAGGGATAGACCTAGAAAATTGTGAGATCAGGTACTTCAGTCCGATCTCAAAAATATAGAACTTGACAACAGAGGTAGCCCTCGACAGGGTCGCCTGGAAAGCCGCCATTTAGGACAGGGTCGCCTGGCTCACTGTGGACAAAACGGTCTTTGAACTTGTGTGTGTGTAAATTTGAAGGGGAAAGCGCTTGTGATACTAGCTTTTAACCTGACAAGCGCGATATAGACCTAGGTGCTAGGGTAGTTATTTGTGCATTTCTAGCCCTGGATTCTGACAGAATTAGTTATATTTACAATATAAAGCATTATTTGTTTTCGGTATGCTTTTATTTTACATATATGATGTATATATGAACCTTCAAGAGTGCTAAAATAAGTGGGAAAAGCATTTGGGTGGTGAAAAACGAAGATATTGGCCACCCGGTCATAATCTCAGGCGAGAGAGAGCCACAGGCAGCCCTCCCCTCTCGCTGTCTGGGAGTCAACTGAGACGAGCGGGGCGGTGTGTGCCGGTGTCTGGGTGTTGCATAACGATCTTTTATGCAACCCACTTGTGCTACATTATCGCGGGAGGGAAAAATAACCGATAAATGATGATAATAAGAGGAAAAATAGGTGATAATTGAGGAGGGGGGGGAGGGGGGAATAAGGTGGGGAAGGAGGGGAGGGGGAGGGGTGAGAAACACATGGATGAGTACTAGAGGGGAATTATCTCACCTAGAGACAAAATCCTTTGTTTTGATAGGCCCTTTTTTTTTTGGAAGGCTTTTTTTATGGTCTTGCTTCCGTGAGGCCTATCGCGTTCCCTATAGGAAGCCTTCCGTGAGGCCTATCGCGCTTGCCGGGTTAAGGGGTAGGCCTACAGTATTATACACCTAGAATGTTAGTTGTGTGGCTTCAATTTGTGAAGACTATCAATTTTTTTCCAATGCTTATATATACTGTAGACTATATATATATATATATATATATATATATGTTTCTAATCTCTCAGTGGGGTTCGAACCGTCGACCGTCAGGACGATAGCCGACGCTTTAATCAACTACACCACGGCAGTGGCTCACGTATATTTGTGATATATATTCAATATATAATTATATATATATATATATATTATATTTATTTATTTTTAATTTCAGATAAATATAAGTCCCTAGTGCATTCCTCAAGGATTCCTGTACACTAAAGCCAACATGGGTAAGTTAATCACAGTGCTAAGTTAGTCCTTTTTCACTTTCAAGATGGGGGTAGGGGGAGCTTTAGTTGGCTTAGTATGTATATGTGTGTATTATACTCAGGCACATACTCCATTGCTGGGGATGGCCGACTCGAGACAGCCCGAACAGAAACAACATTTCCTAGGGTCTCGATGAGTAGGAGAATTTTACAAGGGGAGGAGGATTCCTAGCCCCCTGCCCCATGGCATAGTTGAAGCTGATAATTAATACAAATTGTTCCTCAGAGCTCTCAGTGTATACCACCCCCTTTTCGTAGAGCACGTACCACCCGTCTTGCAACACAATCCCACCCCTACTCTGTGCAACTCTCCAACCTAAGAGTGAAATGTTATCAATCTTTCTTCTATTCAACAGCTGAGTTCTGGAACTCCCTCATTTTTTTCCCACTTCTTATGACTTAAATTGCTTAAGGCTCTGTGTGTCCAGCCATTTTGGCTCGAACGTCCCTTGATTTTGGTCCTGTAACTCTTTCAACTCTGGGGGAGGCACTCGCCACAGGCAGTTCTGCCTTTTGTCTCCCTCACTCAGAAAAAATGGTGGCAAACGAACGGTGAGTCTATTATTTATAGTCTTTATCATTGTACAGTATAATATTATGTAAAGATAAAATTATGGTTTATAGTTCAAATTATGTCTTTGTAAGTGATATAACGGCCAAAACAATGCCATTGCATGTTAATGTTCCTGTATTACTTCTCATATTCATTCAAGCCTTCAAACAAAAGGCTCCGGTTCCACACCGTTTTAAGGGGGGGGGTTCACTTTTTGGTACATTTTTTCATTTATATATTATTTTTCTAGTTTCCTCCTTAGACCTCCATCAAACTTAAAACAAAAAGTATACCCCAGGATCCCCCTTCAAGTATACCCCAGGATCCCCCTTCAAGTATACCCCAGGATCCCCCTTCAAGTATACCCCAGGATCCCCCTTCAAGATATATTTGTACATTTTTCTGAAGAAAAAATTTCCGGCTGAAAGCCAGTTCCTCCCAAATTACAGGCTCGCTATCGCTCGCCAGGAAAAAATTGACACCTAAATGACACAAAAATTCTTAATATTGACAAAGAAAAGGGGCGAAAGGTCTTTAAATTGACAAACTAATGGGCCGAACGTCATATAAACTGAAAACTAATGCGGCTAAACATAAGGGAGAAGGGAAGCCAGAAAACTAATGCGGCTAAACATTAGGGAGAAGGGAAGCCAGAAAACTAATGCGGCTAAACATAAGGGAGAAGGGAAGCCAGAAAACTAATGCGGCTAAACATAAGGGAGAAGGGAAGCCAGAAAACTAATGCGGCTAAACATAAGGGAGAAGGGAAGCCAGAAAACTAATGCGGCTAAACATTAGGGAGAAGGGAGGCCACAACAACTACTGGGACTAAACATTAGGGAGAAGGGAGGCCACAACAACTACTGGGACTAAACATTAGGGAGAAGGGAGGCCACAACAACTAATGCGGCTAAATATAAGGGAAAACTAATGCGGCTAAATATAAGGGAAAACTAATGCGGCTAAATATAAGGGAAAACTAATGCGGCTAAATATAAGGGAAAAGGGAATCCAGAAAACTAATGCGGCTAAACATAAGGGAGAAGGGAAGCCAGAAAACTAATGCGGCTAAACATAAGGGAGAAGGGAAGCCAGAAAACTAATGCGGCTAAACATAAGGGAGAAGGGAAGCCAGAAAACTAATGCGGCTAAACATAAGGGAGAAGGGAAGCCAGAAAACTAATGCGGCTAAACATAAGGGAGAAGGGAAGCCAGAAAAGCGAACCATCTCCCCTTAAAAAAACAGATTAACTTGCTCATGTAGTAATGTAGGCTACACCTTATGTGGTGGATTGTGTTCTTTTATTTATCAATTATTATTTTACTTAAGCATTGTTTCCATATAGCGATTTTGATAAGTTGTTTTGTCTTTTTACCGTGTTCGTCCAAGTTTTGGTTTGTTTATTTTGCAAGTTTTACATTATAATCTCACACCTCTTTGTCTCTCTTACAGCTGGGGGGGCGAGGGATCCGTTCCAGTACAACATCATAGAAGTACCAACAGTGCTGGGACTATTGAAGAACATCCTCACTCAATACCCGGACAATGGACAGATTATCAAGGTGTGTGTGTATTCTGTAACTGTGTTGGTGGTGTAATAGTTTAGATCAGCGCTTCTTAACCTGGGGGGGGGGGGGGAGGGGGGTCATCATGAATACAGTCCTGACCAAAGGGGGCCGCGGTGCTAAAAAGGTTAAGAACCACTGGTTTAGATGCTTACGTTCTGGGTGTGGTGTCCCGAGTTCGAATCCCGGGAGGACCATATGCTTTCATTAGTTTACTCCAGTACTGTACATTTGGGTTTGTAATTGATAATAATAATAATAATAATAATAATAATAATATTTATTCAGTTAGCAATTTACAGAGTTGGTACCACATAGTATGTTACAAATATGACATGTACCAGCCTTGCATAATTCCAACTAAGGATAGCCCAATTAGGCCGTTAGGCGTATTTCCATTGGGGTCCTTGTGGGATTAGGTTAGCTGGGGAAATGGGGAGGATAAAGAAATAGATACTTTAGAGAAAGTATTTCTAGGGGGTTATTTTAAGATACCTTACATCCTATAGTAAATATCAGTAATCCGTAATCAGTAATCATTTCAGTTTGATTTGTCTATCTCTTATGTCGTATTTAGTAGTAGACATAAGCTTGGTGCTCCCTTCTCACAGCTGTCCGGTTCAGGTGTTCCTTCAGGCTACGTCTGAAGGAATACAGTGTTCTCTTTTCACGGACTGACTGGGGTAGGTCGTTCCAGTCTTTGATGGCAGTGAAGATGATTAATGTTAAGAACGGGGTGTTACTTATAACCCTTTCAGTACCGTCGCTGTCATTTAAACTTTATTCTGGCTACTATTAGACTCTTTTATTCGGTTAAAAAAAGGCCTCCAGCAATTAACAGGCTTCAAACTATCCCCCGTAACCCTCTTTACTGCTACTGTGCCACAAATCATTCTTAAACTGTTCAAAATCATCTAAATACTGTATAGCTAGAATGAGCTTAAAACGACATCGCCGGTACAGAATGGGTTAATGATACAAGCGGATACAAAATGCATAGAATATTGAAGAATAGAGGGTGGAGGTGGATAAATGATGTAATAATAATACCGTAATCATTCTAAACATTGGCATTTTAAAATTTTAGATCTCTGCTTCAGTGGTTTAATTTACGGTACATTCAATTGCTTAGCTACAGTATTCAATTATCCTAAAGTGTAGGCCTATATACAGTAATGATTTTGTGTTAAAATTTGTCTTTGTATTGATTTGATAAATCTTCCATGTGTTATTTAAATGCCATATAGTGATTTTGATAAGTTCTTTTGTCTTTACTGTATTTTGTACGGTTTCTGTTTTGGTTTGTTTTGCAAGTTTTACATTTTAATTACAGTAAATTAAACGGTTTCACTTAGGAAATAATACAAAAGGTTGAGAATGTACTAGTGGATATTTATCTTATATTGGTTTTGGGTTGTTGTTTTGCAAGTTTTACATAAATCAAAAATGCTGAGAATGTACTACTATATACCGGTATTTATCATATGTTGGTTTTGGTATGGGAAGCGAGAGAATTACTAAGAGAGTGTACGAGAGTGAGCCAGTGAGGTGGAAGGACAGCGAGGGAGAGGTAGACCGAGAGAGAGGTGGAAGGATGGAGTTAAGAAGTATATACGTGAAAGGGGTGCTGGATGGGAGGAGGGATGTCGACTGACTGGGGACAGGTGATTCGGAGCTTTTCGTTCGTGGCAACCCCTTTGAGGATCACGGTGTCTGGTTTTGGTTTGTTTGTTTTGCAAGTTTGACAATTTTGTATTCAATACACAGGAGCTGATACAAAATGCGGAGGATGCGGAAGCGTCGAGGGTGGAGCTGGTGCACGACACTCGGACCTTAGAGTACCCCAAGGTTCGCGACGACATTGACATACAGCGCTTCGTCAAGGTCAGTCTAGATTTTATTAACCCTTTCACTACTGGGGATGGATGTTGTTAAATTTCACCTATCACTCACCAGAAAAAATTGACTAATAGGGAGCGTCTTAAAATATCTAAACTAATGGGGATAAACATGAGGGAGAAGGGGGTCCAGAAAACTACTCTCTGTCTAGCTATTGCCTGACGCCGTGATCCCCGAAGGGCTGGCCACGAACGAACCGCCCCATGCACCTCTGTCCCCAGTCAGTCGACGCCCCTCCTCCCAACCAGCACTGCCTTGATCCATATACTTCCTCACTCCATCCTTGCACCTCTCCCTCTCTGTCCTTCCACCTCGCTCTCGTACACCCTCTTAGTCATTCTCTCGCTTTCCATATGTTCCATATGGCCGAACCATCTCAAGTTGTTCCTTTTCACACTTTCCAGCACATCTACCGCCACACCAGACCTCCTCCTTACTTCCTCATTCGTCTGTCTATCCCTCCATGTAACTCCGCACGCACTTCTCAAGTACAGTAACTCATTTCTACCGCTCTCACTCTTGGTCTGAGTCTCTTCCCGAACGTCCATGCTTCGCTTCCGTAAGTTAGTGTCGGGATTACCACACTGTCATGCAAGGACTTCTTCACTTCCATACTGACCACCCTATTTCTTGTTACTGCTTTCAATGTTCCTACAACCCTCTTCCCCTGTTGCACCCTCTCCTGCACTTCTTCATCCATAGTCCCATCTTTACTCAACACACTGCCTAGATACTTAAAAGAGCTGACGATCTCCATAGCCTGACCGTTCAACTTCACCTCACACTCTGTGACTTACCCCTTTCGAAGACCATAACCTTGCTCTTCCCCGCATTTACCTTCAAATTCCGTTTTTCGCACACTGTTCCAAACTCATTTACCAGACCATGCAACTCCCATTCATTATCGCTCATCAGAACTGTATCATCCGCAAACAGCAGTATAGGCAGCTTCCACTCATTTCTCTCCCTTTTCAGTGATACACCAACATCCACTGCTCTTCCTAGTATTTCTTTCATGACTCCATCCATATATACAGTAAACAACCACTGGGACATCACACACCCCTGTTTCAACCCAACATTCAGGTCAAAGAACTCGCTCTGCTCATTCTCCACACGGACTGCCGCATTTGCACCCTCATACATGCTCTTCACTGCTTTCAGCAACTTGCCATCTACTCCGTATATTCTAAGTACTTTCCACATACCTTCTCTATCCACTCTGTCATAGGCCTTCTCCAAGTCCATAAAGGCAACATACACCTTTTGTTGCTTCTCCAGATATTTCTTCACAACACAATTCAGGGTAAAAATCTGATCCACAGATCCTCTTCCCTTCCTAAAACCTCCCTGCTCGTCACCTATCCATTTCTCCGTTGGCATAAATCAAGCGTGAGCTCACTCTCACTCTCTCAATCACTACCCTACTTTACACCTTCCCTACTACGCTTAGAAGACATATTCCTCGGTGGTTACCACACACTCCTCTTTCACCTTTGCCCTTATATAGGGGGACTATTATGTCAGTCTTCCAGTCATCGGGTGCACTCCCCTTCTCCCATGCTAGTTTGCACATTTTCCATACCCATTCGATCACTATCTGACCACCATACCTCAACATTTCCCCACACACTACATCTGTTCCTGGTGCTTTCCCCAACTTCACTCTTTTCATGGCTTCCCACACTTCTGATCTCCTGATCCCCACCTCCTCCTACACTACTTCTCCTCTTCTCCCTTCCATACCATATCCAACTATGTTTGCTGGCTCTACTACTACCTACCCAATTAAACAATTTTGTAAAACGGTTTCAAACCACCACCCAATTCCTTTCTTTTTAGTGTTTATTATTGTATTGATATGTATTATGTAAAGCGAGCCGTGGTATAGTCGGTAGAGCGTCGACTGCTAATCAAAGGGTTGGCAGATCGAGCCCTCACTGTCATAATGTAATTGGTAGATGTCAAGCCTGGGCAACTTTAACTAGCGTTTTGTGACAATGCCTAATGTTTATGGCCACTCCTCGGGAATTACGGTGTCTGGCAAAAAAAAAAAAAAATTTTTTTTTTACAGTTGTTATTGCATATGTGGAAGTGATGAAGTGGTCAAGATAATGCAGCTTCATGTTAATGTTTTTTTTCTCATTTTCATTCAATTATATATACAACATTGCTCTGGTTTGATGCCATGTTGTAAAACTTGGAAAAGATATACAGTATGGTAGCTAATAGGATTAATTGAGATTGATTATCGAATGTTGACTATAAAAGCTCTCATGTAATACCGGCTTTATCTTTTATTTTGTGCGTTTCCTGTTTTGGTTTTATTGTTTTGCAAGTTTTGCGTTTTAATCACTACAGTATTATTGTAAACATTGTCTTGATACACGATTGAGAAGTTCAATTAATGCAATCATTGTAAACATTTTGCCATGATAAATTACTGAGAAGTTGAATTTAGAGTTAATGTTTGTATTGCAGGGTCCGGGATTGTGCCTGTACAACGATGCAGTCTTCAGTGAGGAGGACTGGTTGGGCATCCGCAGGTTCAGTGACAGCATATAATAAAGAAAGACAACCCCCTCAGAGTTGGACAATTTGGGCTGGGATTCAAATCTGTCTTCCACCTCACAGGATCTTATAGCCTATTTCATCTTTTGTAACACTTTTCAAATCTTAAGAACTTGAAAACAGAGACAGTCTTTGACAGGGCCGCCTGGAAAGCCGCGATACTGTAACCACATGATCTGTGGACAAAACAAGACAGAGGGACAACACAGCAGAAAACTATGAACACACAAAAACAAAATACAAATTCGCACACATCTAGGTCACAACTTTACTTGGACAAAAAGAAGCCCAGACTGGTCATTCACATTTGCATGTTGTGTGTTCTTGTGTCGTTATGCCAGCCGCCAATATACCGACTTCAATAACATTACCACGGTTTACAGTTTAATGAAGTTTTGTTTGGCCTTTACTGTTATTAAAATTAAAATTAAAATTTCCCCAAACATACTGTATTAACCCTTGTCTATCGGGGCCCGACTTAAGTCCGTATCGAAAAATTTGGATTATATGGCGGAGCCCGACTTAAGTCCGAGTGCAATTTTGGCGCAATATTGGCTCTGAGAGAGAGACGAGTGACGGGAGGAGCATGGGTTACCTTATGACCGCTCACCACGGCTGCCGTGGACCAACTGAGATGTACTCCACTTACATCCACCCTCACTCTCTCGCTACATACGTAATTATATAAAGAAATTATCGTATTTTAGCGATTTTGCCCTTCGGTTGCACGATCGTTGCAAGACAACCAGTGATCGTAGAAGGATGGTTCGGGTGTCATTGGAAAGCTCAATTTACGCCCTTTCAGGGATACATACTTGTATTACGCTCTGGGTCTTGTTTATGCATGAAAAAGAGCACGGAAACAACCCCATTTATGGTAAAAATCCACCGCTGAGCGGCACAGTGAAATATACTCCATCACCCGCTCTTTGAGCGTTAATGTACATTAAAACATGTTAGCGATTTATTTTAACGGTATTTTATTACATAAACGATAGCGACAAAGTGGGCTCAGGTTTAGGCTCACGCTTGAAACCGATCGATATTACCGGTTCATTAGTATACCGGTAAACAAAACACAATAAATGTGAGGTTCTCAAATCAGTTTGATCAAGATTACTCTGTTTAACCCTCTCAGATCGGTCTCTCCTTTTATAGGATAGCCCCGAAACCTGGGGGATCCGCCGAAAAATTTCGTAATAGGCTAGCCCTATCTTTGTTATTTTAACTGCTATAGAATTCACACACATCTCAAAACGTAGCCCTGTTTCGTATATGTAGACTGGCATTAAGTAAAGCTCTCTAGGTCAACTGGTTCAGTTGTGATGACGATTTCTGTGGAGAGAGTTTTGATGCAATGTTAGCAATAATCGGACAATAACAACACTAATTCTTGTTCTCCAAAACAATAACAACAAAAGTGCGACTTCTTATTGTTCTTGTAGGTGCGCGTTGCTCCGACCGGGTTTGTTTAAATGCGTCGGACGCACAGCTTTCAAAACACGCTTAATAGGCTTTCAAGCTTATGGATTTCAGCAGCCCATCCGGGTGCCGAGCCCTAGTTTGCTATGGGCTTCTGAAAGCCCTTCCGGGTACCGGGGGTTAATCTAATGTTAACCCCTTCAGCACCATGATGTCTTTTTACCTCTGATTCTGGCTAAAATGTTATTATTTTATGCAGTTTCAGAAGGACCTATGTTACTAAGAGGGTTTACTGAGATCATGAGTCCTAGAGGTAGATTAAAAGCTAAAGAAAAGTGCCTAATGGTAGCCTGAATAAGATGAAAATTACGTCATGATGTAGAAGCAGTTAATAATTTAACTCTCAACACCAAACACCTCCCAATGAAATTAATGAAAGCATGTGATCCTACTGGGATTCGAACCTGGGTTACCACATACAGATCTTAAACATTCTAACCATTACACCATCAAGACAGTTTGATTCACCCAAGATATATAGATTTCACCAATCCACATTCACGGGATAGGTGGATCTGGCCTCAGGACATGAATGTCACAGGCCGTACCTCGATTGGTAGAGCGTTCGCCTGCTAACCGTGAGGTCGACGGTTCGAGCCTCGGGCCAGCCAGTGAGTTATTGGCAGACGTCAGTGCTGTTGGTGAACGGTGCGGTCTAGCAATCTGTGGCAACTATTCACTAAGTCCCTGATTCATCAGGGCACCCACCCTAGCCTTGCTATTCAGCAGGGAGTGTATGGTGGTAAAAACTGCATCATCATCATAATGGGAGGTGTCGCAGGACCGAAACAGTCTGGCAAACGAGATAAGAGTCCAATCTTTTCGTCATTATTACTAAATATACGAAGTTAGAATTATAGTTTACTCTTCTTATGTCTTTAGAAGTGATGAATTGACCAAAACAATACAATTTCATACACATTTTCTTGTATTTTTGTCATTTTCATTCCACTCATAGGCTAATACAGTACAAAATGTCTGTTTGACAACCTTTGCAGGGTGTCAAACCGGAGCAATTTTGTTTGAAAACTTGAATGAATAAGAGAAGAAATACAAGAAAATGAACAGGAATAGCATTATTTTGGCCAATTTATCACTTCCAAAGACATAATTTGATCTATAAAACACAATTTTATCCTTACATAATTATACAATAATAAAGGCTAAAAATAATGGACTCGTCTTTCGTTTGGCACACTGCACCTTGGACTAAAAATCGCGGGACAAGAACATGCAGGATTTGAGATCTTACTGTATAAATAGTATTCCAATTTATTAACCCACTGAGCACCAGCTGATTCATAATAGATGTACAACGAGGGACCAGCAGGTTGTAATTTTTTGTTTTCCCCTGAAAACACATGGGATGGGTTAGTAATGAATAAAAAAAAAATAAAAAAACGCTCACCTAGGTAATTTAGGGGTTCTGCTTGGCGGCGGAAAGGCGCAATTAACATGGGGAAATGGGTAGGCAAAATACTGGAAAATCACTCCCGCCCCCACACACACGCGGATGGAGTTGGAGGGTTTCCAACCAACGGTATTGTTGTGGGGGATACTAAAGCAGTTCCCATACAAATCTGAACCCTCTAGGTGCCATAGGACAAGAGTAATTAACGCGAATGCAACCATTGCGTCGCTGGGGTTTAGCGTTACATATATAGGCGACGCATAACGTGCGTCGCTGGTACTCGAGGGGTTAATGCATGTTTTCAAGGGGAAATTTTCACTTGCAGATTCTTTTCTGGACCCCCTTCTCCCTTATGTTTAGCTCTGCTAGTTTTTAAGTTGAAGGCGTTTGCCCCATTAGTTTCGCGATTTTAAAACCTTTGAACCTTTCGCCCTATTTCAGTCAATTTTAAGAACTTACGTGCCACTTTGGTGTTGATTTTTCCCTGGTGAGCAATAGTGCGCCTGTAATTTAGGAGGAAATTTTTCTGCGAAAAATTTACATCTTGGGGGGGGTATTTTTGAAAGCTTGATGGAGGTTGGAGGTTTAGGAAGCAAACTAAAAACCTCCCCTTAACCCATTCAGCACCGTTAACATTATATTCTGACTATTATTAGACTATTCTATTCAGCTTAGGAAGGACGTCTACCCATATAAAGGCTGCAGTCTATCTCAATCCTTTTAGCCACCATTTATCCTTCTTAAGCTTCATAAAATATTCTAACTGCAGTTGAAATCAAAATAATTATAGGTTTGATTCCCGAAGGGAAGTAGAGAAAACCTAATATTTAGTAGGGCCCCGTAATCATTGACGACTTCGCCTATTAACCCAGCAAGTGTGGATCTCCTTATAATTATTAGGCCTACCTGTGGGCTGCGGAACTCCTTACAGTATATAATCCAAGGCCTAAAAAAAAAAACATTTAAATCAGCCCAGTATCAATTTTTTTTTTTATTTTTTTTTTTATTGCCCCTTGGCCATGGCAAATATCACTCCTCCACATCCCCTCCTTTCCCCCCCCCCCTCCTTCAATTATCACCTATTCTCCCTCTTATTCCCTTATTCTTAGGTATATTTTCGTGCTAACAATAGCGAGTTGCTAGCAGGCTGTGCTCATATGTGTTAGCAAGCGAGTGCAAGAGAGAGAGAGAGAGTATCGATCGACAGTCTCTCTCCAGACATGGGGAGGAGTGGAGGAGCGGGAGGCTGGCTCACACTCGATGATTACAACTCCCGGCCTCTGTTGCCAATTTTGACCAGCCAAACGCTGTTTCCACTTGTTTTATTGCTGTAACAGGTTAATACCTTTATAATCAACGTAAAATAGGCGCATATGGATAAGTATTAATTATATTTATGGTACGATAACGATTTGAGTGAAGGAAACCATCTAAATACCTCCGCACAGGGGTGGCTGTATACTATAGGGGGTACGCAGCGGAGAGGTTAATAGTAATAGTCAACATCCTGCGCCAGCATTTTGAATAGCCCGCGTGGAAGTATCATGGAGTACTCGTCATAAGTGCACGCTTAATTCCCTTATGGGATCGTCATTTTGATCGGGTACCCTACAGAAAAAAAACTCGGTAAAAAAAATAAAAAATAAAAAATAACTTAATATCTGTTATCATATGACTTGCCATATGCGTGGATATCTCATGTTTCGTTTCCCCGACACCAGGCCCTCTATCGGCCATCTTCGTCCTTCACTGATATACCAAGAATAAACTATGGAAATCAACGAATGGGAAGTGGGATGGTGGGAGGGCCCGAGCCGTCAATGATTACGGGGCCCACCTAAATATTAGATTTTTTCTACTTCCCTTCGGGAATCAAACCTATAATTTAATAGGGCCCCTTCATCATTGACGACTTCGCCTGAATATCAAGACTGGAGGCGGGACATTCGTAAAATATCCTAACCTTAGGGAAGAAGAATCCGGATAACATTTTCTTAAGTTTTATTGTATGTAATACAACATAAAAAAGTTATAAAAGATTTGCAAGCAGTGCGTGGCATTAAGAAACTGCTTGCTCATGGTCAGATCGTTGCAATCGATCGTATGCATGAAATACGTGGACACGCTTGTGTCCCCTAGAACTATAACTCTGCAGTAGTTATTCGTTCCTTCCTTAAACTATTTGTACAGTAAATATATTTGTACACTTTGGTAAAAAAACATACATAGTTGCAACTATGCGATATATCTTCTTAGAATTAATACAATAAAATTAATACTGGACTGTAGAACCCGTCCTATCACAGCTCGTGATACATCACAATCTCCAAAGGGTACAGAGGGGATACTGCTTATTATAGTAGCGATAGAATAGCGAGAGAGATGCAACATTGCGGCGGAGAGAGAGAGATTGCAAAGAGTTGGTGAGTGGACGGGAGTTAATGATACGAAAGGCCTCCCTTTCAACTTTGTCTAGGAGAGCGGTGTGAGAGGAACCTCCCCACACATGTGAACAATACTCAATACAAGGGCGCACTATGCCCCTGTACAGAGCAAGAAGCTGTGCAGGGGAAAAGAACCCCCTAAGGCGGTTGAGCACACCCACCTTCTGGGAGGCTGCCTTAGCAAGACTGGTAATATGGTCCTTCCAAATGAGAGCAGAAGAAAAAGAGACACCAAGAATATTGAGAGAAGATGAAGGGTTGATTTTTGTATTGTTGAGGAATAAGGGATAGTCCGCTAGGAGATCCTGACGGGTAGATAGATGGAGAAATTGGGTTTTGGAAGCATTAAAGTTAACAAGGTTTTCTCTGCCCCAACTGGAAATAGTATTTAGATCAGAATTTAAGAGTTCTATCGCTTCATTACGTTTGTCGTTGAGGGATTGCTGGCTGGGGCGTTCTGAAAAACTAATGGAGTAGTGTAAGGTTGAGTCGTCTGCGTATGAATGGATGGGAATTAAGGTACAGTTAAGGAGATCATTTATAAAAATTAGAAAGAGAATAGGAGATAGGACAGAGCCCTGAGGAACACCGGAGTTTATAGGGTGAGGAAGTGAACAATGGCCGTCCACAACCGCAGCTATGGAACGGCCGGAAAGGAAATTAGAGACAAAGGCACAGATGGAGGGATAGAAACCGAAGGAGGGTAGTTTAGAAATTAAAGATTTATGCCAGACTCTATCGAAGGCTTTCGATATGTCTAGTGCAATAGAAAAAGTCTCACCGAAGTCCCGAAAGGAGGATGACCAAGAGTTAGTAAGATATGAAAGAAGATCACCAGTAGAGCGACCCTTAAGGAAGCCATACTGGCGATCTGAGAGCAGATTATGAGAAGAGAAATGCTTAAGAAATTTGGAAGCAAGAATAGTTTCAAAAACTTTAGAAAGACAAGAGATAAGAGCAATTGGACAATAGTTGGAGGGTTGAGAGCGGCCACCCTTCTTTGGGACAGGTTGAATGTGAGCAAACTTCCAGCCTGAAGGGAAGACGTTAGAGGATAGACAGAGACGAAAGAGTTTGCCTAGGCAGGGAGTCAGCACGGAAGCACAGTTTTGAGAACAACAGGAGGAACACCGTCCGGACCGTACGCCTTATTAGTGTTAAGCCCAGAGAGGGTAGAAAGTACATCTTTAGAAGAGATTAGGATATTAGGCATAAGTAAGAGAGAGGAGGGCGGAGAGGGAGGAATAGCACCGGAATCATCCAAGGTGGAGTTTCTAGCAAAAGTTTGAGCGAAGAGTTTAGCTTTGTCAGAGGAAGAAGTGATGGTTGTGCCATCAGAGTGGGAAAGGGGAGGGAAAGACGAGGAAGAGAAATTGTTGGAGAGGTTTTTGGCTAGATGCCAGAAAGCTTGGGAAGAGCTAGAGTTGGATAGTTCAGTGCATTTATTATTGATGAAAGAGTGTTTGGCAAGTCGAAGAACAGATTTGGCTTGATTCCGGGAAGACACATGAAGAATGAGAGTCTTGAGTTTTAAGGCGTCGGTACCGTTTGAATGCTTCCTCCTTATTGCGGACAGCAGTAGAACAGGCGTGAGTAAACCAAGATTTTTTAGCATTAGTCTGAGAGAAAGAGAATGGAATGTATGCTTCCATGCCCGATAGGATTACCTCGGTAATGCGTTCAGCACTCTCCGAGGGTCCTCGGCCATGGAAGCAGAAATCATTCCATGGGAAATCAAAGAAGTACTGCCGAAGAGCCTCCCAGTCGGCAGCGCCAAAGTGCCACAAGCGCCGCCGGCTAGGAGGATCGGGTGGCTGTACTGGAGAGATAGGACAGGTGACAGAGATAAGTTTATGGTCGGAGGAGCCCAAAGGAGAGAAAAGATTGACAGTATAAGAAGAAGGGTTAGAAGTTAGAAACAGGTCAAGAATGTTGGGCCGATCTCCGATGCGATCCGGGATACGGGTGGGTTGCTGAACTAACTGCTCTAGGTCATTTAGGATAGAAAAGACGTAGGCTTGTTGACTAGGTGGATCAGTAGTGTGAGAGGAGAGCCAATGGCGGTGGTGAACGTTGAAATCTCCTAAGATGGAGATTTCTGAGAAAGGAGAAATGGATAGAATGTGTTCCACTGTAGAGTTTAGATAGTCAAAGAATTTGGGAAAGTTGGTAGAGTTAGGAGAGAGATAGACAGCACAGAAATATTTAGTAAGAGAATGACAGGAAAGTTTGAGCCATAAAGTTGAGAATTCAGAGGAGTCGAAATCGAGAACACGAGAGCAAGTGAGTTTGTTGTGCACATATGCACAACATCCGCCTTTGGCTTTGAAACTAGGATAGAGAAAGTAGGAGGATTATAATTACAATAAGCTTAAAGCTGATTTAATAAATTTACATAAACATTTGTTAATCACTACAGTAGATAAAGCCAGCAATAATTATAGCTTCTCATGTAAGAAATTGTATCTTGAAAACATGAGAAGAGAATTAGGCATTAAAGGTAACATATTACGTAAAAATATTTGTGGTAATTCTGTCTATGAAATTCAAAATAATCTGAATATTGATAACTTAATCGATAAACATACCAAGAAGAGTGTAACATTTGATATTTAACTTTCTGATAAGAACAAGTGCATTGCAAAATTATACATGTTACCTAAATTTCATAAAAAGCCCTTATAAATATCGCTTTATTGCCGGAGCAAAATTTGCTACCACTAAAACTCTGTCAGAACAAGTCGTAAATTGCTTAAAATACATTAAAAGTACTCATAACAGATATTGTAATACCATCATGAGAAGAACTGGCAGTAACTATTATTGGAGTGTTGACAATTCGTTAGAAGTTATTGATAAAATAAATACCATGCCGAAAGTTACCTCGGTACATAGCTTCGACTTTTCAACTTTGTATACCAATTTTCCTTTAGATTTAGATTCAGAGCTTTGCTTTATTATAGATTTTTACTTTGACAGATTCGTTAGGAATGGTAATTATTTCATAAATGTTTATACATATTTTAATAATGCATCACTTAGCTCTACTCCCACTAGTTCAGTATATTTTGATAGAACTAAACTTAAATATGCCCTTAAATTCCTCCTTTTCAATACTTATGTTAGATTCGGGCCTTACATTTTCAAACAAATATTAGGAATTCCTATGGGTGGAAATGCTAGCCCTTTAATTGCAGATTTATTCTTGCTTGCTTTAAAATTTAAATATATAAAAGACTTAGTTGACAGTAGCAAGAAAAATAAAATCCCAGTAAAATTAGCACTTGCTAAATTGTTAAGTAATAATAGTAGATATATTGATGATATTCTCGTTTGTAATTTGTTAAATTTTAATCAAGTTGTGAAACTTATTTTTCCTAATTCTATTCCCCTCACACATTGTAATGTAAATGATTAAGTTGAAAATGTTCTTGATATACATATAGAGATTGTTAATGAACAGTGCATACTTAAAGTATATCACAAAGTTGATGATTTTAATTTTAACATAATAAACTTTCCTTTCCCTAATAGTAATATCGATAGTAAAATAACTTATAATTGTTTTTATTCCCAGTTAATAAGATTTTGTAAAATTTGCACTAAAGTAGATGAATTCTGGGCTAGAGCTAGGTTACTATACAGACTCTTAGTAGACAGAGGTTTTGAGGTAAATAAATTGTTACATAAATTTAATCTTTTTAGGGTCAATTATTGTGACTGTATTCTAAAATTTGACATAAATAATTTTAATCAAGCATTTTTAACTTGAAGTATAGGCCTAACCTCTGCTTACTTTTTGTCTGTTTGTATTTATTGTTTATCTTTTTTTTTCTATTATTAATATTGATGATATTTTTGTTTTAAATTGATTGTTCTTGTTAAAAGAGTACTCTTTGTTTAAATCTGTTGTTGCTTCATATTTTGCAATTATTTGTCTTTATATTATATGTATTCATTGTCGATAGTATCAATTGCTTGCTTTTGCGATTTCCTTAGTTTATTTGTACGATGAATGTAGGTTATTTGTAGGGTAGTTATTGATAGGGGTCACTTGAGGCATGCTATGCTTACAGGTACTTACCCGATAGCACTATCGTTAGTGAGTGCTATATATATATGTTTTTTGTAATATTATAGATATCTTATCAATATTTGTATTTTGTACTATTGTTAATGTCTTGTCAAGTTGCAAATTTGATTTTAATAGAACATTTTAACACTAATTCTAGTTTCTTTTATTCATGCAGAGTTTAGTAAAATTTGCCAGAACATCCCGGACTTCCCAAATTGACTAATTCCCTGAACGTGACGATAGTGCGTTGTTATATGTGCGATTAGTTTGCTTGGGAACCAGATTAACTTGCTCATATAGTAATGTACACCCTATGTGGTGGATTGTGTTCATTCATTTCATAAATTTTATTTTAGTAAGCGTTGTTTCCACATAGCGATTTTGATATGTTGTTTTGACTTTATATTGTCTTTGTCCAAGTTTTGGTTTGACTTTGTTTGCAAGTTTTACATTTTAATACAGTAATAAATAGTACAAATAATCAACTCTGCTCTCGTTTGACACCCTGACCCGACCCTAACCTCCTCCCCTTGTGACCGGTTCGATCAAGAAGATGCACACAAGGAAGGGGCGTGCGGCAGACGGATATACCTGACCCTAACCTCCTCCCCTTGTGACCGGTTCGATCAAGAAGATGCACACAAGGAAGGGGCGTGCGGCAGACGGATATACCTGACCCTAACCTCCTCCCCTTGTGACCGGTTCGACCAAGAAGATACACATGAGGAAGCGGCGTGCAACAGACGGATATACCTGACCCTAACCTCCTCCCCTTGTGACCGGTTCGACCAAGAAGATGCACATGAGGAAGGGGCGTGCGGCAGACGAATATACTGTACAGGTCTCCCTCACTATCCGATGCCCCAATTTACGATATTTTTATAGGTGTTTGTGTTTTGGTTGGTCCCAGAATGCATCCCCATTTACCTCATTAATTTTAGGGTTTGCTATATGATTTGTTTTCTATTTAAGATCGGGTTTTCAGGAACGTAGCCCAATTGTAAATTGAGGGCGACCTGTACCTGACCCTAACCTCCTCCCCTTGTGACCTATTCGACCAAGTATATGCACACTTTGTTATGAGAATGGTTTGTATGGTTTTGAGTAGGCCTATACAGTAATTCCTCGTTTGTTGTATTTACATTCCTGAAAATTGAGACTAAATTAAATTACTTCTAAGTGAAGTAATTAGTTTTTTGTCTTTTGCATTGTGATTCTGGACCATCTTTTATCTGATTTACAACTTATGTACAGTATGCTGAGGGGCACAGGGCCCTGGGTGGGGCTTTGGTTTCCCGGGCGTTTCCGCACCCTCCTCAGCTCCCCGCCATGGAGTGGCTTCGGTCACCCAGGCTTTATTGTGGTAGGCAGGGAGGGTTCTGTGGGGGTGCTCGGTTATGGCCTTGGCCTTGCTCAGGGCCTTGGGGCTGTTTGGCCAGGCAGTCTGGGGAACAACAACAACTGAAAGTGATCTGATTTACAACTTATGTACAATATGAAACAACTTTAAGTGATCTGATTTACAACTTATGTACAGTATGAAACAACTTAAGTGATCTGATTTACAACTTATGTACAGTATGAAACAACTTTAAGTGATCTGATTTACAACTTATGTACAATATGAAACAACTATAAGTGATCTGATTTACAACTTATGTACAATATGAAACAACTTTAAGTGATCTGATTTACAACTTATGTACAATATGAAACAACTTTAAGTGATCTGATTTACAACTTATGTACAATATGAAACAACTTTAAGTGATCTGATTTACAACTTATGTACAATATGAAACAACTTTAAGTGATCTGATTTACAACTTATGTACAATATGAAACAACTTTAAGTGATCTGATTTACAACTTATGTACAGTATGAAACAACTTTAAGTGATCTGATTTACAACGTATGTACAATATGAATCAACTTTAAGTGATCTGATTTACAACTTATGTACAGTATGAAACAACTTTAAGTGATCTGATTTACAACTTATGTAGGCTACAGTATGAAACAACTTTAAGTGATCTGATTTACAACTTATGTACAGTATGAAACATAACTTGAAATTATCTGATTTACAACTTATGTACAGGATGAAACATAACTTGAAATTATCTGATTTACAACTTATGTACAGGATGAAACATAACTTGAAATTATCTGATTTACAACTTATGTACAGGATGAAACATAACTAGAAATTATCTGATTTACAACCTAAGTATAGTATGAAACACAACTTGAAGTGAATTTTGTTACCTAATTAATGAACAGTGAAATAATTTAGCCACATACAATGAGGCAACTTAAGTGAGGAGTGCCTGGACTGCTCCCAATTTTCCAATCCTAAGATTTTTTTTTTTTTTTTTTTTTTTTTTTCTATGTGATTGAGGGAGGCAAAAGGCATAACTGCCTATAGCGAGTGCCTCCCCCATAGTTGAAAGAGTGACAGGGCCAAAATCAAGGGACGTTCGAGCCAAAATGCCTGGACACACGGAGTTTGAAGCAATTTAAGTCAGAGGAAGAGGGAAAGACTGATTCTGGGAGAGAGTTCCAGAGCTCAGCTGTTGAGTAGAAGAAAGTTTGAGAGTAACGTTTCACTCTTGGGTTGGAGAGTTGCACAGAGTAGGGGTGGGATTGAGTTGCAAGACGGGTACCACGTGCCCTACGTAAAGGAGGTGGTATGCACTGGGATAGCTCTGAGGAACACTGATTATTATAGTAGCGATAGAATAGCGAGAGAGATGCAACATTGCGGCGGAGAGAGAGAGATTGCAGAGAGTTGGTGAGTGGACGGGAGTTAATGATACGAAAGGCCTTCCTTTCAACTTTGTCTAGGAGAGCGGTGTGAGAGGAACCTCCCCACACATGTGAACAATACTCAATACAAGGGCGCACTATGCCCCTGTACAGAGCAAGAAGCTGTGCAGGGGAAAAGAACCCCCTAAGGCGGTTGAGCACACCCAGCTTCTGGGAGGCTGCCTTAGCAAGACTGGTAATATGGTCCTTCCAAATGAGAGCAGAAGAAAAAGAGACACCAAGAATATTGAGAGAAGATGAAGGGTTGATTTTTGTATTGTTGAAGAATAAGGGATAGTCCGCTGGGAGATCCTGACGGGTAGATAGATGGAGAAATTGGGTTTTGGAAGCATTAAAGTTAACTAGGTTTTCTCTGCCCCAATTGGAAATAGTATTTAGATCAGAATTTAAGAGTTCTATGGCTTCATTACGTTTGTCGTTGAGGGATTGCTGGCTGGGGCGTTCTGAAAAACTAATGGAGTAGTGTAAGGTTGAGTCGTCTGCGTATGAATGGATGGGAATTAAGGTACAGTTAAGGAGATCATTTATAAAAATTAGAAAGAGAATAGGAGATAGGACAGAGCCCTGAGGAACACCGGAGTTTATAGGGTGAGGAAGTGAACAATGGCCGTCCACAACCGCAGCTATGGAACAGCCGGAAAGGAAATTAGAGACAAAGGCACAGATGGAGGGATAGAAACCGAAGGAGGGTAGTTTAGAAATTAAAGATTTATGCCAGACTCTATCGAAGGCTTTCGATATGTCTAGTGCAATAGAAAAAGTCTCACCGAAGTCCCGAAAGGAGGATGACCAAGAGTTAGTAAGATATGAAAGAAGATCACCAGTAGAGCGACCCTTAAGGAAGCCATACTGGCGATCTGAGAGCAGATTATGAGAAGAGAAATGCTTAAGAAATTTGGAAGCAAGAATAGTTTCAAAAACTTTAGAAAGACAAGAGATAAGAGCAATTGGACGATAGTTGGAGGGTTGAGAGCGGTCACCCTTCTTTGGGACAGGTTGAATGTGAGCAAACTTCCAGCCTGAAGGGAAGACGTTAGAGGATAGACAGAGACGAAAGAGTTTGCCTAGGCAGGGAGTCAGCACGGAAGCACAGTTTTTGAGAACAACAGGAGGAACACCGTCCGGACCGTACGCCTTATTAGTGTTAAGCCCAGACAGGGTAGAAAGTACATCTTTAGAAGAGATTAGGATATTAGGCATAAGTAAGAGAGAGGAGGGCGGAGAGGGAGGAATAGCACCGGAATCATCCAAGGTGGAGTTTCTAGCAAAAGTTTGAGCGAAGAGTTTAGCTTTGTCAGAGGAAGAAGTGATGGTTGTGCCATCAGAGTGGGAAAGGGGAGGGAAAGACGAGGAAGAGAAATTGTTGGAGAGGTTTTTGGCTAGATGCCAGAAAGCTTGGGAAGAGCTAGAGTTGGATAGTTCAGTGCATTTATTATTGATGAAAGAGTGTTTGGCAAGTCGAAGAACAGATTTGGCTTGATTCCGGGCAGAAACATATGAAGAATGAGAGTCTTGAGTTTTAAGGCGTCGGTACCGTTTGAATGCTTCCTCCTTATTGCGGACAGCAGTAGAACAGGCGTGAGTAAACCAAGATTTTTTAGCATTAGTCTGAGAGAAAGAGAATGGAATGTATGCTTCCATGCCCGATAGGATTACCTTTGTAATGCGTTCAGCACTCTCCTCGGGTCCTCGGCCATGGAAGCAGAAATCATTCCATGGGAATGATTGTGATAGTGCAGTTGAGGTCTAGTGAACCTGGAACATTTGGTACTGAAATATATACATACATTAACCCTTTCGTGTATGGGAAGATGCACCTGCGTCTTCCTGGGATACCTGTACATTAAGCCTTTGTGACCATGAGGGGATAGTTTAGAAACCTTTAGTTTAGTTTTTGCAACCCCTGCAATTTTATTTGAGCGAGCTTTTTGACAGAGAAATAATTTTGGAGAACCAATTATGAAAAAAGATTATATATAAATACTAAGCGGCATCTTAGGAGCCTGAAAGGGTTACAGACTATAATTTACATGCAAGTAGGTCATTATTTGTTGTCCACCTTATGGCTGCATGCCAGGCAGCCCGGTCTTTGGCTGAAAGGTTTTAAAAGGTATTTTTGGAAGATACTAAATTTTTCTTGTAGAATCTATAAGTTTATTTGTATTTATTTATTTTATTTTATTTGTTTTTTATATGCTCATTATATTATAGAGAATTAGTGATATAATGCTCCTAGTGTTTAACTCGGATTGTAATTTTGGGAAGGCTTGTCGGATGAAGAAAGTACCGACCCCAATCTTGTACAGTAATTCATAATATTTAGTTTCCAAGTGGTTAAATAAGTGTTACAATGCTCCTATACCCTGCTCATTATAGGTAGGCCAGAAATGCCAACCCCAGCCTCTCATAACTCAAAGAGAACTTCAGTAATTGAGCTGTTGGAAAAGTCAACTGGTAAATATGTGAGGATAACTATGACCCATATGCTCCAGCCTTTCCTGAGTAGAGATTAGTCAAGATACCTGGCCTACTTGTTAAGAATCTACTTTAGTATTGAGGGGGGATAGGCCGTTTTTCTGGTCCCCTTTCTTCCTCATGTTTAGCCCCATTAGTTTTCAGGTTGTAAGACATTTATTTGGCCCATTAGTTTGGCGATTTTTAGACCTTTCGCCATATTTCTTTGTCAATATTAAGACTTTTTGTGTAATTTTTTTTTTTTTTTTTTTGGCGAACCTGTAATTAAGAGAAACAAGCTATTTCTATCAAAAAATTTACAAATTTATCTTGAAGGAGGGTCTTGGCGGGTGTTTTTAAGCTTGGTAAAAGTCTAGCGAGGAAACTTAACAAACTTATATAAAGATACATAAATGAGCAAATATTTACGCCCATCTTCCTTTAAACTTGGATTGTAATTTTGGGAAGGCTTGTCGGATGAAGAAAGTACCGACCCCAAGCTTGTACAGTAGTTCTCATTATTTTTATTCTAAGTAGCGTTTCACTGCCCTTGGTGTGATGGACAATGTACACAGAGTATAACTTTCAATATGGGTGAAGTCTTTTCTATTTTTTTCTAACTATTTTTAGACAATTTTATGCAGCTTAGGAAGGATCTGTGGTAGCTATAAGGGTTAATTTAGATAGTTTGTAGCCTTTTCATCGCTAGAAGTCCTTTGTCAACGGAACACTATCGTCTAATTGTAGCCAGAATAAAATTAAAAGGAAATCACCCGCACCGAAGGGATTAATTATATTGTCTCCAGAGTGCTGTATTATTCAGGTGTTATTGGCGTTGAAGGGCTATCGGAGTTGTTAATTGAAATCTGATTGTTCAGTTCTGTAACTCCTTAAAGTATATCGAGATTGCATGTTTTGGGGAAAGCTTGTTGGATGAAGAAAATACCAACCCCAATCTTGTACAATATCTGACCCCAATACCAACCCCAATCTTGTACAATATCTGACCCCAATACCGACCCCAAACTTGTACAATATCTGACCCCAATACCAACCCCAATCTTGTACAATATCTGACCCCAATACCGACCCCAATCTTGTACAATCTGACCAATACCGACCCCAAACTTGTACAATATCTGACCCAATACCGACCCCAATCTTGTACAATATCTGACCCCAATACCGACCCCAATCTTGTACAATATCTGACCCCAATACCGACCCCAATCTTGTACAATATCTGACCCCAATACCGACCCCAATCTGTACAATATCTGACCCCAATACCGACCCCAATCTTGTACAATATCTGACCCCAATACCGACCCCAAACTTGTAATATCTGACCCAATACCGACCCAATCTTGTACAATATCTGACCCAATACCGACCAATCTTGTACAATATGACCCAATACCGACCCCAATCTTGTACAATATCTGACCCCAATACCGACCCCAATCTTGTACAATATCTGACCCCAATACCGACCCCAATCTTGTACAATATCTGACCCCAATACCGACCCCAATCTTGTACAATATCTGACCCCAATACCGACCCCAATCTTGTACAATATCTGACCCCAATACCAACCCCAATCTTGTACAATATCTGTTATTGTTTTGGGTTTAAGTATGGTACTGTAGGTCCTTCCTTGCTTTTTATCTGAATGTAGATATATATTGCATATTTTGGAAAGGCTTGTTGGATGAAGTATTTTTGGGAAGGCTTGTCGGATGAAGAAAGTACTGACCCCAACTTTCTTACAGTAACTTATTATTTTAACTCGAGACAGAGCAGAATTATCAGGTAAAATACGGATATAGGATAATGCCTCAATAAACACATTAAATTTAATTCAACCTATTTTCCATCAGAAACCTACTTTATTATTGCATTTATGTGTAATATCGATGTGTGCGGCCCCAACTTCCTTATAGCCCTAAACTCGCAAGTGGCGCGTTATAATGTTCTTGCAATCCTGAATGTTTTTTTTTGCATTCCTTGTTTAGTTATAAATATTCCTTAACGATAACAGGGTATAAGATTAGTTTATTTTCTTCTACAGTAATATAATGTACTAAGTTCTTGCATTCCTTGTTGAGTTATAAATACATACCTTTCCAATACTAAACACAGTATTCTCGACAGTGTTATTGAATCTCTTGCATTCCTTGTTGAGTTATAAATACATACCTTTCCAATACTAAACACAGTATTCTCGACAGTGTTATTGAATCTCTTACATTTCCTCGTGTTCTTAACCTATTCAGTATCGGTGCCGTCCTTTTAACTTTATTCGAAGAGTTTATTCAGTTTAAAAAGGGGGTACTAAGTTCTGGCATTCCTTGTTGAGTTATAAATGTTCCTTAACAATACCAAGCACAGTATGTATGTAGTATTATTGCATGTAGTTATATTTGTTCCTTAACAATACCAAGCACAGTATGTATGTAGTATTATTGCATGTAGTTATATTTGTTCCTTAACAATACAGTATGTATGTAGTATTATTGCATGTCGTACATTTCCATATACTCGACGGTACAGTACTTGTTCTCTTATGTAGTAAATGCTCTGAATTTGTATAATTTTAAGGGGATAGTGCTTGTTTTTTTGGTCTACAGTATATTTTTGTGTATTTATTTATTAATTGGTTTCTTCGCTAGACCCCCATCAAGCTTAAAAGAACATCCCCTAGAAACCCTTTCAAGATAAACTTGTACATTTTCGGTAGAAAAATGTCCCGGCCAAAGGCTGGTTCCTTCTAAAATTGCAGATTCGCTATCGCTCATCAGGATTAAATCGACACCTAAATGGCACGAAAATGCTTAATATTTACACCAAAATGAGGCGAAAGGTCTCAAAATCATCAAGCCAAAATGAACGAACGTCTTAAAACCTCAAAACCAATATGCTAAACATGAGGGAGAAGAGGGTCCAGAAAAGCGAGTACTACCCCCTTAAGGTGTCCATATTACAGGGTGTGAAACCAGAGCAATTTGATATGAAGATTTAATAAATATGAGGCAAAATACAAGACAAGATGAATTAATATGGTTTAATAAATATGAGACAAAATACCAGAAAAGATGAAGTAACATTGTTTTGGCCATTGTATCACTTTCTAACTCATAATAAGAACTGTGATACATTAATTTGTCTATGTATATTTAGTAATGAAGACTAAAGAGAAAGGAAAGGTCTCGGGTTTGACGCCCTGCAATATTATGTACAATCAAAGGTACAGTACTATTGTTTATATGATTTTATAATGTAATGAACTAGTCTTCAAGTGACCTTAACTATTACATAAATGTGATAGACCGATAGCTAGCTTATTTTTAGATGTCCATTTGCAATTAAAGATTCATTATTATGTAGCCTACATAATGTATAAACAAAATTAGTTATAAATATATTACCATATTCCCATCTTCATTATTCAGTTACACTTATTTTGTAGCAAAATAAGCTGTTATCTTCATTTTTTGGTTACAAAGATTTTGTAGCGAAATAAGCGGTTGATTATGGATTTTGTTGCCATAAGCTGTTAATTGTGAAACTTGTCATAAATATAGTGCAAGATATGTAAATGCACAAAGATACTAAGAGTGTATAGATATGTAAACAGCACTTAATGATATAATGAGTGCTAGATATGTAACAGCACTTAATGATATAATGAGTGCTAGATATGTAACAGTACTTAATGAGTGCTAAGATATGGAACAGCACTTAATGATATAATGAGTGCTAGATATGTAACCACTAAATGAGTGTTAAGATATGGAACAGCACTTAATGATATAATGAGTGCTAGATATGTAACAGCACTTAATGAGTGCTAAGATATGGAACAGCACTTAATGATATAATGAGTGCTAGATATGTAACCACTAAATGAGTGTTAAGATATGGAACAGCACTTAATGATATAATGAGTGCTAGATATGTAACAGCACTTAAGGAGTGCTAAGATATGGAACAGCACTTAATGATATAATGAGTGCTAGATATGTAACAGCACTTAAGGAGTGCTAAGATATGGAACAGCACTTAATGATATAATGAGTGCTAGATATGTAACAGCACTTAAGGAGTGCTAAGATATGGAACAGCACTTAATGATATAATGAGTGCTAGATATGGAACAGCACTTAAGGAGTGCTAAGATATGGAACAGCACTTAATGAGTGTCAAGCTATGTAACGGCACTTGATGCAATGAGTTTCAAAATATCTGTGCAATTCTATATTTTCATGTTTATTTTGCTCTGCAAGTGCAATTCCATAATTAAATTTCCTTTGTTTGAATAGTGCAATTCTATAATTTATTTTTTCCTTTAACGAGTGCAACTCTATATTATAATAGCTGTGAGCTTATTTTCAAACTTGTTGCCTCCAAAGATTCACTTTTATCACCTTTTCTGGAAGTTTGTTTTAGTATGATAGCTTTCATATTTCAATTTTATATGATTTTAGACACCTAACATAAGTTCCCTTTCATATTTTAATTGTATATGATTTCAGCCACCTAACATACGTTACCTTTGTTTTAGTTGCTTACATAAACATGTCGCACTAGCCTTTTTTTCAGGCAATTTTGTTAAAAGCAAGATTTGTCTTACAATGTTTTGGGTTCTTTTGCACCGGTACAGTACAGTATGTGAGATACTAGATTGCAGGTGAAGTACTGTTTAAGTGATTTATTTTTTTTTTTCTGAATAAATTGCCAGGAAGATAATTGTTTATACAAATCCATTGAGGGCTTTGATTGTAACTTTACATTTAAGAGTTTCATAATATGAACTAGTGACAGGTATTTGTGTCTTTGTGCAGGTGCAGTCCCTGTTCATTGTTTGAAGCCTCGATATGATTAAACAAAACTCCTAAATATAAATTCTGGTAAAGAATTAAGATTTGATTCAGCCCAAGCAATATTAATTAATGAACGCCTTTTTCTGAAAGATTTAATGAACATTATCATGTCCATTTGTTATTGGTAACCAAGGTTTATTTTGTATAAGAATCATTCTAAAACTAATTAGTCTTCTTTTGATCCATATCTTTTGTTAGTGTAATTTTTGTTTACATTGGGATGCTGATATTCACCTTTCTCATGCATTAAGATTACAGTATTTTATACAGTATTATACTAAATAAATACAATTTTCTATATGATTTAACTTTTTATTCCCTTTGTCTTGTAGTGAATGATTAATGTATATGTCTGGCCTATATAGTGGTTTCCAAATTGCATGAAAGTTAGTATGTGAACAATAGTGAAAAAACAAATAATTACGTTGTATCCTGTGGGTCACCTAAGAAACTTACAAAGTAAAGGTGCTTGTGGTTTTATTTTGTATTGTTTTGCTAAATCTTCAATTTGTTATTTCCACAGTGAACATTATAAGTTTGCTTGTCTTATTGTACGGTTACTGGTTTTGGTTTGTTTTGCAAGTTTTAACTTATTATTTAGCGAGTCATGTGTCTGATGCTTCAAAAATGTGGCCAGTTAGAGTGGCTGATACTAGAATAGAACAACAAAATATAATGGAGAGATGTGTGGGGTTAAACAGGAAGATCTCTATTGATCTAGCTATCCATGTGGATCAATTGGTCTTTAAAATGATTTATGTATTGTCACTGAAAGAAATATGTTACCCATGAAAACTACTGCATGAGGAATATAAGTGGTTTGGATAAGATCTGTCGGGGAGAGGTAAACCGAGAGAGAGGTGGAAGGATGGAGTTAATTGAGAAGTATATGCGTGATAGCGGTGCTGGATGGGAGGAGGGTCGATTCATTCTTGGCCACCCCTTCGGGGATCACGGCGTCCAGTAATACATACATACATACATACATAACATTTTAAGACCGAGTGTTCCACACATAAGTGCAGTTTCAGTCTCTTGTCCTAATGGCGGCGTTCCAGGCAACCCTGTTAAGGGCTGCTTCACTTGTCAAGTTCTTGGATTTGAGATCGGCGCGTATAGTCCGATCCCAGGTCTTCCTCGGTCCACCCCTTGGTGCAGCTCCCTCCACAATCACAGACCTGCATTTTTTCACCCAATTTTGTTCATCCATTCTCTCCACATGTCCATACCATCCCAGTCTACTTGTACGCATCACCTCGCTAATACTCTTTATACCTAAACGTCTCCTCAGCTCAACATTTGTTATTCTATCCTGTAGCCTGGCCCCACACATCCATCTCACCATTCTCATCTCATTACGCTCCATTCTGTTGACATCCTCTACTTTAACGGCCCATGTTTCTGAGGCATACGTCATTGCACTTCTAACACATGAGGCATACACCTTTCCCTTCAGGGGGAGAGGCATTCTTTTCATGGTCAGGATTGGCATCAATTCTCTGAACTTCCCCCAGCCACACCTATTTCTAGCAACAGTGGCAGCCTCGGCCCCACCACCGGCAGAGATGGTATCTCCTAGGTAACAAAACTTGTTCACCAGCTCCAAAGACTCATTTCCCAAATTCACAGCCACAGGATCATCACTTAACACAAGCTCGCCTTTGCACACTACGCACTCAAATTTCTCTATTTCTGACTTATCCTTCGGCAGGGGCCCCTTTATTCTACTACAGCGCTTACTCCCATGGTGTACCCAACATCGACAGATGCTACATTGAATTGAGTTAACGCCCACTCCCTTTCCACACACTGCACATGGGTATGCACCGCTCTTTTCCACATCGCCTCGTCTCAAACTACAATGCATAACCTTGGTTTTGTTAATATTGACTCTTAAACCCTTGCTCGCCATGCCCTCTCTCCACTTTCTGAATTTGGCCTCAGCATCCTGCATACTGTCAGCTATTAGGACTAAATCGTCTGCATAAAACAGTTCCAACGGGAGTCCGCCTCTAAAAACTCTAGACAGCGCCTCCAAGACCATAATAAAGAGGAGGGGGCTTAACACTGAACCCTGATGGACTCCAACACGGACTGCGAACTCATCACTCAGTACACCCTTCACCCTCACCGAACTTCGCGAATCCTCATACATCTTCATTATCACACGCACCAGCCACTCTTCCACACCAAGTTTCCTCATAGCCCACTGTACAACATCTCTAGGTACCCTATCAAAGGCCTTCTCCAGGTCCACAAACACAAAGTAAAGATCCCTGCCTTTTAGTAGGTATCTTTCCTGTATCTGCCTGACTATGAAGATAGCATCGGTTGTACCACGTCCTGGCATAAAACCAAACTGCATATCATCAATAGAGATGCTTTGCCTGATCAAACCCTCAAGGACTCTCTCACAGACCTTCATGATTTGGTCAAGCATTTTCAGGCCCCTATAATTTCCTCTATCTAACGCATCCCCTTTTCCTTTGTATATATTTACTATTACACTTTTGAGCCAATCTTCTGGGATTTTCTCATCTTTAATAATGGTGTTTATCAACTCAGTGACTAAGTTTACACCAATCTCCCCTGAGGCTTTTATCATCTCAGCGACAATGTCGGAGCAACCTGGAGCTTTACCGTCCTTCATTTAGATAGATAGGTAGAATAAGATAAAGATATGTTAGTCTTGTCATGCAATCCAGGGGAATTGTTGCCAGACACCTTTTTTTCCCGGTTACGAATGAATGACCTCCACGCACCGGCTCTATCATCTGTCAATTAACGATCCTCCTCCCACCCAACACCACTTTCACTCATACCTCTAAACTCCATTCCTCCGCCCCATTCGGTCTGACTCTCCCTCTTGGCTTTTCTACCTCACTCTCATATGCCCTTTTAGTCATTCAAACACTTATCTTCCACATGACTCAAGGTGTTCATCTTAATTTTTCTGCACTACCACACAATAATGCTTAACCACTTCTGTACCGGTGACGTCTTTTTAATTTTATTCTAGCAATGTTTAGAGGATTTTGTGCAGCTAAGTAGGATCCGTGTCAGTAAAATGAGGGGAGGGGGGGAGGGTGGTAGCGGGGGTTAGGGGGAGGCGGGGAGTTAGGGGTGGTAGGGGGGCTCGTTGTTGGTTAACTCCCCCCCCACCCCCACCCCCACCCTCCTTCCTTCCCCGCACCCCCTGCCCCCTCCCGCCCCCCACCCCCTCCCTACCACCCCCTCCCTACCACCCCTACCCCCTTCCTTCCCTCCCGCCCCCCCCATAAAAAAGTGAGATAGTTCGAAGCCTTTTAATACTGGAGGCCTTTTTTAAACTGAATAAAATAGTCTAATAATAGCCAGAATAAAGTTAATAGGACGGCACCGGTAATGAACGGGTTAAATACTTCCTCACTCGTCTGTCTATCTCCACAAACACTTCTCAAGGAACTCATTTTCATCCCATCAGTGATATTTAGATGGTCACGATGGCCATATGTCTATAGTCCGTTCATTCTAGGTTGGGCAGAAATCGTAACGTTTTAACCTCTGTAACACAAGAAAGGCTAGAGCAAATGTGCTGTCAATTTATACACATTCCCTATAGCCAAGTCTTAATATTTAGTAAACATATTAGCACGATTACTTTAGTCCTTTTTGAGTTATGCGAGGTTAGGGGTTATACGATTTCTGCCCAACCTAGAATGAACGGACTATTGTTAACAATTAAAGGAATCAAGGAAAATGGTGTCGGACATCTGGTTTCCGTGAGCATCCCACAACAGGAAACATATAAATATCTGAACGAAAACGTGACTAACATTTTTTAACCCACTACTTTAGTTACCCCTTCAAGGTTAAAAGTAGACTACATTTTCTTTAACCATAAATGTCAAAATATACAGCATACAGTACATTATTTTGGTTTTGGTATTTAGTGATAAATATACTGTATTTATAGAAAAGGAGACGATTCTCGAGATGACAAATATTTTCCAGCTATTTAATTGTTGTTCTGACATATGAGGCACAGCTGATTTTGACAAGATGTTTGCTATTCGGCCTATGTTTTGATTGTCCCCTGAACCATCTACCCTTACCCCTGGACTGAGCGCGGTCCCTAGCTGTGCCACTGGTTCCGGGTGTTGTGTGATTCTTTAATGGCTGTGATGACTGAAACTGTCCACAAAAGGGACTCCTAGTGACTTTAGTTTTAAATGTCGACCCACTCTTTGCTGAGGAAGTAGTGGCACTGTTAGAGTCTAATAAGCAATTAACTGTGTGCCAGGCATCTGTGGAGGCAAGGGTTTTAGTGAACACATCAGATAAAATCAACCTTCTACCTATCTCTACCGGCAGCTTCTTCACCAGGCATACTCGTAAGTCTTGACGCACCCTAACTCCTCAAATACAGCAGTGCGAATGTCCCCAAGCGACTGAATTGAGTTCTGGAGAAGAAGGCGCCTAGTGAGAGATAGCGCCTTGTGTGTGCTTGAATCATTAACCGACTCAGTCGTCCTGGCTAGAGAAGCCTGGGAAACAAGCCACCAGGCTCTCTGCCTCATCTTAAAATCTTTGTCTATTGTAACTGAGTAGGAGCACTGAAAGGATCCACTAGCTGGCACAACGAAAGTTTTGGTGCACCCAAAAAATCAAGTATATTTTGTGGTACTCCTGCCGCCTTACCTAGTGGCATGGAAAACCAATGATTATCTTCCGGCGGGAGCTGATGACTGCGCTTATTTGTAATGGTGCTGGCAAACAGCTGGGCCTCCTGTCCCCACACAACCCACGGCCTAGACTCCTCACCGTCAATGTGAATGACTGGGATACCTGCATCGTCCCTCTGAGGAATAGTGCTAAGTTCTGGGGTGATGCCCTGTAAAAGTTTCACACATTTAACCCGTCAGACTTGTTCCAGTCAGAAAAAACCTTCACAAAAGACGGCGGAGGGAGAGCCGGTGATTGCGAGTAGACAAAATACTCAGGACTGTAAAGACTCTGGATAGCTTTGTTAACTACATCTAACACATCACCAGTTCTGTTCTTGGCCCTTAATTTCTTGACCTCACTCATCTCCACAAACCAATGTTCAGGTATACGTTACAGGTAATTCTCCTGCTACCGTCGGCTGTGCGACTTCGGGACGAGTGGGCTTAATAACTGTCCAGGAAGTATCTGGTTCGTACAAAAGAGGCATTGGGCCCCTCTTAGAAGGTACAGATTTATCAAGGGGAAGTGGAGTAAGATCCACTAATAAATTTAACTTTGAAGGCAAGAAAGATGCGGTACTAGGCGTAGAAACTGCCGGAGTGACAGTGACAGGGAGAAGTTGAACATTAACCTGGGGTTGAACTAGCACTTGCCCAAGAGGTCGCACCGCCGGGGTTGCAGGTGTAGACACTTTCACCTTATGTTCGTCCTTCACTGTTTGCACAAAATTGAACCATTCCTGGAATTGTTCATGTGTCACCACTATTCCACCATCCTGGACAGATGCGGACGTAGGGCGAGAGACTTCCGAGCCCTGCGTACCTGCGCTTGAAGGATATATCCGTTGGCCAGACGGAATTGCCTCCCCTTCTGCGAGATATTGTTGCAGAGAGGTGACACCCGGTGGCCGGGCTGGGGGGGCTGGGAAAGCCTCCGACCGAGACTCGCCAGCCCGGACATCAGTGTCATGTGTTCCTGTCTTTGCTGCAGGAGCGCCGGGCAAAACATCCTCGCCCAGGTCAAGATCCGGAATAGGATAGGTTTCCATAATTTTGGCGGCAGAGTCGTCGAACTGCCTAGACGAATAGGAGATAACATCATCTTGTCTGCTAGAGGGACCACTGCTGTGTCAATCAACACCGAGTACCAGATTAGAGGAAAGCACTGGTTGTGCCGCCTGGCGGGGGATCGAAAAATGAGGTGTAGGGCCTATGACGCTCGCATCAGAGTCTTGGGAAGAATCCCGGCGGGACGAAGAAGATTTGGGTTCTGGCTTGGCAAAGGTCTGAGACTTGGCTGGCTTCTTCGTAGATGACCGCTTAGACTCGGAGGATTTCTTCGAGTCCTTCGATCTTCCATCGCCCAATGCTAGAGCTGAAGTAAAGTCGGGACGGTGCTTTTTCGCCTCTTGTGTCACTAGAGGCGATGATGACCTAGGCTTCGTCAAAGGGGAACGTGATTGAGCCCGCCGGGAGGTCAGAGCAGGCGGACCCAGTGATGGGTCGTCAGAGGTCCTGGGTCTTTTATGGTGGCGGGAGGGAGCTACATGACCACTAGATGAATCGGAAGTTTTCGACACTGTATTCTGAGCAGGATAACTACTGGTCACATAAGAAGTAGGCACTGTCTCTAGTAAATCTTCTAGTAAAGGACCATCCAACTGAAGAGATTTATGGGCGACATTCTTGCAATACAGCACAAACTTGGATTTAACATGTAGCAAAATTGTCTTTCATTTACTGTCTAAGTGGGTTAGAAAGCAATTACAAAGAACTGAACACTGCGAGCATGATTTAGATATAGCCACCGACCTCTTGATCTGTCTAAGCAGGTTACATACTTAACACACAGTTTATGTCCTAATACAGCAAGGTTTGCACAGTTGCTACCTGAACAAAATGTAAACCCACTAGGATCCATGGCTCCCTCCCGCCGGGGGATTGCAAATCCTCCTAGGCGTCCTGGGTGGTAACTTGGCTACCGCACCTGAGGATTGAGAAAAATCAAGAATCAATGCTCATAGGGACATGCTAGGCTGGAAAGCTAAAATTAAAATCAACGCTTTGAGAAAAAAGACTTGAACTAACACTAGACAATCTTATTTCCCTTTACGTTAAGCATCATTCCAGATGCTACTTGAGTATTGTGTATCATACCAGATGCTACTTTGAGTAATAACTTCTTACCTAAGTGACCAACACTGACCTCATCCCATCTAAAAAGAACCTGATCCCGGCGGCCAGCGCCTCTAGAGTCATGCGTCCCATAATTCCCGGCGGACAGCGCCTGAATTTTAAAGATATACAGTTTACTGAGATGCTAAAGATCGGAAGAGGTGAGTTCATATTCGGCTCAGCCTTATATCCCGGCGGAAGCTGCTCCCCACTATTAACCAACCAGGTATGCGTTCTGACTACCCCCAAACTACGAACGTATTCTGCTAGGCCTTGAGGCGGAAATGTCCTTTGGGCGACGGCCAAGCCGGGGACCCCAATAGACAAAGTAAAGTAAAAATTCGCCTCCCGAAAATTTACCACCGCTGGCAAAACTAGACAGAATAATTTTCGACCTATCTTGTTCCAAACAAAGATAACTCTAAATCAACATAGCTCCAGACACTTCCGGAAATTTCCCGGCGGGAAAACCGTGTGAAGTGACTAGAGGCACGTTGACTCAAGTCTCACTTAATAAATCCCGCCGGAAGGGCCAGCCCTCCTAGCTACTAGATTACGCAACGTGCACACACATTATGGCATAGTTATACATTAATTAATCAGTCAATAAATAACACATCCTAGCAATAACTAAAACACCTACAGGAGGCCAACTAGATGAGGGCATGATGTAGAATAAATCACACTCACAAACCTGAGATCCAGCGAAGTCCTCCAACACCCATCACGTAGCAACAGGAACGTAGGCTGAAAAGCGTCATAAACCAGTGCCAAGTCTCTCACTAAGCGAGATAACTTGAAACGCACATGTTCCTCTCAATGAAGTATAAACCGCTTAACCCACCCGAATAGGCAGCCGAAAAGCGGGCCCCGGATCCTCTAAAAGAAGCCTCATGTCTATATGAGCTAAAATAGAATACCTAGGGGAATAAAAAAAACACACGTGGGAGTCTTGCCTTATCATAACAAGAGCTCCTGACAAAAACCTTTGCCAAGCACCCGGAAAACAGTCTCCAAAGGCGAGTAGGCAAGGTGTTTGGCAATCGAATAATTTTACTCTCCTAGGCGGGTCGTTTGAACGGCGAGCCTTGAGTTCAAAGATTGGCCATTATCTTTATAAGGCGCATCGTCATTGATTCCGGGGCCACTACTAAATATTAGGTTTTCCTTCTTCCCTTCGGGACTCAAACCTATATAGTACTTGCTACAGGCAGCATTGCTTCTTCATGCACAGCCGCGGGCTGTGGGCCACACATGGTTGGTAGCGCATCTGACTGCTGATCAGAGAGTCAGCAGGTCGTCGAGGTCGAACCCACCCCGTGCCATTTGTAGACGTCAAGAGTTTGGACACTCAGGTCTATAGTCTGTTCATTCTAGGTTGGGCAGAAATCGTAACCCCCATATAACCTCTGTAGCTCTAAAAGGGCTTGAGGAAATGAGCTGTCAATTTTTACACATATTCCCTAGCCAAGTCTTCCTATTTGGTAGCAATATTAGCTCGATTACTCTAGTCCTTTTTGAGTTATGAGAGGTTAGAAGTTACTATTTCTGCCCAACCTAGAATGAACGAACTATAGTGATTCATGGGAAATTCCCAGTAAAGTCCCTGTAACAAGGCCATGCCCTAGCCCTGTCAATCAATTCATATTATCACCAACCCACCAATAAGCTTACAAATGAATAAATATGCAAATACATAAAGGAAGTGTATGGCATTATAAACTGCATTATCATCATTCCATAGTATGATAGGCTTTTGAAAAACAGTTACTAGGGTCTCTATATTTACGGTAACTGTCTTGCTAGCGTACTGTAATGGTTAGTGCGTGGAATTTCGATGTGAGTATCCTGGGTTCGAATCCTTGGAGTACCACAAGTATTCATTAGTGTAATTGATTTCATTAATCAGGAGCATTAACATACTTATTTCCACATAGCGATTTTGATAAGTTCTTTGACCTTTATATTGTGTCATCCCTGTTTTGGTTTGTTTATTTTGCAAATCTTACAATATAAATATAAGTTGATAGGTGGAATGGTGATAATATCTATCTACCGGTATCTATCTATTGCCGGACGCCTTACTCCCCTTAATGAGAGTGGCCATACACAGAAGGCCCCCAAGCGGACCTATTCCCTGTAAGAGAGACAACCCGAGCCAGTTTACTGAAGGACTTACAGGATTGACCACTCAATTTATGATCCGTCCGACTCCGAGGCCCTCTATGTATCTTGTTAGCACTATTTTTCTACAGTGGTGTTCGGCTAGTCCATCCACTAACCTGCCTTACACTTAGATAAGCAGTACGGATTTGTATCAGGTTTACTCCCCTAGACAGGTTGCCGACCAAGGCTAACGAGTCCTATCCACCCGGTATATAATATGAATTTATTATATATTTGTTTTAGATCGGCCCTATAAGATCATGGACCTAGACAAAGTACAGCAACTGTCAGCGGAGATCAACAAGAACGGTGATTGTTGTGACTGTTCGTACGAGGGATGGCCCCGGCAGTACAGCATGACGGTTTGTACTCTACAGAGTTGGAAAGTCCTCCACCTCTCTCTACGCCGGGATGAAGCCGCTTGCTGCTCTCTGGGATTGAGGGTAATTTATTTTATTTTATTTTATTTTATTTATATGAAGGGTGCGCCTGGAAGTGTGGTGGGCGGGCTTGTGGTGATAGGGCTTCGCTGCATGTCTGCCTGCTGAGATCGGAACCTCTCCGGGTGGTCGGGGGCAGGGGGAGTGCTGGAGGGACCTTGGTGACCCTGGTCTCTGGGTCTTCTCCTGGATGACCTACTATGGGTTTCAGAGGCCGTGTTACATCGTTTTTCGGGAATAACTTCTTAACAAACAGTTGGATCAGTATGATATTTTGACACAGGTTTTTTCACACCATGCCCTAATTTTCGTCAATGTAGTGCATTACCTAAAGTGTATAATTAAGCCACTTGTCCCTGTGTCATGAGGTTAAAGTCACACATTAATGACAGAGAAACGAACAAGGCTACCTTGGCTTACCTGTGAGAACCACCAAACCATTATTGCTCCTCCATCAAACACGGTAGTTATCACCCCCCCCCCCCAAAAAAAAAAGAAGAAGTATAGATCCTTCTCACAGTTATTTCTCCTGTGTATTATAAAAATGTCTTAACCTATTGGCTGCGGCTATGTTTGGGCTATTTAGGGCATATTCAGGCACTCCTGAATGATAAATCAAGCATCTGCATTAAATGAACTGTATTCTGCCAATTACTAGGCGAAAATAGCTTCAAAATGAGAGCAGAACGGGCCACGTATGTGGTCTGGTTCACCCGCAGCGATGCCAGTGAAACGCGGGAAACCCGCTATTTGGTAGCACTCGCTCGCTTGGCTACACTGTTGTGAGAGAGAGAGAGAGACCCGCGCGAGAGACAGTCTACCTCAGTGAGCCGCTCGCTGCTCTGAGGGACGGAGGTGGGCCCCTCACGCTCCCGCCCACTGACACTTGATTTTTACGTTTTTTACAGGCTTTTAAAGCCTGGAAATTGCTGTAACTTGCCAGGACGTTCCAGAATGTCACCTGCAGCGAAAGGGTTAACACAGTTGGTTGAATGGGGCCGAATGGATTCAAGCCACGGAAAGAGAGAAAAGGAGAGAAAGATAAAAAAAGCCAGTGACCCCCATTAATATAGCATGGAAAGGCAAAACATATTTATATAATTGAATAACTTTGTTTTAGTTATTTCAATAAGTGATGTTATTTACAACCAAATACAGTACTAGCTATTATAATTTTACCCGACATTATAAAGTAATATAGAATAACTGCCTAACATAATTTAGATACCTATATAATTATCTTCCTGATTTATAATTAAAAATATTTCTCAAGCTTTAATTAATATAAAACCATTTAATTTGTAAGTAGTTATTAGGCATTATCTGAGGTTGAAGCTGGTATACAATTAGATCATATCAGTGTTGCTTATTCAAATTTATCCTTATTGTCTTATGTCCCTTTTCAATGGAACTGATAATAGATGCTAAGGTTTATTTGTTATTCATTACAATCTCCAGCACTCAATTGAAGTTGTTTCTGAAAGAGTATGTTATTATGAGTGTGTGAGCGTATAACTGTATGTGTGTGTGTGTGTATGCACTGTATTATGTGCGTATAAACGTGAGGGTGAATGCTAGACTACTCGGCCCACGGGACAGCTCGGCTCGGACAGCTCGGCCCACGGCGAGACAGCTCGGCCCAGTAAAACCGAGACAGCTCGGCCCAGTGTTAATTGCGAGACAACTCTGCCTTTCACAACCCTTATTTGCTTCGACAACATAAAAACGATATAGATGGCTATAGATGGCTATATTGATAATTTTGGAATCACTATGTCCCTATCTATTTATGTATCTATCTTTTCGTTTCATCAAACAAGTGACAATTCATTAACTTTTATTTCTCGTATTGATAATTTTGGAGGAATCACTATGTCCCTACCTAACCTAACCTTACCTTACCTAACCTTACCTTACCTAACCTAACCTTACCTAACCTAACCTAACCTAACCATAGCATAACATGGGGCCGAGCTGTCTCAAATAATGGGCCGAGCTGTCTCGCCGTCGTGGCCGAGTTGTCCAAAAGTGGGCCGAGCTGTCCGAGCCGAGTTGTCCCATGGGCCGAGTCGTCCAGTCACCGTGAGGGTTCGTGTGGTTACTAAGCGAGAATATAGTTAAGTCTGTCCACAAAATCTCTCTCTCTCTCTCTTACCACAAATACACTAATACAAGAAATATTTCCACCACACTTTCATATAATCATACACAACCAATTATTACACATATACAGTAGGTCTGCTGGCTTCTTAAACAAACCGTAATAAACGTAAGAGCGGTATGGTACAGACGAGGATGGGTACGGAACAATCCTACCCTATGATCTGCTGTTGGTATCTCGGCCCGGACGGCCCCGACAGGAACGTCCTCACCAACGTGTTACCCAGGAGGACCACACCAATGTAATAGTAATAATAATAATAATAATCTATCTATCTATTTACTCAGGCCCAATCCCCACGTTTCCTATTGTTTAATAATAATAATAATTATAATAATAATGATAATCTATCTATCTATCTATCTATCTGTCTTTCTAAATACTCAGGTCCGATCCCACTTTCCTTTTTTTTTTTTGGGGGGGGGGGGGGGCTCAAGACAGAGCCCGAATTGGGATAACATAACAGAAAACAATGAACTTAATCCACAAAAAGACGACCAGACCATCACCTCGTAGGGTAGTTTATCGCAGGAGATTTATTCCCTGGTGACGGTGTAGAGTCAGTCTATCGCCGGACTGGTTGAGGATTTCCCCAGAAGACGATCCCTCCAGCCTAACCCTCCCCCGCTGCACACCAGGGGGAGCCTCCACCTCTATGTGCTGTAATGTAAACAAAGTAAGATAAAGAGCTGTGCTATCATAATCTGTAGGGGGTTACACAAGGCGTAAACTGTTAAGGGGGATAGACATATTTATTTGCTCATTTATATATCTCTTTTTTTGTTTGTTTCCTCCCTAGACCTACATCAAGCTTAAAAAAAACATCTGCCCAAGACCCTCTTTCAAGATATGTTTGTACATTTTTCTATAGAAATATTACCTGGCCGAAAGCCGGTTCCTCTAAATTACAACACTTTGACTATATACAGTAGGTCCAAGCCACACCCACTGTTCAGGGGAGATGGACCCCCCCCCCCCCCCCCCCCTTCTATATATACAGTAGGTCCAAGCCACACCCACTGTTCAGGAGAGATGGACCCCCCCCCCCCACACTTCTATATATAGGTCCAAGCCACACCCACTGTTCAGGAGAGATGGACCCCCCCCCCCCCACACTTCTATATATACAGTAGGTCCAAGCCACACCCACTGTTCAGGGGAGATGGACCCCCCCACCCCTCTTCTATATATTGGTCCAAGCCACACCCACTGTTCAGGGGAGATGGACCCCCCCCCCCCTCTTCTATATATACAGTAGGTCCAAGCCACACCCACTGTTCAGGGGAGATGGACCCCCCCCCCCCCCCTTCTATATATACAGTAGGTCCAAGCCACACCCACTGTTCAGGGGAGATGGACCCCACCCCCCTTCTATATATACAGTAGGTCCAAGCCACACCCACTGTTCAGGAGAGATGGACCCCCCCCCCCCCACACTTCTATATATAGGTCCAAGCCACACCCACTGTTCAGGAGAGATGACCCCCCCCCCCCCCCCCTTCTATATATACAGTAGGTCCAAGCCACACCCACTGTTCAGGAGAGATGGACCCCCCCCCCCCCCCCCCCCCCTTCTATATATACAGTAGGTCCAAGCCACACCCACTGTTCACGGGAGATGGACCCCCCCCCACCCCCTTCTATATATACAGTAGGTCCAAGCCACACCCACTGTTCAGGAGAGATGGGCCCCCCCCCCCCCTTCTATATACAGTAGGTCCAAGCCACACCCACTGTTCAGGAGAGATGGACCCCCCCCCGCACTTCTATATATACAGTAGGTCCAAGCCACACCCACTGTTCAGGGGAGATAGACCCCCCCCCCCCACACTTCTATATACAGTAGGTCCAAGCCACACCCACTGTTCAGGGGAGATAGACCCCCCCCCCCCTTCTATATATACAGTAGGTCCAAGCCACACCCACTGTTCAGGAGAGATGGACCCCCCCCCCCCCCTTCTATATATACAGTAGGTCCAAGCCACACCCACTGTTCAGGGGAGATGGACCCCCCCCCCCTTCTATATATACAGTAGGTCCAAGCCACACCCACTGTTCAGGGGAGATGGACCCCCCCCCCCCCCCCCCTTCTATATATACAGTAGGTCCAAGCCACACCCACTGTTCAGGGGAGATGGACCCCCCCCCCCTCTTCTATATATAGGTCCAAGCCACACCCACTGTTCAGGGGAGATGGACCCCTCCCCCCTCTTCTATATATAGGTCCAAGCCACACCCACTGTTCAGGGAGATGGACCCCCCCTCTCCCCCCTTCTATATATACAGTAGGTCCAAGCCACACCCACTGTTCAGGGGAGATGGACCCCACCCCCCCTTCTATATATACAGTAGGTCCAAGCCACACCCACTGTTCAGGGGAGATGGACCCCCCCCCCCCCTTCTATATATACAGTAGGTCCAAGCCACACCCACTGTTCAGGGGAGATGGACCCCCCCCCCCCCCTTCTATATATACAGTAGGTCCAAGCCACACCCACTGTTCAGGGGAGATGGGCCCCCCCCCCCCCCCCTCTATAAACAGTAGGTCCAAGCCACACCCACTGTTCAGGGGAGATGGACCCCCCCCCCCCCTTCTATATATACAGTAGGTCCAAGCCACACCCACTGTTCAGGGGAGATGGACCCCCCCCCCCCCCTTCTATATATACAGTAGGTCCAAGCCACACCCACTGTTCAGGGGAGATGGACCCCCCCCCCCCCCTTCTATATATACAGTAGGTCCAAGCCACACCCACTGTTCAGGGGAGATGGACCCCCCCTTCTATATATACAGTAGGTCCAAGCCACACCCACTGTTCAGGAGAGATGGACCCCCCCCCCCCCCTTCTATATATACAGTAGGTCCAAGCCACACCCACTGTTCAGGGGAGATGGACCCCCCCCCCCCCCCTTCTATATATACAGTAGGTCCAAGCCACACCCACTGTTCAGGGGAGATGGGCTCCCCCCACCTTATATATATACAGTAGGTCCAAGCCACACCCACTGTTCAGGGGAGATGGACCCCCCCCCCCCCTTCTATATATACAGTAGGTCCAAGCCACACCCACTGTTCAGGGGAGATGGACCCCCCCCCCCCCCTCTTCTATATATACAGTAGGTCCAAGCCACACCCACTGTTCAGGGGAGATGGACCCCCCCCCCCCCTTCTATATATACAGTAGGTCCAAGCCACACCCACTGTTCAGGGGAGATGGACCCCCCCCCCCCTTCTATATATACAGTAGGTCCAAGCCACACCCACTGTTCAGGGGAGATGGACCCCCCCCCCCCCTTCTATATATACAGTAGGTCCAAGCCACACCCACTGTTCAGGGGAGATGGACCCCCCCTCCCCCCTCTTCTATATATACTATATTATACAGTAGGTCCAAGCCACACCCACTGTTCAGGAGAGATGGACCCCCCCCCCCCACACTTCTATATATACAGTAGGTCCAAGCCCACACCCACTGTTCAGGAGAGATGGACCCCCCCCCCCCCCCCCCCTTCTATATATACAGTAGGTCCAAGCCACACCACTGTTTCAGGGGAGATGGACCCCCCCCCCCCCCTTCTATATATACAGTAGGTCCAAGCCACACCCACTGTTCAGGGAGATAGACCCCCCCCCCCCCCCCCTTCTATATATACAGTAGGTCCAAGCCACACCCACTGTTCAGGGGAGATAGACCCCCCCCCCCCCCTTCTATATATACAGTAGGTCCAAGCCACACCCACTGTTCAGGGGAGATCGACCCCCCCCCCCCCCCTTCTATATATACAGTAGGTCCAAGCCACACCCACTGTTAAGGGGAGATAGACCCCCCCCCCCCTTCTATATATACAGTAGGTCCAAGCCACACCCACTGTTCAGGGGAGATCGACCCCCCCCCCCCCCCTTCTATATATACAGTAGGTCCAAGCCACACCCACTGTTCAGGGGAGATGGGCCCCCCCCCCCCTCCTCTATATAGATCCAAGCCACACCCACTGTTCAGGGGAGATGGACCCCCCCCCCTTCTTCCTCGTGTTTAGTGCCATTAGTTTTCAGATTTTATGACGGTCGGCTCATTAGATTGTCGATTTTAAGACCTTTCGCCCCATTTCTTTGTCAATATTAAGACCATTCGTGCTATTTCGGTGTCGATATTTTTCCTGGCGAACGATAAGTGAGCCTGTAATTTTGGAAGAATCAGCCTTCGGCCGGGACATTTTTGTACCGAAAAATTTACAAATTAATCTAGAAGGGGGATCTAATGGATGTTTTTTCAGCTTGATGGAGGGCAAGGGAGGAAAATAATACAATAATAAAAAAGATACATAAATGATCAAATAAATACGCATATAAATATATAAATAACGTATATACACACTATATAAACTGTTCCCAATGTAATACTCATATAAATATATAAATAACGTATATACACACAATATAAACTGTTCCCAATGTAATACGCATATAAATATATAAATAACGTATATACACAGTATATAAACTGTTCCCAATGTAATACGCATATAAATATATAAATAACGTATATACACACTATATAAACTGTTCCCAATGTAATACGCATATAAATATATAAATAACGTATATACACACTATATAAACTGTTCCCAATGTAATACACATATAAATATATAAATAACGTATATACACACTATATAAACTGTTCCCAATGCCACCACCTTTATTCAGTGTCATTTAGAATTTAGAACTCGCAAACAGAACAAACAAGCCTACCAAATGTACAGTTGGCCACATAAGTTCTGTTCCTCTCCATGATCATATACATAGACATGTTAAGCGCAGGATTGAATTACCAGTGTAGTTTTGTTGTGCAATGGTTAAGGGGGGATGGGCCGGTTTTCTGGACCACTTTCTCCCTAATGTTTAGCCTTATTAGTTTTCAGATGTTAAGATGTTTGTTCCATTAGTTGGTCGATTTTAAGACCTTTTGCCACATTTCTTCGTCAATATTTAGACCTTTCGTGCTACTTAGGTGTCGATTTTTTCCCTGGCGAACAATAGTGAGCCAGTAATGTTGGAAGAACCGGCCTTCGGCCGGGAAAATTTTCTACCGAAAAATGTATCAATAAATCTAGAAGGGGGATCTAATGGACGGTTTTATTTTTTTAATTTGATGGAGGTCTAGGGAGGAAACTAGAAAAATAATGAATACATGCACAAATCGGCCAATAAGTGAACCATCCCCCCTTAACTCATTTGATTAGTCAACCGATAAATTAAAAGAACCCACACTCGCAATTCATTCATACTAATTTACTTTCATACATAACATCACGACGAGGAACAGAACTTATAAGGCCAACTGTACATATTAGTAACGTAGTGAGGTGTAGCGGAGGTGTGGCGGAGTGGTCATGCCACTGCATACATAACATCACGAGGAACAGAACTTATAAGGCCAACTGTACATATTAGTAACGTAGTGAGGTGTAGCGGAGGTGTGGTGGCGGAGGTTGGTGGAGTGGTCATGCCACTGCATACATAACATCACGAGGAACAGAACTTATAAGGCCAACTGTACATATTAGTAACGTAGTGAGGTGTAGCGGAGGTGTGGTGGAGTGGTCATGCCACTGCATACATAACATCACGACGAGGAACAGAACTTATAAGGCCAACTGTACATATTAGTAACGTAGTGAGGTGTAGCGGAGGTGTGGTGGAGTGGTCATGCCACTGCATACATAACATCACGACGAGGAACAGAACTTATAAGGCCAACTGTACATATTAGTAACGTAGTGAGGTGTAGCGGAGGTGTGGTGGAGTGGTCATGCCACTGCATACATAACATCACGACGAGGAACAGAACTTATAAGGCCAACTGTACATATTAGTAACGTAGTGAGGTGTAGCGGAGGTGTGGTGGAGTGGTCATGCCACTGCATACATAACATCACGACGAGGAACAGAACTTATAAGGCCAACTGTACATATTAGTAACGTAGTGAGGTGTAGCGGAGGTGTGGTGGAGTGGTCATGCCACTGCATACATAACATCACGAGGAACAGAACTTATAAGGCCAACTGTACATATTAGTGTTATGCCCTGTTTTTCTACAGGATTAACTTGGGTAATGTGAGTTCTAACTGACTGGGTATAGAAGGCTGCATGCACAAAACAAGGTATGAGGAATAGAGAACACAAAATAAACACACGGTAACAAGACACACGATCACATTTATTTATGTACACACTTCTGTAGTTTTCTTGATAATGATTAATATGAAACATAAGAAGGTATGAATACTCGTACTAGACAAATGATAGAATTGAACAACTAGCATTAAGTGGATCTGGATGGAGCCTAGTCTCCCACTTCCAACGTTCAGGTATTAATCTTCTGATCACTGGCTTTATTCACAAGTTGATATACTGGAGACCATAAAGTTTACTTATAGATTCATATTCACTATTAGATTTATCCCTGGTAGCTCTGGTGCACAAGTAGTAGTTCACAGACTAGATTAGACACGCGTATTTTAGAGCACGGGAATTCTAGTAACCTCAGGGGGGTACTGATCTAAGTTTTATATTCTTGTATCAGAAATACATAGAACGCAAATCAGTGGGCGAACATTCAGATATCACTAGGGTTTAACTTCTATGTAATAATATCTGGATATATGGGTAATTACGAGAGTTAATATCGCCTGTTAATTAATAAACACTGATACGCTTAGCACTTCCTAATGGAATGGTTATATATGAATTATACTGGGGCAAAGATATAGCCACTTCATAGAAATATTAATAAGTGAGTCTCTAAATAGTACTGTAACACTGTAGCACTGATAGAGTGAATCTTGGGTAGTATTTGATTGGTCTGGTCCTGGTTATCTTGCGTCCGTGATGTTGGGGGCTAACGACTGGTTACGCGGCCGTCCAGATGGTCCATATGTAGGAAGTTCTCAAGACGGATCTCTTGGCGATCGTTGCTGGCTACACTCTTATATACCCACTGGTTTATGAAGGTTATAAGGTGCACGTAGATTTCTTGTACATGGACAGATCCTTCTATCTAAATCTGCCACAGAGTCTGCCGGCTCTGGAACTCAATTCTCAGCAACAAACAATGATAGAGCTCGAGGTCAACTCTGGTGACCAACCACTGGTGGGTGTCTATCTTTCAACTGATTTTACTGGGGGCTGGAGGTTGGTTTATAGGTTCGGTGTTGGACCCTGTAGGCCATAGGGATCTCGAGTTTTGATGGACTTATTTGAGCACTCAATTGATACGGGAACTAGGTAAGGTGGTGATTACTGTTGTGGCACATGGTTGTATGGAGCCTTCATAATGTGATATAACTGAGCCTTAGTAAGAGGTACTATTTTGGCTATACTGGAAGTATTTAGGGGAGAGAGACTGGATCTACTTTGCGAGGCGGTTTGGGACAGCTGTGATAGGAGCGTCTCTCTTAGATTGCTCAGTCTTCATTCGATGGTATAGCTGAGGTGCTAATTTGGTTATCAGAGTATGCAAGAAAGGTTAATGGGATATTGTGGGTTAATAGAGGTTAGTAAAGGTGTTAGTCATACATGGTTAGTTCATTGACAGGAAGAATTCCTGTGCTACCTGGCAATGACCCGGAAGTCAAAACAGGGGTCAGGTATACCTCCGCAGGGGTAGGGGTCTCCCTCCTCGGGTGGGTGAAAGGGGTAGGTGCGCGTCCTCCCTCTGTGATGGTCGTCCGGGCGGCTGTGGCTGGGGGCTTGCCATATTACAAGTGTTTGTAATAACCCTCTGTTTATGAGACAGATGTGGGTGTTCGTAATACCAAAACCGAAGGTGCCTTGACCAGCTGGTTTAATTGGTTGGGTTGTTAATTGCATGGTTTGTTGGATGTGGTGGAGACGGGGTTGCTAACTCTGCCACATTTATCTGGAAGTATGGCAATAGAAGTTAGTCACTGGCGAGGCGGCTAGCCTCGCACTGACGATCATTTGGTACAGGGTTGTGAATGGGTTGTGAGGGAATAGATGGCATGCAAATGGTTAGTAAAGTTCTAATGGTGTTCCTTCCTACTGGGGGAAGGTAGGCTGGATAGGAGTATATATACAAAAGGTTTGAGAATGTTAGTAACGGAAAAGTAGGATATTCAGGGGGTATTGTGGAGAGGCTAGGTTAGTAGGGAGTGGAGGAGCGTGGGGGTTAACGAAAGGGAGAGGGTTAAGGGGGGCTACGTGGAAGTTTGACGCTAAGGTCTCTGGGCGTAGGGGTGGCATTAGGCTACAGTTGGTATCTTAGACTGAGGGTTACCGACAGGGAAGGTAGGGTAATTAAACGCTACCGGGGGGGGGGGGGGGGGGGGGGGGTGAGCAATAGGTGGTGGTATATGAGTCTGGAAATTATAGAATCATGTGGACTGTGGGGAAGATGAGGTTAGCTGTAGGTGTGAGCTTGACTGTGGATAAAAGTAGAGAAAAACATAGTGTACTATTACTCGTCAATACGAGGGGTTATGGACACTATTATTTGACACGATTTCTTGCTGATCTAGTTGTCCCTTGGAACTGCGTTTTCTATGAAATATAGGCCAAAGAAAGCGGCAGTTCGTAGGGGTAGCTTCGTTATGGTTTCGTGGTAGATATGCATCGAGACAATGGTAAAAGAGGGTTAGCTATACAATCTCTGGTTGGGGTAATAATTAGAGTTACTGAATGGTTGCTAACCTCTTTAGTCATTATCTCAGTCTAGGTCTTACAGGAATAATGGTTATATATACAATGGTGTACCCGTGGGTATCATAGTTTCTTATCAATTATGACATGGGGGTTAACATATTACTTCTCGGATGGAAGAACATACATAGATTTATGGGGGTGGTTGGTCTTCAGAAACTTAGTCTGGCAAGACAGGGGTTAACATATTACTTCTCGGATGGAAGAACATACATAGATTTATGGGGGCGGTTGGTCTTCAGAAACTTAGTCTGGCAAGACAAGATATTTTAGGGGGATAACATATTACTTCTCGGATGGAAGAACATACATAGATTTATGGGGGCGGTTGGTCTTCAGAAACTTAGTCTGGCAAGACAGGGGTTAACATATTACTTCTCGGATGGAAGAACATACATAGATTTATGGGAGCGGTTGGTCTTCAGAAACTTAGTCTGGCAAGACAAGGTGTAGGACACGAGAGGTAGTGGATACGCGAGGTGGGGGAAGGGTCAGCGGTTAAAAGCGATAGGCAGGTGTGGTTTGGAGCTGCTTAGCCCTGCGGGCTTCGGCCTGTCTGAACTGGTTGGCTTGGTCACATGGTCCTTCGGGCTTCTTGTTCTGGGGCATTTTACTTCCCTCTCCTTCGTTGTAGGCTCGTCCTCGAGCCTCAAGGGTGAAGTAAAGAGAAGTATAGTCATGGTGGGTCATTTGGAGGGTGTGTAGAAGGTCCCACCAGGCAAGAGAGCGAGGGTCAGGTTTCTTGTGCAGGTCTATGTAGACCTCTAGGACTGTGTCTTCGGTGTTGTGGAGGGCGGCTGCCCGGGCTTGATGTGGCCGTTGTAGACGGGCTGAGCGTCCTGTGGACGTTTTTAATTTAATATGTCTTATGAACGGTGTGTATTCGTCCTCAGTGGGGGTAGGGACGGGAGCGACGAATGGTGTGGATGTGTTCATGGTGGAGGTCAGGTATTGAGTGAGGTGTGTGGGACTGACAGGAGGCCTCTTCAGTGTGGTGAAGGGGTTAACAACTGAAGGGGAGGGACTATCGCGTGAAGGCGGAGCTGAGGGTGAAGGGGGGATCTGAGTCTGGGGTTTTTGGGGTTGTCTTGGGTGGTGTTGCAGGCTGGGAAAATATATGGAGGCAATGTGCAATATTGGTTTAGGTAAGGTGCGTGATGGAGGTGTGTGAAAAAGAAGGAGTGTGTGTGTTGTGTGGCTTGGGCTTTTAGTGGAAGAAAGGGGTTTTGTTTTTACATAGCTGTCTTCAAATCTGATGGGTCTGTTGATGATTCTACCTTTGGAGGTTCTGGTGGGAAGGTAGATTTTTGTAGTGGGACTTGAGTCGCTCGACGATGTTTTATATTGAGGGGAAGAACGCTTTACGGGTGGAGGGCATTTAGTGGGGGTGATGTAGGGGGTTATGCGAGAGGTAGATGCGTGTGGAGGTTTTTGTCGAGTAAGGGTGGTAGGAGGAATGGGAGGGGATTGGGTGGGGGTATTGATGGGGGTTCTCGGAGGGGCGACTTTGTGGGGGTGTGGAGGTCGGGTACGTCATTTTGGAGGGGCTTTGGTTGGGAGTTACTTGTGTGGTAGACGTGGTGGGTAAGGAGGGGTTGGTCGTTGGCATAGGGTGGTCTTTAGGAGGAGGTTGGTTGGGGGTTTTATGAGATGATGAGGTTGGTTGATGCGTGGGTGGGGTCGCAGGGATAGTGGAGGGGAAAAGGGTGGATGCGGGAGGGGCTAGACGAGTGGGTAGTGAGGGGAGGTTTAATTTGGAGGGTTGGGGGTAGGAAAGTGTGTTGGGTGCGTTCTTTGGTGGGGTTGGTGATTTGATGGTGGTGGAAATAGGTGGTTTTGTGGGAGTTTGGTGGGGGGGCAGATCTAGAAGGTCATTCGGGGTGATGAGGTGGGGGTTGAGAGGGGATGAGGTTGAAGGGGAAGGTATTTGCTCACGTGGGAGGGTGGGGGTGGTTATTTTTGGAATATAGTTAGAGGGGTGATGGTGTTTGCTTGTGATTATTCGTCTTCTTTCCCTTTGTGGAGGAGAATTCGACGAAGAAGAAGAAGAGGAGGAGGAGGATAGTGGTCTGGCAGCTCTACGGAACTTTGTTATCAGGGTGTGTTTTCTGGAGGGTTTAAAAGATATCAGTCGTGGGCGTAAGTTGTAGCGTGAGGTGACTGGGGTAGGTTGTGTGGTGCGGGTGGGTGTGTACTTGGTTTTAGGTGGGGGTGGAGGTTTTCTTACTGTGGTGCCTGGTGGAGGTACTTCAGGGCTAGACGGGAGGGTTTCTGTTGTGGTCGGGGTTGTGGGTGGAGGTTTTCGTACTTTGATATTTTGGGGAGGTACTTGACTATCAGAAGTGAAGGAATTGGTCATGGTGGAGGAAGGTGTGATAGTGGGGGCTTGGGGTTTGTGGAGGTTAGTTTGGGGGGTATGTTGAGGAATGATCGGCAGGTTCGGTGCTGGAGGGTTTAGGCCCTTAGGGGTTTGTAGGGGAACATTCATAGCCTGAGTGGGAGGGGTAGTAGGGGTGTTCAATTCAGGGTCGGACGTGTGGGGGGGGTAATGTCTTGTGGTTTTAGAGGTTTAAACGCTCGGACGAATCTAGTTCTGAACGTGCGAGTCACGCCGTGATAATCAATGGTGACTTGATAGGCATTTGGGACTTTGATGATGGTGTAGGGGCCGACATAGCAAGGGCCTAATTTGTTGGTGACAGGGAGGTTGGCTACCATTACGGTGTCATGGATGGCGAAAGGGTTTTTATCATCGGGGTTATCAGTTTTGGTGTCTTGACAGGTTTGGGCGGTATGGAGGGTGTTTTGCAGATGTTGTAATGGGTCAATTGTGGAGGTGTTGGAGGAGAGGTGAGCGTGATGGTGGAACGACAGTAACAGGGGGGGTACGCCGTAAACACGTTCATGAGGGGAAATACCGTCTTCTCGGGGACAGGTGTTCATGCCCCATTGTATCATTTTTATCTGTGATGGCCAGTCTGAGGTGTTAAGAGCAATAATTTTTGTATGTAACTGGTTGTTGATGGTGCGATGGCTGCGTTCGCATATAGCATTTCCTTGAGGCCAGTACGGGGATGAGAGTTTGATCTTAATACCGCATTGTTGGGTGAACTGGTGCCAAACGTGTCCACTAAATTCGGGGGCATTGTCGGATAGAAGAGCCAGGGGAAGGCCGAATATAGGGAACACTTCTGTGGCAAGCAGTGTGGCGACGGTGGTGGCTGTGTGGTCTTTAACTGGGCAGGCTATTAAAAATTTTGAATATACGTCAACAAATGTGACGATATATCGGTTGCCAGCGTAAGAAGGAAACGGGCCCATGATGTCGAAGGATAGAACTTGGAACGGTTTGTTGGCAGAAATGGTACCAGCTGGGCCTGGGGTGCGTGATCTATCCTTCCCCAATAAACAAGGCTTGCAGGATTCTGTCACACGTTGTGCAATCTTGGAGGGGTTGGGGGTCCAGTACTGATCCGCGAAGATTTTTAACATCTTCTTTTGTCCAAGGTGTATGCCGTTTCCCTCGTGGATGGCAATCATGTAGTAGTGGGCAATGGTGGGGTCTAGGACTATGTGTCCGGAGTCTGTGGCAAGTTGATCTCCCCAGTGAGTCAGTTTCTTGAAGATATTTAACGGTATCCAGGGTGGTCTGATCCTTGTTTCCCAAGATTGAATTAGTGAGGGGGCTGGGGGGGAATTATATTGGTTGATGGGGGTATGTAAGAGCTCAGTGTTTTGTAAGGCGGCTAGGTTGGTGGGTTTTTTTTTCGGTACTGGCAAACGTGACAGGGCGTCTGCATTGGTGTGAAGTTTACCTGAACGATACTGTATTGTAAAATCGTAGTCCTCTAGTGTCTCTCTCCAGCGTACCAAGATGGCTGAGTTGGTTTCGCATCTACGCAACCATTGCAAAGATTGATGGTCGGTTATTATATCTAGTTTCGCGCCCAACACAAATGACCTGAAGTGGTTGAGTACCCAAATGATCCCTAGGCACTCTCTCTTGGTGGCTGCATAATTCTGTTGGGCTTGGTTGAGTGTGGAGCTGGCATACGCTATCACATGTTCCTCTCCGTCTCTTACTTGAGCTAAAACTGCACCAATGGCGTACAGAGATACGTCGGTATAAAGACGGAAAGGTTTATGGTAATCAGGGAAAGCGACAATAGGGGATTGGATCAGCTTTTGTTTCAAAGTGTTAAAAGCGAGGTCTCTTTCAGGTATCCAGGTGAATGTGGTGTCCTTGTGGGTGAGTTGGTGGAGGGGTCTGGCTATTGCGGCAAAATGTGGGACGAAACGTCTGTAGTATGTGGCTAAACCTAGAAAAGAACGTACTCCTTTAACGGTGTTGGGTGGGGGTTGGTTTTGTATGGCTTGAAGTTTCTTGGGGTCTGGTGCAATGCCATGTTCAGATATTACGTGGCCGAGGAATTCTACCTTATTTTGTGCAATCTCGCATTTTGAGGGTTTCAATTTCAGCCCGGCGGCTCGGATTCTTTGAAGAACTTGTTTCAACCTGAGGAGGTGTTCTTCCCAGGTTTGTGTGTATACAATAATATCGTCTAGATACGCTAGGCAGGTTTCCCAGGTAAGGCCATGTAATACCGCTTCCATCAAACGGGAGAAAGTGGCGGGTCCGTTGCAGAGGCCAAAAGGTAGGAAGTTAAACTCGTAGTGGTGGCCACCACTAGTGGAAAATGCTGTTTTTTCTTGGTCCTCTGCCTTGATGGTCACTTGCCAATACCCTGCTTGCAAGTCGAGGGTAGTGAACCATCTGGATCCGTATAGGGAGTCAAGGGAATCGTCTATCCTGGGTAATGGCGTAGCGTCCTTAATGGTTACGTCATTCAATCTCCTGTAATCTACGCAAAAATGGGTTGACCCATCTTTCTTTTTTACTAGGACAACAGGGGAAGACCAGGGGCTGATGGACGGGGTAGCAATTCCGGCCTCTAACATCTCTTGGACTTGGCGTTCCTCTTCCTGGCATTGTATGGGATTTTTTCTACGGGATGGTTGTCTTATGGGGGGGCCTGTGGTGTTAATGATGTGTTGTTCAACATTGGTCTGTCCTATTTCAGTTGGTTGTTGGGCAAATACGTCACTGAACTCTAGCAATAGTTCGTACATGCTGTGTTTTTGGTGGTCGGATAATGTGTCAGGGAGGGGGTAATTTGAGACTGGTAGGGGTTTCATTGGAATCTATGGGGAGGTCATCAAATGTTTCGAGGTCTCCTATGATGAGGCCTTTTGGTAATGTCAGGGATTCTTCAGAGATATTGGCCACTAGAATGTGGTTTATGCGAGCAGAAATGATGGCGGGTTGTAGGAGGCAACGATTGGGGTCGGTGGACGTGGTAGTGGGGGAAAATATCATGTGAGTTTGGCGTATGGGTCGAAGGTTAACCCATTTTTGATGGCGGGGGGGAATTTGACATTTATCTTGAACTACAGCTGGGCTAATGAAGGTGGGGGACCAACTGGTGAGCAGGTGCTCGGTACGTATGAGGGGGGGGGGGGGAATCACTTTGGTGGGGGTCACGCGTGGGGGGGGGATTAACGGCGCGTGTGGGAGGATCAGAGGGGTGAGGTGTGAGTGATTTAGAAAACGGAATTTGTTGGTGGGACGGTGGGGGAAGAGTTAGGCATAGAACATGGGTTATTGGGGGAGGACTGATGTACTGATTTGTGGTTGTTAAAAGGACGAATTTGGGGAGTTTTGTCGGTGGCAGTGACGGTTTGTTTAAAGGTTATATGGGATTGGTGGGTTTGTCTGTCATGAGGGGGTGAGTCAAGTGTGGGGTTTGGAAGTTTTTTAGGGGTGTGAATTGTGTGGGGGTGGAAGGGAGCTACTGACGGAAAACTGTCACAAGGGAAATTTTGTTGGTGGGAAAATAGCTGAGCATTTCTGGGGGCATGGGGAAAACATTGTTGGGTACATAGGTCGGCATTTTCCCTGGAAACATGGGTACATAAATATTTGGTAGAATGTTTTTTACATACATAAGAGTCTGTCCTGGAAACATGGGAGGATTGATCCTGGACAGAGTTAGGAGAAATGTGGAGGTTTACATCATTGAGTTGCTTGGACTTGTCTTCTTTCGTTTGCTGAGGCATTTTTTCAACGGAATGAGTGGTATTTTGAGAGAACTCGGGGCAAGGGGGGGTTTTAGGAGTTACCTTAGTGCTAGCTGCAACTTGGTAATCTTGACTCAGAGTTTGTTGAGGGGGGAGGTGTTTTTTCTTTTTGTGAACTGGTTTCTGCGTGATGGGTTTGTCAGAGGGTTTGTGTTGGATTTTTTTTTTAATGAGATCAGCCTCTGGCCGCAGTCAACCTGGGCCCGGAGTTTTTGAAGGAGGTCAAGTCCAAGGAAACCATCATAATGTTTACAGTGGGAGGAAAATACTGTGAATGGGTGATAACAACAGTTATGGGGGTCAGGAGTAGTTACTGACAGGGGCAAAGTGTCTCCTAGGAGATTTAAGTAGGTATCAGCAGCTGAGATTAGTTTTGCTTTGCTAGGTAACAAGGGGCCAAATAGTCGGTGGTGTTGGTCATAATAAGACTTGAACAAACATGACTTAGCAGCTCCCGTGTCGATTAACAAGCGGACAGGAATGTCCTTGATTTTGGCCATGTAGTAAATGGGGGCAGTGCGATCAGTTATGGCGTCCCCCGCCGAGGCCATCGTGGGCGGGGGATACTTTAAAAATCCTGGGGGTCGGTATCTACCTCCTCCAGGGTTTCCTCGGTATCGTCTGAGGTCATGATATGGGGGGCTATGTCTTCGGTGTGCATTGCCTCCATTTCTTCCTCTTGTCCCCACTCCTCTTCATTTACAGAAATGCAAGGAGTACAGGGGCGAGGTTTGGCAGAGTCACGAATTTGATGGAGGGTACACTTAGCACTACAGGCAGGGAAATCATCTATCTATCTATCTATCTATATGCTCAGGCCCAATCCCCATTTTGGGGGTAGCCGACTCAAGACAGAGCAAGAACAGGGAAAACACAAAAACAACATAAAACAACAAATAAACACAGATAAAAAGCACAAACTCAAACACATCCAGGTCACCCAGGAGAAGACCCAGAGACCAGGGTCACCAAGGTCGCTCCAGCACTCCCCCGGCCCCCGACCACCCGGAGAGGTTCCGATCTCGGCAGGCAGACATGCAGCGGAGCCAAAGCCACAAGCCCTCCCACCACACTTCCAGGCGCACCCTTCATATTAATCGTCTCCCCGGGCCAGGCGCCTGATGGACAATTATCTAGTCCAACTTGCGCCTGACCCCTTACTCCAAATGACCACGTGTTCACTCAACTATTCACAAGCATTCTCCATTCACTCCTGTCCACCACCACTTCCCCTGCCTGATCTATAGTCATTCCTCTATCATCCAAAGCCTTTCTTACACAGTCTCTCCATCTCAATGGGGGTCTTCCTGTCCTTCTATCTCCCCTTGTACCTGACTCACATATTCTCTTTGTAAGCCTTTCATCTCCCATTCGTTCAACATGACCATACCAGCTCAGCACCCTTCTGTCCACTCTGGCTGACAAATGTTCCTGCTGCCCCACTCTCCTACGTATCTCTTCATTCCTCAATCTGTCTCTACGAGTAACTCCACACATACTCCTCAAGCAGCTCATCTCCATCACATCCAGCCCTCTTTTCTCCTGTTTCTTCAGAGCCCATTGTGACGTTAACCACTCCATTAGAACCGCATGGCTTGTCCTACAGTGACTCGCTAGGATCGCCAGGGCAGTGGATGGGGCTACAGTTTATGTATTAGAGTGTGCTTTATTTCATATGAAAGCTCGTGTCATGGGTAGTCCAGAAAGGCTCTTTGTTTTCACCCATGTCAAGGCTTTCTATATTTAATTGTAAAGTATATGTTTTATCATTAACTAGTAATGATGGGATCTGGGAGAGAGAGAGAGAGTAGAACAGAGTAAGAGGGGGGCGCGCAGTGTTTTTGCCACGCTCGATGACGTCACGGCTGGCTGCCTCGTGGGGGTTGGTTGAGGGAGGTCCTTACCATGTTGCTTCTTTGCTAGTGGCTAGAGGACTTGTTACCGCTGTACTTTGCACGGTGAAAACTAGTCCCGGTATATATACAGGTTCCTCGCCACTCTCTCCCTCAGATCTGGTTTCTAGAACGCATCCATCTTTATCCCTTGCTACCTGTCCCCGCTCTGCACCTGAGAATCTTTTCCTCTGCCTACCTCTCTCTTTTTTCATATCTTTCACCACCTTTTATTAAGATTATACCCCCTCTGGTTAACTCTGCAAAATCAGCTTCATGCTGGCCAGTTGTATTGTGCGTTAAGGTCTGATATAACCCATGTATGTTAGTTGTTAAGATAAGTTGATCACGAAGCATTGGTTGGCATTCATATTGTTTAGTAACGCTTCCTATAATTATCAGTGTTCTGCTGGATTAGATAATGCTAGACTAGGGGTCTGACATTATAAGGTATTGTTTCCTATGAGTGCTGGCTTTAGGAAAAAGATGCACGACATACCTGAGAACTGGAGTTGATTGAGTAAATTCTAGTCTGTGTGCCATTGAGAGTAGAGCATGCACGAATGAGGGCTTTTTGCCTATACCATTCTGCACTGTTCTAAGCTCGTTGTTTGTCTTTGAGGTACGCCAGGAGAACGCTTAATACTTCGGTATTAAGGTTTCTCAAGAGAGCTACCCTTCCCTATAACGTAATATTTGACGCACAGACTTGAGATTTGCACTAGGCTATGCAGCATGCCATGCACACCAGTATCTCGTATCATTGACTCTAGCTAGACTTTATCAATCATAGTAGACATTAAGTATAGTAAACCAAGTACTCTTTTTATGCATACCCATTTATGATTACACAAGCATTTCGCAGCCTAGTTTGATGTATGGAGACACAAACGACTTAGGCTCTTTTTGTTGATAGGAATACTGCAGTGTCGTGGCGATTATTATTGTTGTAGTGTTTAGGATATTCTTGGCTCCGACGGCATTATATATTATGCCTTTTTGTGTGCATAGCCTGCACGAGCATTGTTCCGCTGCCTGCCTTTTTGGGTTCCATTTCCGATACGAGCATCTTTATAGCATCTAACATTTAAAGAAGATTCCTTGTTAGTGTTGAAGGACTTTAGTGCACTTTCTTTCATGCAGGAGTGCCTGACATTTATTGATTAAAGTAACGTAAGCTGTAATGTAGGGATGAGTTAAGTTACCCATTAACATTTTTATTTAACAAGTCATTGGAGACAGGTATAGTTCCAGAAGCTTGGAAGCTTGCAAACGTAGTTCCCATCTTCAAAAAAGGTGACAAATCAATAGCATCCAATTACCGTCCCATTAGTCTTACATCAATCATAGGAAAGCTACTAGAGTCAATTATTGCTAGTAAAATTAGAAACCACTTAGATACATTTAATTTAATAAATTCTTCTCAGCATGGATTCACTCAGGGACGTTCTTGCCTTACTAATTTGCTTAGTTTTTTCTCAGAGGTATTTGAAGCAGTAGATAATGACAAGTCATATGATATAATATATTTAGATTTCAGTAAAGCTTTCGACAGAGTCCCCCATGAGAGATTGATGAGAAAGGTTGAGGCGCATGGAATAGGTGGGGCGTTGTTGGGATGGATTAGGTCATGGCTAATTGGTAGGAAGCAGAGAGTCAGCATAAATGGTACGAAGTCAGAATGGGGAGCAGTCAAAAGTGGTGTCCCCCAGGGATCTGTATTAGGTCCTCTGTTGTTTGTTATATACATAAATGACCTTGATTTAGGTATAACTAGTAGGATAAGTAAATTTGCAGACGATACCAAAATGGGGAGAACAATTGATTCAGATAGAGATATAGAGTGCCTTCAAAGGGATCTAGATACCTTACACGAATGGTCAGTAAATTGGCAGATGAAGTTTAACATTGACAAATGCAAGGTATTAAAGATAGGGAAGATGCATACAAATGTTAAATATAAACTAGCTAATGTGGAATTAGAAAACTCGAATTGTGAGAAAGATCTAGGTGTGTTTGTTAGCAATGATTTGAAGCCTAGACAACAGTGTATAAGCGTTCGAAACAAGGCAAACAGGATTCTCGGGTTCATCTCAAGGAGTGTGAGTAACAGAACTGCTGATGTTATCTTAAAACTTTACTTGTCATTAGTGAGACCCCATATGGATTATGCTGTTCAATTTTGGTGTCCTTATTACAGAATGGACATAGATTCATTGGAGAGAGTACAACGTAGAATGACAAAAATGATCCATAATATTAGAAATCTTCCGTATAAAGAAAGGTTGAAGAAATTAGGCTTGCATTCGTTAGAGAGACGCAGAGTTAGAGGGGATATGATAGAGGTGTTCAAGTGGGTTAGTGGGATTAACAAAGGGGACATGACAAATGTACTAAAGTTCAGTGATAGCGAAAGAACTCGTACCAATGGTTTCAAATTAGATAAATTTCGTTTCAGAAAAGATATAGGCAAATATTGGTTTGGTAACAGAGTTGTAGATGGGTGGAATGGACTACCAAGTGCTATAGTGGGATTAAAAACGATAGGGAGCTTTAAGATAAAATTGGATAAGCATATGGACGAGAAGGGTTGGGTGTGATGGGGGATCAGCAGGGTTGGGCCAATCAGCGCTCTGCAGACCCCCGTAATCCTGCGTTAATCTCTAACCGTTTTGGTAAGATGATCCTCAGGGTATTAGAGTGTTGAGCCTATAATTGGGCTTTGTAATTGGGGTTGTGTGGGACAGGGATCTGCCTTGCTTAGGCCAATCGGCTTTCTGCAGACTCCCATTTTCTTATGTTCTTATGTTCTTATGTAACTTCTCTTACCACCTTACTTTGCATACCATAACCAAGCACCTTCGGTTATAGGTAGTAATAGGCTGTTTTCACATAACATTAAGCCTAGAGTAGACGCACATTTATTGAGAGTTTGATAGCCTATTATTGCATATAGAATTCTGTAGAGTATTTGTGTTCTTTGTTCACTGGGAATATACATCAGAGGTTGGATCTAGCGCTTTCCGTTGTAGCATTTATGCCATTACTAGTCTAATGAATAAGAGCCCTAATATATTTAAACCCCAGTCGTAACACCATGTCTCAGCCCCATACATCACTGTTGGCACAACAATTCCTTGATACAGTGCACTTTTTACTTTCACTTCGAGATTTCTTGTCTTCCACATACTTCCCATTGCTCCGAAAACCTTCCTTCCTTCACACACTCTCTGTTTTACCTCCACTTCCATACCTCCACTCCTGCTTATCGTTCCTCCTAGATATTTAAAACACTCTACTTGTTCCAATATTTCCCCATCCAGCCTCACATCTAGATTCACCCTATGCTCTCCCCTATTACACACCATTACTTTACTTTTATGGACGTTCACCTTCAGTTTCCTCCTTCCACAAACCACACCAAACTCTTTGACTACCCGCTGCAGTTTCTCATCAGAATCCGCCACCAATGCTGTGTCATCAGCGAACAGCAACTGATTCAACTCCCAATCTCTACCATTCTTCCCTACTAAACCCAATCCTCTTCCCATAGTTCTCCTTTTCACCTCCCTCACCACACCACCCATAAACATATTAAACAGCCATGGTGACATTACACAACCCTGTCGCAAACCTACCTTTACCTCAAACCATTCACTCAACTCACCATTTCCTACTCTCACACATGCTCTGCTCCCTTCATAAAAACTCTTAACTGCTTCTAACAAATTTCCTCCTATTTCATAAATCCTTAACACCTTCCACATTGCTTCACGGTCCACACGATCATACGCTTTTTCCAAGTCCATAAATGCCCAAAATATCTCCTTATGCTTCTCTAAATACTTCTCGCATAACTGTCTTACTGCAAACATCTGATCCATGAAATCATAGGGGTTGATAATCACTAATGTAGGGTTCTTACGTTGGTAGGGGTTGTAGGTTTTGTTCCGGTTGAAGATTCTGTGTGGCTGGGTAGGTTGGAACCGGGGCCTACTGGGTTGGGGCTTGCCGGAAGGGTAGGTAGGTTTGTTGTGGAAGGATGAGGATGGGTAGGCATTCTTGGAGTTGAAGGTTTGAGCCTTGGGGTTTTGGTTGTCGAGGTGCTGCGGGTGTGTGGGGAACCTCTTGATTACAGCGATTTGGGTGGGTGTTTCTGTGTGCACGGCCAAAATTCGTCGGATCGTCATGAGATCTTTTTGATATCCTACGAAATCGTGCACACGGAAATGATTCTTTACTGCTGAGGGCAATATTGATACAAGGTTGACCAGAATCTGCTGTTCTTGCTGGATTCTGGTCAATGTGGGGAAAGACACTTTGATATGTTGGGCGATCTTATTCACTGTGATGGAGTTTCCTGGTTATCTTGAGTTGGTGATGTCGGGGGTTAACAGCTGCTCTGGGGCCGTCTAAGTTGTCCGGTAGTGTAGAGAAGGTTACAGATGGGTTAATGGGTATGGGGTCTTAAATATGGTTCCGTAACGGTGGGGAAGACAGTTGGTCACAATATTGAACTAACGCAATTATTCTGAGTGGGTAGCTGTGAACGAATACTTGACTATTCTGACCTTTAATTAACCGGTGATGAAGTTCCGATATGTTACTCTTGGATGGGGACCTTAAATACAGTGTCTCAGGCATAGGCCGGATTAACAAGGTATCGGACGAATGTAAGATAGTCGGGGGAAGTAACTTTCTTATATGTCTCCGGTCTTTGAAATAGCTTCAAGGAACTCGGGCGGTTTTGAAACCTTTAAGTTAACAATCCTGTTTGGGAGGCCACAGACAATTGTTACCAAGGAGTTATTCTTGCAGAGTGTTCAATCAAGAGTTTCTCATATAATCCCTTCTAACATAGCAAGATCTTTCTGTCCTAGATCAAGTATGAGTCGAATGTACTAGTGTCAACTATTCTAATTTAGTTGCTGTTGGAAGGCATTTTCCTGCTTCAACAACCACTAAACTATAACAGAAAACGTACTCGGATGGTTAATTGTTGAAGGTTAATTTACCTACTCACAGATTTCACACACTACGGGTGCCGAATTATCAGGAATCTTGAGGGATGGAGTATACTAGACTTTCAAACAGAGCGGTTGGCTGTTGAATTGAGAGCTAATAATGAACTGGCTGAGTTTGGCCTCTGCGGTAGCATTTATAGGGTTGGTCAAAGTGGGGTGGTGAACTTTAGAACTACTGGATGTCGGGGGTTAGGAAGAAGTTAATTTATTCTTTTGAACTTAGTGGGGTAGTGAAAGAGGTCTTTATATCTTCAGTATGTAGTTCGTAATGTGATTGATTATTGTGGACATCTTTACTCTAGTACAAGTTACTATTAGAGTTGTAGAGAATAGGATTTGGTCAAGGGGGGCACTACTTTACAGGGTGCCGTACTGGCCCATGCTAGTAGGCATTATTCATCATTATACATAAGTATCCTTCTCTGGTCTAGCTGAAATGCTATTAGGAATCTAGGACTGGTAAAGGATGATTCTGGGTTTTGCTAAGGATTGTATAGGATAGCATGTTGGCAGGTAACTAGAACTTTTAGTTCGTTTTAGTTTGGAGGCTCACCTGGTGTTTGGCAAGAATTTGGTTTGACCGTCTGGGTCAGTGTGTACCTACGCGAGGAAGACGCACAGGTTGGGGCCCCCCCCCAACCTGTGCGTCTTCCCCGCGTAGGTACACACTGACAATTAACAATCCTGTTTGGGAGGCCACAGACAATTGTTACCAAGGAGTTATTCTTGCAGAGTGTTCAATCAAGAGTTTCTCATATAATCCCTTCTAACATAGCAAGATCTTTCTGTCCTAGATCAAGTATGAGTCGAATGTACTAGTGTCAACTATTCTAATTTAGTTGCTGTTGGAAGGCGTTTTCCTGCTTGGGATCCCCTGGGGTAGGGGGGCATGCCGCACCTTAAATAATGCGGCATCGAGTTCTTTACGTTAATTAGACTGTGATATAATTTTAGGTTGTCATGATATACACTTTTAGTTATGGTTGATCATTGAATCTAGTTTTCACTTATGAGTATCACTCATGGGGGTTATGAATAGTGATTTTGTTAAAGTTCAAAGTCAGGGGAACACACTCTTTTTAGGGGGGTAGAGGCGGTTGCCCTAGCCTCGCGCTGTCTGCCCTTCTGGGTCGAGTTGCGAGTTTGACTATACATGTTAGAGGATAGTTAATTGAGGTAACAAGGATAGGGTTTACATTCTACTTACTGGGGCTTGGAAAAGAAACTGAATCGGCACTTTATAACATCCTTATGGACATATTTGAAGGTGGGAGGTTGAGTTTTTGGGGGGCGCCTGGTGTGAGGCTATATATTTTGGGCATGTCACGGTTGTCTCTCGTGAACTTTGATATTGACCCTTAACACTCTGGGCATAGGGGTGGCATTTCCCTACGGTGAAAACAGGTACAGTGGTGTGGTTTGTTGGTGGTGTCTGAGGGAAGAAGTGACAGGGTGATTCAAAAGGTTATGTGTGTGCGTATGTGTAGGTGGAAGGTATGATGGATGAACTTTGTCGTTCTAGGCATGCATCTTTGTGATAGGGTTATGCCTCATCTCTAAGAGATGTGGTTCATTTATAGGGTTGTATAGTACAACGCTGATTCGATGTATTTATCTGCTTTTGGGCATTGTTCATAGTTTGCATAGAGTCATGGTTAAATTATATTGGTAGGTAGTACAACTTAGGAGAATTATATTTGACACTGGTATATTGTTTTATTTACCTTAATATGATTATGTGTGTGGTATATATATGTTATGTGGATGTTAAAAAGGTTGGGAGTAAATCACTCTTGGCCGACGTGTCTTTGGGATCTTTCGTTTTCCTGTCGTGTTGGTGTCGGTCTCCTGGTCAATCCGGGCGACCCTCCGTTGTATGACAGGTGTGCCCTGTGAGAGTCTTGTTCTAGACTCAGTGGTCTGGTTAAACAAACTTTTAATTTAATGACAGGTGTGGCGGCGTCCTTTGATCTTGCGCGCGTCTTCCTCTTTCTCCTCTGGCTGCTGGGTCCCTTCGTGTCGGTCGGCTTTCGCTCTGGTGCTTTCGGGATTGCTATTGTGTTGTTGCTTGGGAGAGTGGTGGGGGAACTCCTTTTGGGGGTATTTTAGAACTATTAACTGATCGTATTAAGGGGGAATGGTTAATTTTTTGGTAGATTTTTTTTATATTTATTTTTTTCTAGTTTCCTCCCCAAACCTCCATCAAACATAAACAAATGCAACACCAGGATCCCCCTTCAAGATATATTTGTAAATGTTTCGGTATATAAATGTCCCGACCAAAGGCCAGTTCCTCCTAAACTACAGGCTCGCTATCGCTCGCCATGAACAAAATGACACCGAAATGACACGGTCATAATATTGACAAAGAAAAGGGGCGAAAGATCTTGAACTCGCCAAACTAATGAGCTGAACGTCTTATAATCTGCAAACTAAAGGGGCTAAGCATGAGGGAGAAGGGGGACCAGACAAACGGACCATCTCCCCTTATTAACCTTCTTAGTATCAGGACGCATTTCTTAATTATATGCTGCTGGCTACTATTAGATGACTGTATGCAGTTAATTATATGCTGCTGGCTACTATTAGATGACTGTATGCAGTTAATTATATGCTGCTGGCTACTATTAGATGACTGTGTGCAGTTAATTATATGCTGCTGGCTACTATTAGATGACTGTATGCAGTTAATTATATGCTGCTGGCTACTATTAGATGACTGTATGCAGTTAATTATATGCTGCTGGCTACTATTAGATGACTGTATGCAGTTAATTATATGCTGCTGGCTACTATTAGATGACTGTATGCAGTTAATTATATGCTGCTGGCTACTATTAGATGACTGTATGCAGTTAATTATATGCTGCTGGCTACTATTAGATGACTGTATGCAGTTAATTATATGCTGCTGGCTACTATTAGATGACTGTATGCAGTTAATTATATGCTGCTGGCTACTATTAGATGACTGTATGCAGTTAATTATATGCTGCTGGCTACTATTAGATGACTGTATGCAGTTAATTATATGCTGCTGGCTACTATTAGATGACTGTATGCAGTTAATTATATGCTGCTGGCTACTATTAGATGACTGTATGCAGTTAATTATATGCTGCTGGCTACTATTAGATGACTGTATGCAGTTAATTATATGCTGCTGGCTACTATTAGATGACTGTATGCAGTTAATTATATGCTGCTGGCTACTATTAGATGACTGTATGCAGTTAATTATATGCTGCTGGCTACTATTAGATGACTGTATGCAGTTAATTATATGCTGCTGGCTACTATTAGATGACTGTATGCAGTTAATTATATGCTGCTGGCTACTATTAGATGACTGTATGCAGTTAATTATATGCTGCTGGCTACTATTAGATGACTGTATGCAGTTAATTATATGCTGCTGGCTACTATTAGATGACTGTATGCAGTTAATTATATGCTGCTGGCTACTATTAGATGACTGTATGCAGTTAATTATATGCTGCTGGCTACTATTAGATGACTGTATGCAGTTAATTATATGCTGCTGGCTACTATTAGATGACTGTATGCAGTTAATTATATGCTGCTGGCTACTATTAGATGACTGTATGCAGTTAATTATATGCTGCTGGCTACTATTAGATGACTGTATGCAGTTAATTATATGCTGCTGGCTACTATTAGATGACTGTATGCAGTTAATTATATGCTGCTGGCTACTATTAGATGACTGTATGCAGTTAATTATATGCTGCTGGCTACTATTAGATGACTGTATGCAGTTAATTATATGCTGCTGGCTACTATTAGATGACTGTATGCAGTTAATTATATGCTGCTGGCTACTATTAGATGACTGTATGCAGTTAATTATATGCTGCTGGCTACTATTAGATGACTGTATGCAGTTAATTATATGCTGCTGGCTACTATTAGATGACTGTATGCAGTTAATTATATGCTGCTGGCTACTATTAGATGACTGTATGCAGTTAATTATATGCTGCTGGCTACTATTAGATGACTGTATGCAGTTAATTATATGCTGCTGGCTACTATTAGATGACTGTATGCAGTTAATTATATGCTGCTGGCTACTATTAGATGACTGTATGCAGTTAATTATATGCTGCTGGCTACTATTAGATGACTGTATGCAGTTAATTATATGCTGCTGGCTACTATTAGATGACTGTATGCAGTTAATTATATGCTGCTGGCTACTATTAGATGACTGTATGCAGTTAATATATGCTGCTGGCTACTATTAGATGACTGTATGCAGTTAATTATATGCTGCTGGCTACTATTAGATGACTGTATGCAGTTAATTATATGCTGCTGGCTACTATTAGATGACTGTATGCAGTTAATTATATGCTGCTGGCTACTATTAGATGACTGTATGCAGTTAATTATATGCTGCTGGCTACTATTAGATGACTGTATGCAGTTAATTATATGCTGCTGGCTACTATTAGATGACTGTATGCAGTTAATTATATGCTGCTGGCTACTATTAGATGACTGTATGCAGTTAATTATATGCTGCTGGCTACTATTAGATGACTGTATGCAGTTAATTATATGCTGCTGGCTACTATTAGATGACTGTATGCAGTTAATTATATGCTGCTGGCTACTATTAGATGACTGTATGCAGTTAATTATATGCTGCTGGCTACTATTAGATGACTGTATGCAGTTAATTATATGCTGCTGGCTACTATTAGATGACTGTATGCAGTTAATTATATGCTGCTGGCTACTATTAGATGACTGTATGCAGTTAATTATATGCTGCTGGCTACTATTAGATGACTGTATGCAGTTAATTATATGCTGCTGGCTACTATTAGATGACTGTATGCAGTTAATTATATGCTGCTGGCTACTATTAGATGACTGTATGCAGTTAATTATATGCTGCTGGCTACTATTAGATGACTGTATGCAGTTAATTATATGCTGCTGGCTACTATTAGATGACTGTATGCAGTTAATTATATGCTGCTGGCTACTATTAGATGACTGTATGCAGTTAATTATATGCTGCTGGCTACTATTAGATGACTGTATGCAGTTAATTATATGCTGCTGGCTACTATTAGATGACTGTATGCAGTTAATTATATGCTGCTGGCTACTATTAGATGACTGTATGCAGTTAATTATATGCTGCTGGCTACTATTAGATGACTGTATGCAGTTAATTATATGCTGCTGGCTACTATTAGATGACTGTATGCAGTTAATTATATGCTGCTGGCTACTATTAGATGACTGTATGCAGTTAATTATATGCTGCTGGCTACTATTAGATGACTGTATGCAGTTAATTATATGCTGCTGGCTACTATTAGATGACTGTATGCAGTTAATTATATGCTGCTGGCTACTATTAGATGACTGTATGCAGTTAATTATATGCTGCTGGCTACTATTAGATGACTGTATGCAGTTAATTATATGCTGCTGGCTACTATTAGATGACTGTATGCAGTTAATTATATGCTGCTGGCTACTATTAGATGACTGTATGCAGTTAATTATATGCTGCTGGCTACTATTAGATGACTGTATGCAGTTAATTATATGCTGCTGGCTACTATTAGATGACTGTATGCAGTTAATTATATGCTGCTGGCTACTATTAGATGACTGTATGCAGTTAATTATATGCTGCTGGCTACTATTAGATGACTGTATGCAGTTAATTATATGCTGCTGGCTACTATTAGATGACTGTATGCAGTTAATTATATGCTGCTGGCTACTATTAGATGACTGTATGCAGTTAATTATATGCTGCTGGCTACTATTAGATGACTGTATGCAGTTAATTATATGCTGCTGGCTACTATTAGATGACTGTATGCAGTTAATTATATGCTGCTGGCTACTATTAGATGACTGTATGCAGTTAATTATATGCTGCTGGCTACTATTAGATGACTGTATGCAGTTAATTATATGCTGCTGGCTACTATTAGATGACTGTATGCAGTTAATTATATGCTGCTGGCTACTATTAGATGACTGTATGCAGTTAATTATATGCTGCTGGCTACTATTAGATGACTGTATGCAGTTAATTATATGCTGCTGGCTACTATTAGATGACTGTATGCAGCCACTTATATGCTGCTGGCTACTATTAGATGACTGTATGCAGTTAATTATATGCTGCTGGCTACTATTAGATGACTGTATGCAGTTAATTATATGCTGCTGGCTACTATTAGATGACTGTATGCAGTTAATTATATGCTGCTGGCTACTATTAGATGACTGTATGCAGTTAATTATATGCTGCTGGCTACTATTAGATGACTGTATGCAGTTAATTATATGCTGCTGGCTACTATTAGATGACTGTATGCAGTTAATTATATGCTGCTGGCTACTATTAGATGACTGTATGCAGTTAATTATATGCTGCTGGCTACTATTAGATGACTGTATGCAGTTAATTATATGCTGCTGGCTACTATTAGATGACTGTATGCAGTTAATTATATGCTGCTGGCTACTATTAGATGACTGTATGCAGTTAATTATATGCTGCTGGCTACTATTAGATGACTGTATGCAGTTAATTATATGCTGCTGGCTACTATTAGATGACTGTATGCAGTTAATTATATGCTGCTGGCTACTATTAGATGACTGTATGCAGTTAATTATATGCTGCTGGCTACTATTAGATGACTGTATGCAGTTAATTATATGCTGCTGGCTACTATTAGATGACTGTATGCAGTTAATTATATGCTGCTGGCTACTATTAGATGACTGTATGCAGTTAATTATATGCTGCTGGCTACTATTAGATGACTGTATGCAGTTAATTATATGCTGCTGGCTACTATTAGATGACTGTATGCAGTTAATTATATGCTGCTGGCTACTATTAGATGACTGTATGCAGTTAATTATATGCTGCTGGCTACTATTAGATGACTGTATGCAGTTAATTATATGCTGCTGGCTACTATTAGATGACTGTATGCAGTTAATTATATGCTGCTGGCTACTATTAGATGACTGTATGCAGTTAATTATATGCTGCTGGCTACTATTAGATGACTGTATGCAGTTAATTATATGCTGCTGGCTACTATTAGATGACTGTATGCAGTTAATTATATGCTGCTGGCTACTATTAGATGACTGTATGCAGTTAATTATATGCTGCTGGCTACTATTAGATGACTGTATGCAGTTAATTATATGCTGCTGGCTACTATTAGATGACTGTATGCAGTTAATTATATGCTGCTGGCTACTATTAGATGACTGTATGCAGTTAATTATATGCTGCTGGCTACTATTAGATGACTGTATGCAGTTAATTATATGCTGGTCGGTACTATTAGATGACTGTATGCAGTTAATTATATGCTGCTGGCTACTATTAGATGACTGTATGCAGTTAATTATATGCTGCTGGCTACTATTAGATGACTGTATGCAGTTAATTATATGCTGCTGGCTACTATTAGATGACTGTATGCAGTTAATTATATGCTGCTGGCTACTATTAGATGACTGTATGCAGTTAATTATATGCTGCTGGCTACTATTAGATGACTGTATGCAGTTAATTATATGCTGCTGGCTACTATTAGATGACTGTATGCAGTTAATTATATGCTGCTGGCTACTATTAGATGACTGTATGCAGTTAATTATATGCTGCTGGCTACTATTAGATGACTGTATGCAGTTAATTATATGCTGCTGGCTACTATTAGATGACTGTATGCAGTTAATTATATGCTGCTGGCTACTATTAGATGACTGTATGCAGTTAATTATATGCTGCTGGCTACTATTAGATGACTGTATGCAGTTAATTATATGCTGCTGGCTACTATTAGATGACTGTATGCAGTTAATTATATGCTGCTGGCTACTATTAGATGACTGTATGCAGTTAATTATATGCTGCTGGCTACTATTAGATGACTGTATGCAGTTAATTATATGCTGCTGGCTACTATTAGATGACTGTATGCAGTTAATTATATGCTGCTGGCTACTATTAGATGACTGTATGCAGTTAATTATATGCTGCTGGCTACTATTAGATGACTGTATGCAGTTAATTATATGCTGCTGGCTACTATTAGATGACTGTATGCAGTTAATTATATGCTGCTGGCTACTATTAGATGACTGTATGCAGTTAATTATATGCTGCTGGCTACTATTAGATGACTGTATGCAGTTAATTATATGCTGCTGGCTACTATTAGATGACTGTATGCAGTTAATGATATGCTGCTGGCTACTATTAGATGACTGTATGCAGTTAATTATATGCTGCTGGCTACTATTAGATGACTGTATGCAGTTAATGATATGCTGCTGGCTACTATTAGATGACTGTATGCAGTTAATGATATGCTGCTGGCTACTATTAGATGACTGTATGCAGTTAATGATATGCTGCTGGCTACTATTAGATGACTGTATGCAGTTAATGATATGCTGCTGGCTACTATTAGATGACTGTATGCAGTTAATGATATGCTGCTGGCTACTATTAGATGACTGTATGCAGTTAATGATATGCTGCTGGCTACTATTAGATGACTGTATGCAGTTAATTATATGCTGCTGGCTACTATTAGATGACTGTATGCAGTTATATGCTGCTGGCTACTATTAGATGACTGTATGCAGTTAAATTATATGCTGCTGGCTACTATTAGATGACTGTATGCAGTTAATTATATGCTGCTGGCTACTATTAGATGACTGTATGCAGTTAATTATATGCTGCTGGCTACTATTAGATGCTGCTGGCTACTATTAGATGACTGTATGCAGTTAATTATATGCTGCTGGCTACTATTAGATGACTGTATGCAGTTTACAAAGGTTTAATACCAATCAAAGTAAAAACTATCTCAATTAAGGGGGGTCACCGTATTATTTTTATCTTTCTCTCCTTTTCTCTCTTTCTCTGGCTTGTATCCATTCGGCCACATTCAGCAAACTGTTTTAAGACGTTTATCCCCATCCAGGTGTCGATATCTTCCTGGCGAGCGATAGCGAGCCAGCATTGTATGGAGAAATCCGGCTTCGCCGGAGAAATGTTTCTATCGAAAAATGTACAAATTTAGCTTGCTGTCAAAACAAAAATATATATATGCTGGCTCGCTACCGCTCGCCAGGAAAATATTGACACCTGGATGGGGGTAAACGTCTTAAAACAGTAGGCTGAATGGGGCCGAATGGATACAAGCCAAAGAGAGAGGGGGAGAAAGAGAAAACAAGCGAGGTGGGCCCCATTAACCTTCTAACTCTCATAGCTTCTTCCTAAACTGAATAAAATCGTCTAACAATAGTCGGTATAAAATATATGCATGCGTTCTCAATTGGAATTGCTCAGGGCCTTGGGGCTGTTCGGCCAGGCAGCTTGGGGAACAACAACAACAACAACAACTGAAGGAATTAATGAAGAACTCCACAAGACAATACATATGCTAATTTAAGGGGAATGGGCCGTTTTTCTGGTCACGAAGTGTGTACAAATTCCTGTGGGCAACTGTACATATACTGTATGTAGTATATACACCATTCCTGTGGGCAACTGTACATATACTGTATGCAGTATATACACCATTCCTGTGGGCAACTGTAAAGTTGGTCAAGGATGAAAGTATACAGTTTTTCGTCTGCTATAGCCACACATAGTTTGTCATGTTGGCAGACCCTGGTAGCCATATCTCAGAGCCCGCCCACCTTATACAGGGTGTTTAAAAACGTGTTCCTGGACTTAGTTGTCAGACGGAAATATGAATATATTGCTCTATAATCTTTGACGTGAATATCACTTCGGAGATATTAAACACTTAATGTTATTGATAGATATACAAGAAATGCGAGAGTGAAAACGAAAATCAAAACGTCTACCTATATACGATATGTCAGTGGAATACAGGTCCATTTTCACACGTGGTAATATGTGGCTAATAATGTAGGGTATGGTGATATCAATGTTGCAGTTGGTTTGCAGGTGTTCTGCTGATAAAAATAATAATAATGAATAAATAAATAAATAAAAATCACAAGTAAAGCCTCATTATGCTTCGAGGACTGACTCATAAAGCAATGGCGCTCGCAAGATGAGTAAAATTGCTGGGTCATTACCCTATTGAACACACAGGCTTCCTTACGTCCATGTTTAGGAATTAGATTTTTGTGTATCTAAAGTAGACGAATATGGAGTGGCTATAAAAGATATTACGATATACACTTAACATTATAACATTCATAATAAATAATGAGTAGAAAGAGGAATCTAATAATACTTGTTAATTAATACGTAGGTAAATATTGATATTTCACTTTCATCCCCAACACTGGATTATATGTGATCCAAAGGGCAATGAAACGGAGGCGAGCGCCGCGGCTACGCGCTGTTCCAGCGTATGCCCCCAGCTTTGTTTTGCTATCTCCATAACAGTATTTAGTCACCCTGAAGGTTTATGAATAATTCTCTAACTTTTGATATTTATGGAAACGCTTTTTCGAAGCACTCCGTATATTAATTAATATATCAATATAATAAACCCCGTGTCTGTTGGGATGGTTTGAGCTAGTGGAAAGGCTGTCATGGCTGCCAACATGACAAACCATGTGTGGCTATAGCAGACGAAAAACTGTATACTTTCATCCTTGACCAACTGTACATATACTGTATGTAGTATATACACCATTCCTGTGGGCAACTGTACATATACTGTATGTAGTATATACACCATTCCTGTGGGCAACTGTACATACAGTATACTGTATGCAGTATATACACCATTAGATTCTCGCGGAGGTTTGCCATTGATATCGATGCCAGTGTTCTAGTTTACAAATTATTTATGTCTACATCATAATCCCTCAAAATCAGAATCTATATGAAGCTCACAACAACTTCCAAATACCTAAGATAAAACAGTATATGTGCTGATAACATCCTAAGCCTGAAGGTAATGCGGAAGTTAAAAATATAACTATCTGAAACTTCGAACCAGAGATCTATATACTTACCAGGCTTCGAACAGAACTCGTGGATAGTGTGTGTGTGTGGGTGGGGGGGGGGGGGGGGGACCTTGCATATGACCGTACTCAGTGTCATTTATGACGTCCTTATTCAGTGCACACGATTCAATGGAAGGTAGAGGACGTACCGGCGTTGGCTCTTCATATTTGACGGTATTGAAGGTGAGTATAGGAATTTGTTCGTGTATAATGTGCCATGTGTATTGAAATTCTATTAACGGTAAGGTCATACAGGTAATATATTCGATTACTAGCCTATAAGAACATTGTGGACTTATGACTGAGCCATATATCGTTACGTCTGCATGTATTCTAACGACTAGTAATTACAGGAATATCGTTGACCTCCAAGGCATTTAGGAATATCAGATACTGTTTGGTGTGTGTTCATTGCGTTGGTGAGGTGCGTGAATATAGAGTGGGACATTAACTCATAATTTAAGGTACAACCTATAGCAAACGAGATAACATCAATGTAGGCCACCCCACCCCTCACCCTCTCTTCCCAATTTCCATTCCTGCTAGTCCACAAACATCTATCCTCTCCTTTCTTCTCCCTCCTCCCCTCTTTCTTCGGTTCAACTTGATGATTAGAGTAAACCTGACTTTTTGGACCGACAGTAGTTTCAATTAGTTTTATATTTATACTTTTGCGTTTTTCTTTCAGATACAGTGTTCTAAAGAGGAGCTGAAATGACTATTTACCTATTATCCAATAATCTAAATACACGTCCCCTACTAATTGGGGGGGGGGGGGGGGAAATGAGGAAAATGAGGGGTCAAATAGGATTAAAAGCCTGGGGATTTTCGGGAGGTTTTAATTCCCTTCACACCCAGCATTTCGATAATCTTCAAGGACACTACATCCGCCTTATTAGAAACAATGATAACATTCAAGACCTCTTTCGCCGCCTTATTAGAAATAATTTATTAGGGAAAATAGGGACCAATAGACTCTCCATATTTTTCTCATTATAGTCCGCATGGAGGAATTTCGTTATCGACACTTGAAAAAACCCGATTACACCGAAAAATAACACTGAAAATAATGTCCCGAACGTAAACAAAGCATTGCACCCGATGAATCCTTCGACCTGGGTCCTCTTCTTCTTGTTTTGAAAGATGCGGTGAGTGCGATTCACCCAATAAATGGCTTGAACGTTACTCACAAAAACGATATTATATTAGGGTTAGGTTAGGTTAGGTTAGGTTAATCTAATCTAATATTTGTACATTTTGGAAGCGTGCATGGCCTCCCCACAATTTTCGGTATTATTCTATAATTGCACCTATATGAGCTAAACAAATTATTATTCTATTTAACAGGAAGGTACGAGGAGGTAAGTGATGTGGTATAGGTGGCAATATGCGGAAATGGATTATAAGGGCATTCTGCTCCCCTCTTAACCCCTTACGAAAATCTACGGTTATTCACTCCACCCCAACTGAATTTCTACCGTTTTACCCAACCAGCGGGGGTGTGGGGGTGGCAGCCCCCACCCATAATACTAGGTTAGGTTAGGTAAGGTTGTTAGGTTAGGCTAATGTCTCTCTTAAACATTGTAAATCCGTGTCACATCTAGATTGATAGACTTTTGTCAGAGGGGGGCGAAATGACCTTTTAATCCATTTCCGCATATTGCCACCTATACCACATCACTTACCTCGTTGTACCTTCCTGTTAAATACAATAATAATTTGTTTAGCTCGTATAGGTGCAATTATAGAAATTTACACAATTTTCCTTACCTACTGTAAAAGCGCGATTCACCCAATAAATGGCGCCATTTGACGGAGTATCTTCAGATTACTGAATAATGGGTAAGTTAATGCAAATCCTCCAATCAAAATATGATAAACAACAATAAAACACTATATTCCTTGAAACAAATATACAAAAACTTGGTAAATAAGGCGGCTCTAGCTATCTTGAATGTTACCGAAACAATTTATTAGGGAAAATAGGGACCAATAGACTCCATATTTTTCTCATTATAGTCCGCATGGAGGAATTTCGTTATCGACATTTGAAAAAACCCGATTTCACAGAAAAATACACAAAATATCTGTCAAAGATGTCAAATAGCGGGGGTGTGGGGGCGGCAGCGGTAAATCTACAGTTATACTACCCCTCCCCCACTACCCCCCACCACCTCCCCCCTTCAAAACACGCCTTTTAGCGTGTTTTTGGATGGTTTAGCAGACGCGGAACCTGGAAAAAAAACTTATTTTGATCAAAATTTATCACCAACCAGATAAGAGTTTTTCAGGTAATTTGTTGTTGTTTTTTATTTTTATTTGATATACAGTGTTGTTTAATACCGAGGACCGTCGCATTTTAGTATTTTTAACATTAGCCTAACCTAACCTAACCGAAAACTAACCTGTCTCGCGACCTGTCTAAACCCAGCTCACGTTCCCTGTTTATGGGTTCGCTAAGGTTTGTAATACTTCAATGTATCTATTTCAAGTCAAATATACATTTCCGCGCATCATCAAACCATACTAAGTCTACTACTAATAATATTAACCCATTAGTACCAACAGAATAGCCACAAAATAGGGGTAGTATAACTGTACATTAGTCAATAATTTTTCCGATAATTATAGGGAATAGACTCGCAGCGTTATTATACATAATTTATTAGGGAAAGTGAAGCTCTATGGAATCCTTATAATATACTCACATAGATTCCGTTGTGGGAGAATAGGGAAAAACTAATTAAGATGGTCACCAATTTTCCCATGGATTTTTTTATTTTTCCCTGTTAGTTTTCATCAATATATAGTGTGTGGTAAACTATCAATGGAAGTTAAATATTACTAAGCTATAATGAATCAAATAAAATCAATCTAAATGAATACTCTATATCTAAATTGAATTCAATCTGAAACAAGCTAATTTATATCCAAAGGTCTCGCATAATAAATGTATATAATTATAGGGTAAGGTTATAAGGGTTAATATTAGCCAGGAATTAACTCACCAATAGTTCCACGTGGCAATGAGGCAAGGGAGAACGTTTTACCCAATATGGCGGTGGACAATGGGGAACGAGACTTCGGTCCCAAGACACGAGTCAAGTTAAAGAAAGAATAAATGATTACATGGGAATGGACATGAATAATATGCTTATCTATCAGTCAGTCATGATGTCGATGAGAGCGTCGTGATGGTGTAGTTGTGTGTATTGCTGTATGTGTATTGTGATTAGAGGCACAAAAGCACGATCAACTGAGGGCGGAAATTAGATGTTAACTGGTTGGTGTTCGTGAAGGCTCTGGCGTACCTCAAAAGCACACCTTGCTGCCTTGGCAAACCGCCAGGAGCCCAAATTATCGTACCGCATTTAGGTTGCTCTATACGATAAATTATATTAATATATACGATAAATTCATATATACTACATAAGACCATGGCAATATTGCTTAATAGCATATTAGGCCTTTTATAACTTAACTTATTTACAATCTTATAATATTCGATCTACTCGTCCTACGTCGTGCTGTAGGAGAGATCGTGACGTCACAGAGACATACAAGATCACAAAAGAGACATATTCTATCGTATTTATACGATACACTCCCCCCACAAAAAAGACCTGAACCCCACCTTAAACCTAAAGTTGCCCAGAGGCTATCTTCTGACGCCACAAGTCGACAGCGCCAGCAGCAGCGCGTCTGGGACGCGTCCCGGTCCGAGAATGATCACCATCAGTATGAGGTGAGTCGTTCCTTCGAGAATCCTCGGACCCAGCAATAACAGGTGGAGCCTCAGATTGCAATGCGGAATCTAGCTCCAAAGCGTACAAACGTGCGATAGGACGAACAGTAGTTCCAGTGGCTGTCTTTAATAGCGCCACCCGCTCTACAGAGTCTGCCCCCTTGTATACCTCCAATACGCGGCCTAATTTCCAGTATAAACGAGGACTATCTTCTTTAATTAAAACAACTTCGCCAACTGTAGGTGCCGTTGGTTTACCAGAGGGAGTAACACTCCTTTCCCTCAATGCTAGCAGATATTCACTAATCCACCGTTTCCTAAAATCCTCGATTATCCTGGATATATACTGGTATCTCTTAGACACCGCTACCTCAGAGTACAACGAGGGATCCTCTAACTCTACTATGGATTGGAAATCAGATGGAAACGCAGTCAATGGTTTCCCATATAGCAAGTGAGCTTGCGTTAATGGTAGTGGTTCTTGCAGGTCGGTGTACACATATGTAAGCGGGCGATCATTCACGACTGCCTCTATCTCTGTGAGGACTGTCGTCAACTCACTCTTCTTTAACACCTTACGAGCGGCCTATGCGGTTTATTTATGTGTACCGCACAGCGGGGTGTTTTTAGCCAAAATAGGGCTGTTTACGTGATCATTTTCATGCCTAAATAAGACCCAGAACGTAAAACAAGTACCTATCCCTGAAAGGGCATAAACAGAGCTTTCGAATGACACCATAACGATCCTTGTATGATGGATAGTTTTCTTGCAATAACCGTGCAACGCGAGTGCAAAAAGCAGGTAATTCGGTACTTTCAGTACATAATTGAGTATGTAGCGAGTGAGAGAGGGAGGAGGGAGCTGAGATTTGTGTCAGTAGGTTCGCCGCGGTGGTCTGGAGCAGTCATACGCTCGCTAGTCTCCTGCCACCACTTGTCTCTCTCTCTCAGCCACATTACGTGCTGAAATTGCCACTCGAGTTATGTCGAGCGCCGCCACATAGTCCAGCTTTTTTTAACTCGACTTATGTTGCTCGCCGCTAAATAAGGGTTAATAGAGCACGTCCTACAACCGCTCTGAGTCCTGACTTTACTATGCCGACACACCGTTCCCACATGCCACCAAACCAAGGTGCCTTAACTGGAATGAACCTCCATTCGCACTTCTTCTCTCCCAAAAAAGTGATGATAGTAGGATCACTACTCATATCCTTTAGATATTTTGATGCTTGGACATAAGTGGGAGCATTGTCGCTAAGAATGAGTTGAGGGAATGAACGACGGGCACAAAACCGTCTAAACGCCAGCATAAATTCTTCGCTAGACATATTATCACATAGTTCTAGGTGTACCGCTCGAGACGTCGCACAGGTAAACAATAATATATAAACCTTCTCATGCTCCCTCGTCTTCAATGCCCCTGTGTAATCTAATCCTACCGCTTGGAAAGGTTCTACGTGCTTTACACGGCATTCAGGTAGAGGTGGAGCTGGTCCAGTTGCATATGGTTTACCCTTTAGTCTCTGGCATATTACACACTTTCTCACTACGCGTCGAGCTACTTGTCGAACTCTGGGTATCCACCATGTGAGACGTAAATTTGATATAATATGACATACCCCGTAGTGTTTTACTTCCCTATGTGCACGTATGATCAATAGATCAGTAACGTGATGTCTTGTTGGCATAAGTATAGGTCGGTTTGTGCCGTCTGGTACACCCGACCACTTCAGGCGACCCTCACACCTGATGGGGCCATTGTCTAGGTGCAACCTTAGTTGACGCACTATATTAGGCATTAGTGTCTTATTCGAGCCTTTCAAGGATTCTAATTCATTGGAAAAGGTTTCTACTTGAACCCATTTGATCAAAGTTACTTCAGCTGCTTTAAATTCACGAGCATCAATGTTGTGACCCCTGTTGCAGAGTTGGCCCGTTACTTTAAGCTTAAGATTGGATACATATCGCAACACCCAAGCTACAACTCTGACTAGTTTATTATAGTCACCGAATCTTGCCCACTTTATGATAGGACCCGGTGGCTCATTTGGTTGGGCTGTAACTGCCACTTTTTCCAGTGGCAGAAGTCCCTCACCAACAGCATGCCATATCGTCCATTCACTTTCATGGAGCAGCCACTTTGGACCATGCCACCACAATTCGGACTTCATTAACTGGCTAGCCGTTATACCCCTAGTTATGAGATCACTAGTGTTTTCCTTTGTATTTACATAATGATAAGCAACGTCTGGCAAAAGGGCTCTAATCTCATCTACCCTATTCCGCACATAAACTGGCAGAGACTTCTTGCTATGTATCCAGTTGAGTGCGACCTGACTATCGCACCATACGTGAACGATTTCAATATTTAATTCGCTCTCGTATGCTGCGCGTACATGTTGCACCAGATGTGCTAATAGCAGCATGGCAGTCAATTCCATTTTAGGGATAGTTACCTTTTTAACCGGGGCTACTTTGGCCCGGGCTGTAACTAAATGTGCCCCAAATGAAGTAACAACATATATGGCTACCCCGTATGCCGTGGCGCTAGCATCGCAAAACGTGTGTAACGTAACGTCACCGAACGCCGCCACTTTACGAGGTATAGGTTTAGTACATAGGATGGCATATTCATTCAACAACAATGTCCCTTGGTCATTCAGGTCCTCGGGCAAACTGTCATCCCATCCTATTTTACGTCTCCAAACTTCCTGCATTAGAATCCTAGCTCTTATGGTAACAGGTAATGCTAGACCCAAAGGATCAAAAAATTGCGCAACTTTGCTCAACAGACTTCTTTTTGTGTGCGCTCCTGTCTGCTGAGCAAAAGACCTTGTTTGAAAAGTTAGTATGTCATCTTTAGGTTGCCAGATCATCCCCAAATTTCTGGACTTTTCCTGGTTAAGAGATGCCGTACCATCCACCTGTATTAAACTCTGAAGATCTTCACTATTAGTAACCCACTCGCGGAGAAATAGATGTGCATCCGCAAACAATCTGCGTGCTTGCCAGTATGCATACAACAAATCATCTTGACTATCGCTAGTACCCTGCAAATTGTCAATGTATAATCCGCAAGATAGTTTACTTGTGTCCTCATGAGTGTCAGCTAGATGTTTTCTGATTGTGGCATTTAACAAAAACTGCGAGCAAGTGGCCCCAAAGAGTACAACCCGAAAACGGTATATTATGATGGGACTTTCAGAGTCGCTAATGTCGCCGAACCAAAGAAAGCGGGTAACATCTCTATCTTCCTCCTTTAGCTTGACCATCAAGAATGCTTTCTCGATGTCACTGGTATAGGCGTACTTTCCCAGCCTAAACCGCAATAGATGTTGGGACAGGTCCGACACCATGGACGGACCTGTCAACAGGCAGTCATTCAGACTGGGTTGTTGACCTTGGTGGGCAGAACAGTCATACACCACCCGTATTGGTGTGGTGACGCTGTCTTTCTTTACCCCATGATGGGCCAGATAGTGAACCCTACCCTTCTTACACGGTTCCTTGACATCGACTCTCTCAATAAAACCCCTATCCTCATAACTCCGAAATACATCGTCATACGCCTGGCGCGTGCTCGGTTCGTTAGACAATTTCCGCTGCAATGCGCGCAAGCGACCTAATGCCAAACCATAGTTGGTAGGCAGGCTTATCTCACTGTTCTTCCAAGGTAAACTAACTTTATATTGCTTGTCTGAGGCACAGTAGCACACAGACTCGTCAAACCTTTGTAGCGCAACTTCCGAGTCATAATCAGTCTCCATAGGATTAATGCCTATGTGATCCAATCTCCACAGTCGTTCCAGGTCGAACTCGGCAGCCATCTTAGGGTCACTAGGTTGGGAATCGTCCCTTCCCAACTCCTCTGCCGCGGTTACATTGACTCTATATATCGAGACCGTGTCGACCAGGACCTTTGACTGTGTAGTATGCACCTTTCCGCTCATGCAGTATCCAAATTTAGTGGGGATTAAAATTACACCACACATCTTTTTAAATCCAGGGTATACTACTTCATAATAATGATCCACACCAAGTAGAACATGCACCTCACTCTGATTTCCCATGGGATCTGACAAGTTAACCCCTTTGCTACGTAATGCGTGTTCCACCTTCTTCACACCTACAGATACATATTCTGGTAGGGTGTCTACTACGATACAAGTCATAAAGTACCGGTTTTTACGATAGAAATATGAAATCTCCGCTATCTCGTAGTCTTGTTTATCAGTAACCCCTGTGAAGCCCTGTAATCGAAGAGTCTCAGCCCCTACGATTCGGTGCTTCTGTCCCACTAGTACGGACCTCTTTATAAAGGAACGTTGAGACCCTTGATCTAGAAGTACCCGACAAACTTTGTTACTGTCATTACCTTCCATGGGAATCTGTATTGTGGGCAATATAGTGGTGTCTTGCGTGCTACCTAGTGCCACAGTTGTAGTACCCTCATTTTTGACGTCTTTGACTTTATCTGCTGTAGGACACAACTTATCAAAGTGATGTCCTTTGCAGTGGCGACAGGGCCTTAAGTATGTAGCAGTACATTGTCCCTGCTTACCATGTTCTTTACTTAGACAACCTACACATAGCTTCAATCTTTTCGCCTGTGCTAGTTTTGTCTCATTTGTTGGGTATTTTACGCAGAAACTCCATTTATGTTTGTTGTTACATAGCTTACATAGAATCTGAGCAGGTTTCTTATACACACCCTCTTTCTTTACTTTAGTCCCCACTGTCATGCTTACTGTTCCCCTCTTCTCCACATTCTCACTCCCTCCCGACTCATACATTCTCCCTTTGTTCAACTGTAGATTATTGATCTCCTTACTGAACTGAGTTTTGAATTCCCCCAGCTCAAATGATCTTACCTTATCAAGTATTGCCATAGGAAGCTTCTGACGCAAGATAATGACTATCATTTCCTGCGTGGTAAGCCCTAGGGTATCTAGCGATCGAGTATGGCACTCCATATTTGCCCTGAAGTTTGTCAACTCATCAACCTTATACTGTGGTTCTGCGAGCCCCAACAAGGCAACGACATGGGCCATCTTCAACTGCTCTCTATCCCCGTATGTGGACTCTAATAAGTGTACCGCTTCAAGATAACTACCACCTACTACTGCAAAACCCTCTATTAAATGTAAGGCCTCTCCTTCCATTTGTCCCTTCAGATAGTGAAACTTGCGGACATTATCCAAAGAGGATTCATGAACCGTAGATCGAAATACGTCCCAGAAAGCTAACCACTCGGTCAACTTGCCCCCAAATGTAGGAAGATTGAGCTTTGGGAGGTGTACAGTATGTTTTGGGTCAGCCCTTCTATGGGCCTCATTATCGCCTCCCTTCTTACTCGCGATTGCACGCTGTAATAGGTACTTCGCTCTAAAGACAGGTTCGTCATAGAGGGCGCGATTATCACACTCTGTAACAATCTCTTCCTCCTCTGTCATGGCAGCCACAATCACCTCACTCAGAGCCGTAATACGACCGTGGGTAACCTGGACGTTTTCTAATCTAGCCTCCAATTCCTCTAGTTCAGCAGTAGTGATGAAAGTGTTGACGTCCACTATTAGCCTATTTATTACTCCCCGAAGTCCCGCCCTTTGATTTTTAGGGGCTTTGTTCAGCACCCCACTAGACGGTGTCTCTTTACCGTTTTTATCCATTTTGCTTGCGAGCCTATAGGCTATGTATCTAAATATCACGTTACAAAAACAACGGCCAAATAATAGGCTACTTAAGAGACGCCAACCGGCGGACTTCTATGTTATGGAGAAAAAATAGTACACTATATAGCAATACCTACTAATGGATCATATTGAACAAGAAAAAATGTTAGGTCAGGTCATATGTCACAGGAAGAAAAGAAAATTATTGGGGAAAGACGATGGGTGGGAAGCAGGACTTAGGCAGGCGCAATGACACAACCCCGGCGTCCCTCTCTAGCCAACGCTTCGTTAGCCCTACAATTTTGTTATATAGGACTTGATTGGTGTCTAAGTTGAGGTGGACACCATCCTGGTCGAGGTCTCGGATGCTGAGTGTGATGGAAACAAAGCGGTGCTTCGTTTCTATTAACCGACACCTCAGGGCGCGGTTAACAGAATTTTTTATAGCCTGAAATTCCGCCGCTGAGAACCCTCGGACTTTCGTCCGGCTCTCAATTGCCACGATCTTGCAGCTTCCTCCGGACTCACGCTCCAGATCCAGCGCCACCTCTTTAATTGCGTCAGCTAACTCGCGGGGTACTGTAACGGGGCGTATATCATTGCCGCCTATAAACAAAAAGATCATATGCGGCCTAAACCGTACCACTTGCCCCCACTGGGGGGAGGCTTTCAGGGTGTCAACGGTTGCTCCCGGTACCCCGAAGTAGGTCAGCCGGAAAGTTCTTTCCCCCTCTGACGCCCGATACGACTCAGTACCTCCGTCAGCTGCCCTTAGCCTAGTGGCACAAGAATGTCCTACTATGGCTATTCGCTGAGGTACCGGCGCCTGAGGTACAGGAAGATAGCCAAGCCCTACCCCTCCGGGGTCCTTGCTCCTGCATCCCTGGGCTAATCCCTTGCTCATTGCCTAAGATCCCTTACTGGTAGCTAGTTCCCGGGTCTGGGCACCAATGTGGTAAACTATCAATGGAAGTTAAATATTACTAAGCTATAATGAATCAAATAAAATCAATCTAAATGAATACTCTATATCTAAATTGAATTCAATCTGAAACAAGCTAATTTATATCCAAAGGTCTCACATAATAAATGTATATAATTATAGGGTAAGGTTATAAGGGTTAATATTAGCCAGGAATTAACTCACCAATAGTTCCACGTGGCAATGAGGCAAGGGAGAACGTTTTACCCAATATGGCGGTGGACAATGGGGAACGAGACTTCGGTCCCAAGACACGAGTCAAGTTAAAGAAAGAATAAATGATTACATGGGAATGGACATGAATAATATGCTTATCTATCAGTCAGTCATGATGTCGATGAGAGCGTCGTGATGGTGTAGTTGTGTGTATTGCTGTATGTGTATTGTGATTAGAGGCACAAAAGCACGATCAACTGAGGGCGGAAAATTAGATGTTAACTGGTTGGTGTTCGTGAAGGCTCTGGCGTACCTCAAAAGCACACCTTGCTGCCTTGGCAAACCGCCAGGAGCCCAAATTATCGTACCGCATTTAGGTTGCTCTATACGATAAATTATATTAATATATACGATAAATTCATATATACTACATAAGACCATGGCAATATTGCTTAATAGCATATTAGGCCTTTTATAACTTAACTTATTTACAATCTTATAATATTCGATCTACTCATCCTACGTCGTGCTGTAGGAGAGATCGTGACGTCACAGACATACAAGATCACAAAAGAGACATATTCTATCGTATTTATACGATATAGTGTTTGGAAATAATTACAACCCTCGGCGAAACCGTTTTCCCCATTATACAACGATCTTAAGACACGCCGCCCGATAGTGGGGAGGGCTATGAAGTACAGGGAAAATGAGGGGTTAAATGCGTAAAACGGCGATTAAAACGTATTTTAGCAAAACCTGGCTCGGGTATTAAGGTATTTCTAAGGCCTAAAACCTAATATTTCGAAAACCCGAGCCAAGTTTTGGCCAAAACTGGCTCGGATTTTGAGAGTTTGTAGACAACAAAATGACAGTAACCTCATTTAGAAATTTGGCTCAGGTTTCCCGAAATTGCAAAGCCATAAAACCCGAATTTTGGAAAACCCGAGCCAAGTTTTGGCAAAACTTGGCTCGGATTTTGGGAATTTTAAGAGTAAACAAATTACAGTAACCTAATTTAGAATTTTGGCTCATGTTTCCCTAAATTGCAAACCCCAAAAAGCATAATTTTGGAAAACCCGAGCCAATTTTTGGCAAAACTTGGATCGTATTTTGAGAATCTAAAAAGACTAACTAAATGTCGGAAATCGGCTCATGATTTCCCTAATTGCAAAGCCATATGACCAAATTTATCGAAAACTTAGCACTTATTTAAATCATAAATATCCAGTAACATAGACCTAGTACATTGGATACAAGCCTAATCCACACCTAACAACTACAATGGATAATTATCCCGAATAGACTCGCAGCGTTATTATACATAATTTATTAGGGAAAGTGAAGCTCTATGGAATCCTTATAATATACTCACATAGATTCCGTTGTGGTAGAATAGTTTTGATAAGTTTTGTAACTCTCGATTATGTCGATAAAAATAGTCCCGCGCGTAAACAAACTCTTCTTCTTCACTCCCGCAATCTTGAGAGCTCCGCTACGGACGTGTTCGCAATGGAGTACACTCGCTACGGTAAAGTGTTATGTTCTACAAAGATGTTACTGTATGTCTAATATAAACATTTGCAACATTACATTGTGCTTGTATTTATGTTTCATAGTTTTCCCGGTATTTGTTTAATCCTTTCTGGCATTTTTCTTTCCCATTTCCCTTGTAGTTTTAGTATTATTACATAGAATTGCTCTTGCGCACGAATCGGCGCATATTGTTGCCATTCCTTCTCTCAGCTGACAGAAACGTCAAACAGCCCGGCAGATTTGTAACTGTCATGGCCGCTTGTGCAGGTTGTAGTCTCTCCTGTCAGAAATTGGGGGACATTTTGCGAACAAAGGAAGCTACATGGGCTTTTCTTGTTCAGCATAAGTTAGTCTTGGCAACTGGTAAGTGTAGTACATGTGGCAGTGAATTGCAAGTGAGTGAAAATAGACAAGAAAAGAAGTTTACATGTGCTAAGGCAGCCTCCCAGAAGCTGGGTGTGCTCAACCGCCTTAGGGGGTTCTTTTCCCCTGCACAGCTTCTTGCTCTGTACAGGGGCATAGTGCGCCCTTGTATTGAGTATTGTTCACATGTGTGGGGAGGTTCCTCTCACACCGCTCTCCTAGACAAAGTTGAAAGGAAGGCCTTTCGTATCATTAACTCCCGTCCACTCACCAACTCTCTGCAATCTCTCTCTCTCCGCCGCAATGTTGCATCTCTCTCGCTATTCTATCGCTACTATAATAATCAGTGTTCCTCAGAGCTATCCCAGTGCATACCACCTCCTTTACGTAGGGCACGTGGTACCCGTCTTGCAACTCAATCCCACCCCTACTCTGTGCAACTCTCCAACCCAAGAGTGAAACGTTACTCTCAAACTTTCTTCTACTCAACAGCTGAGCTCTGGAACTCTCTCCCAGAATCAGTCTTTCCCTCTTCCTATGACTTAAATTGCTTCAAACTCCGTGTGTCCAGGCATTTTGGCTCGAACGTCCCTTGATTTTGGCCCTGTCACTCTTTCAACTATGGGGGAGGCACTCGCTATAGGCAGTTATGCCTTTTACCTCCCTCAATCACATAGAAAAAAAAAAAAAAAAAAAAAAAAAACAGAATAAAGAATACGTTCACCATGCACTCAGGAAATCACGATGTAGGTATAATGTTAGTGCTGTGAAAGACACATTCTTTGAAAATGCCCACATCCCCATTCCCAAAGTCCTCAATATTGTGTATTGGTTCTGCATAAACAAATTACCTTATCAAGATGTAGTCCTTCAGTGCGATGTTGGCCTCAGTACGATAGTTGACTGGTATTAATACACTAAAAATCTGTCTAAAGATGTCAAATAGCGGGGGTGTGGGGGCGGCAGCCCCCACTCATAATACTAGGTTAGGTTAGGTAAGGTTGTTAGGTTAGGCTAATGTCCTTTCAAAGGGGTATAGGCACCCATAATACTAGGTTAGGTTTGGTATGGTTGTTAGGTTAGGCTAATGTCCTTTCAATAGGCTATAGGCACCCATAATACTAGGTTAGGTTAGGTAAGGTTGTTAGGTTAGGCTAGTGTCCTTTCAAAGGGGTATAGGCACCCACAATACTAGGTTAGGTTAGGTAAGGTTGTTAGGTTAGGCTAATGTCTTTTCAAAGGGGTATACGATAGTAAACACTAGGATAGCCTATACCTGGTCAGAGGGAAGAAGAGTCCTGGTGTAATCTCCTTGAATGTTACCATAAAAAGTAACCCTTTGTGTCTCTGATATTAATGCAAAATCCGAGCCAACTTTGGACAAAACTTGGCTCGGATTTTTAGGAAATGCTCTTTTGAGTCTCTGAAATTATGGACACTCCGAGCCAACTTTCGACAAAAGTTGGCTTGGATTTTTAGAAAATGCTCTTTTGAGTGTCTGAAATTATGCAAAATCCGAGCCAACTTTCGACAAAACTTGGCTCGGATTTTTAGAAAATGCTCTTTTGAGTCTCTGAAATTATTGAAAATCCGAGCCAAGTTTCGACAAAACTTGGCTCGGATTTCGGAAAAGTGGCATTTTTGGCATTTCACACATTCCTATTCTTTATTATTTTACTATATTACTTTAACCCCACATTTTCCCTGATCTTCATAGCCCTCCCCACTATCGGGGGGAGTTATCTTAAGATTGTTGGATAATGGGGTTATATAGGGTTTCTCCCACAGTGGAATTATAACTAATAGCATCAAAACTACCATTGCCAAAAAAAAATTGGCCAAAAAAACTCTCAAATAAGGCTGCGAGTCTTTTCAAGAAGATTACCCTACAATGTGTCCGTAGTAGGCTACCTAGTAGGCCTACGTGGGATACAACATGGCGGTTGGGCCGGCGCCCATTTAGTAGCCTACCGGTATTCGGCCGTATCTGTAAATACGAATGCGAGTCACTTCGAGCGAATTCCTGATCGAGCGGATGCACAATCTAACCTAACCTAACCTAACCTAACCTAACCTAACTTAACCTAAATGCGCCTCCGCTCGAAGTGTCCAGATACCGTAAATACTACCGCAACTACGAATCTTGTTTCTGAGACCTAGTATATTAACCTAACCAAACAACCCAACCTATCGACAGAGATGGGCAGGTGGAGTGGAATAAAAAATCTGGTGGACAGACCTCGGGAGACCGGTGAAAATGGCGTGTGTACGAATCGGTGCCGTCTATAGGAAGGTATTGACAACCAGGTTAAGACAAAATTCCATTTTAGTACCATATATTTTTATTAGGTTTTGCCGAGGCTTAAAACACATTTTCATATTATGTTTAGAGCATATAAAATCCATATTTGTTTTCAAATATTGCAAAATAATTGGTGACCAACTTATTTAGTTATACTGAGAATAGTGTTGATAAGTTTTGTAACTTTATTTTGTCGATAAAAATAGTCCCGCGCGTAAACAAACTCAGTCCCGCAATCTTGAGAGCTCTGCTACGGACGTGTTCAATGTTTACAAACAGTGTTCGGAATGGAGTACACTCGCTACGGTAAAGTGTTATGTTCTACAAAGATGTTACTGTATGTCTAATATAAACATTTGCAACATTACATTGTGCTTGTATTTATGTTTCATAGTTTTCCCGGTATTTGTTTAATCCTTTCTGGCATTTTTCTTTCCCATTTCCCTTGTAGTTTTAGTATTATTACATAGAATTGCTCTTGCGCACGAATCGGCGCATATTGTTGCCATTCCTTCTCTCAGCTGACAGAAACGTCAAACAGCCCGGCAGATTTGTAACTGTCATGGCCGCTTGTGCAGGTTGTAGTCTCTCCTGTCAGAAATTGGGGGACATTTTGCGAACAAAGGAAGCTACATGGGCTTTTCTTGTTCAGCATAAGTTAGTCTTGGCAACTGGTAAGTGTAGTACATGTGGCAGTGAATTGCAAGTGAGTGAAAATAGACAAGAAAATAAGTTTACATGTGCTAAGGCAGCCTCCCAGAAGCTGGGTGTGCTCAACCGCCTTAGGGGGTTCTTTTCCCCTGCACAGCTTCTTGCTCTGTACAGGGGCATAGTCTATCTATCTATCTATTGCCTGACGCCGTGATCCCCGAAGGGGTGGCCACGAACGAACCGCCCCCATGCACCTCTGTCCCCAGTCAGTCGACGCCCCTCCCCCCAACCAGCACCGCCTTCGTTCATGTAGTTCCTCACTCCATCCTTCCACCTCATATTCGGTCTACCTCTCCCCCTCTGTCCCTCCACCTCGCTCTCGTACACCCTCTTAGTCATTCTCTCGCTTTCCATACGTTCCATATGGCCGAACCATCTCAAGTTGTTCCTTTTCACACATTCCAGCACATCTACCTCCACACCACACCTCCTTCTTACTTCCTCATTAGTCTGTCTATCCCTCCATGTAACTCCGCACGCACTCCTTAAGTAATTCATTTCCACTGCTCTCACTCTTGGTCTGAGTCTCTCAACCAACGTCCATGCTTCGCTTCCGTAAGGGGCATAGTGCGCCCTTGTATTGAGTATTGTTCACATGTGTGGGGAGGTTCCTCTCACACCGCTCTCCTAGACAAAGTTGAAAGGAAGGCCTTTCGTATCATTAACTCCCGTCCACTCACCAACTCTCTGCAATCTCTCTCTCTCCGCCGCAATGTTGCATCTCTCTCGCTATTCTATCGCTACTATAATAATCAGTGTTCCTCAGAGCTATCCCAGTGCATACCACCTCCTTTACGTAGGGCACGTGGTACCCGTCTTGCAACTCAATCCCACCCCTACTCTGTGCAACTCTCCAACCCAAGAGTGAAACGTTACTCTCAAACTTTCTTCTACTCAACAGCTGAGCTCTGGAACTCTCTCCCAGAATCAGTCTTTCCCTCTTCCTATGACTTAAATTGCTTCAAACTCCGTGTGTCCAGGCATTTTGGCTCGAACGTCCCTTGATTTTGGCCCTGTCACTCTTTCAACTATGGGGGAGGCACTCGCTATAGGCAGTTATGCCTTTTGCCTCCCTCAATCACATAGAAAAAAAAAAAAAAAAAAAAAAAACAGAATAAAGAATACGTTCACCATGCACTCAGGAAATCACGATGTAGGTATAATGTTAGTGCTGTGAAAGACACATTCTTTGAAAATGCCCACATCCCCATTCCCAAAGTCCTCAATATTGTGTATTGGTTCTGCATAAACAAATTACCTTATCAAGATGTAGTCCTTCAGTGCGATGTTGGCCTCAGTACGATAGTTGACTGGTATTAATACACTAAAAATCTGTCTAAAGATGTCAAATAGCGGGGGTGTGGGGGCGGCAGCCCCCACTCATAATACTAGGTTAGGTTAGGTAAGGTTGTTAGGTTAGGCTCATGTCCTTTCAAAGGGGTATAGACACCCATAATACCAAAAAGATGTCAAATAGCGGGGGTGTGGGGGCGGCAGCCCCCACCCATAATACTAGGTTAGGTTAGGTAAGGTTGTTAGGTTAGGCTAATGTCCTTTCAAAGGGCTATAGGCACCCATAATACTAGGTTAGGTTAGGTAAGGTTGTTAGGTTAGGCTAATGTCCTTTCAAAGGGCTATAGGCACCCATTATAAGTTAGGTTAGGCTAATGTCCTTTCAAAGGGCTATAGGCACCATAATACTAGGTTAGGTTAGGTAAGGTTGTTAGGTTAGGCTAATGTCCTTTCAAAGGGCTATAGGCACCCATAATACTAGGTTAGGTTTGGTATGGTTGTTAGGTTAGGCTAATGTCCTTTCAAAGGGCTATAGGCACCCATAATACTAGGTTAGGTTAGGTAAGGTTGTTAGGTTAGGCTAGTGTCCTTTCAAAGGGGTATAGGCACCCACAATACTAGGTTAGGTTAGGTAAGGTTGTTAGGTTAGGCTAATGTCTTTTCAAAGGGGTATACGATAGTAAACACTAGGATAGCCTATACCTGGTCAGAGGGAAGAAGAGTCCTGGTGTAATCTCCTTGAATGTTACCATAAAAAGTAACCCTTTGTGTCTCTGATATTAGTGCAAAATCCGAGCCAACTTTGGACAAAACTTGGCTCGGATTTTTAGGAAATGCTCTTTTGAGTCTCTGAAATTATGGACACTCCGAGCCAACTTTCGACAAAAGTTGGCTTGGATTTTTAGAAAATGCTCTTTTGAGTGTCTGAAATTATGCAAAATCCGAGCCAACTTTCGACAAAACTTGGCTCGGATTTTTAGAAAATGCTCTTTTGAGTCTCTGAAATTATTCAAAATCCGAGCCAACTTTCGACAAAACTTGGCTTGGATTTTTAGAAAATGCCCTTTTGAGTGTCTGAAATTTTGCAAAATCTGAGCCAACTTTCGACAAAACTTGGCTCGAATTTTTAGAAAAAATGCTCTTTGGAGTCTCTGAAATTATTGAAAATCCGAGCCAAGTTTCGACAATACTTGGCTCGGATTTCGGAAAAGTGGCATTTTTGGCATTTCACACATTCCTATTCTTTATTATTTTACTATATTACTTTAACCCCACATTTTCCCTGATCTTCATAGCCCTCCCCACTATCGGGGGGAGTTATCTTAAGATTGTTGGATAATGGGGTTATATAGGGTTTCTCCCACAGTGGAATTATAACTAATAGCATCAAAACTACCATTGCCAAAAAAAATTGGCCAAAAAAACTCTCAAATAAGGCTGCGAGTCTTTTCAAGAAGATTACCCTACAATGTGTCCGTAGTAGGCTACCTAGTAGGCCTACGTGGGATACAACATGGCGGTTGGGCCGGCGCCCATTTAGTAGCCTACCGGTATTCGGCCGTATCTGTAAATACGAATGCGAGTCACTTCGAGCGAATTCCTGATCGAGCGGATGCACAATCTAACCTAACCTAACCTAACCTAACTTAACCTAACTTAACCTAACTTAACCTAAATGCGCCTCCGCTCGAAGTGTCCAGATACCGTAAATACTACCGCAACTACGAATCTTGTTTCTGAGACCTAGTATATTAACCTAACCAAACAACCCAACCTATCGACAGAGATGGGCAGGTGGAGTGGAATAAAAAATCTGGTGGACAGACCTCGGGAGACCGGTGAAAATGGGGTGTGTACGAATCGGTGCCGTCTATAGGAAGGTATTGACAACCATGTTAAGACAAAATTCCATTTTAGTACCATATATTTTTATTAGGTTTTGCCGAGGCTTAAAACACATTTTCATATTATGTTTAGAGCATATAAAATCCATATTTGTTTTCAAATATTGCAAAATAATTGGTGACCAACTTATTTAGTTATACTGAGAATAGTGTTGATAAGTTTTGTAACTTTATTTTGTCGATAAAAATAGTCCCGCGCGTAAACAAACTCAGTCCCGCAATCTTGAGAGCTCTGCTACGGACGTGTTCAATGTTTACAAACAGTGTTCGGAATGGAGTACACTCGCTACGGTAAAGTGTTATGTTCTACAAAGATGTTACTGTATGTCTAATATATGAACCCACAGTAGCTGGCATGCAAGGGCTAGTTTTGTATCCCACGTACTGGGTCTAGGTTAGGTTAGGTTGGGTTGTTTGGTTAGGTTAATATACTAGGTCTCAGAAACAAGATTCGTAGTTGCGGTAGTATTTACATCAAAACTATAGTTAACTATCAAAACTATTCTCGGTAAAAATTTAAGAGACCCCGGACAACCTTTTAACTAGTTAATTTTAGTTTTTTGTTTATTTTTCTTTGATATACAGTGTGGTAAATTGATACGGTGTGACAGTCACGAGTTTTAGCATGTTTTTTTTTTTTTTTGCATTTTTTCTATGATATACAGTGTTGTTTTATACCAAGGACTGTCGCAAATGAGTATTTACCCATTATCCAACAATCTAAAAACACGGCCCCCACTAGTGGGGAGGGCTATGAAGATCAGGGAAATTGCGGGGTAAAAGGGGAAAAATAGGGGGCATTTTTCAAAGTAAAAAAACCCAGTAATTAAATTTTGAATGTTGGCTCGAGTTTTCATGTCCATTAAACCCCAAAATTTGAAAACCCGAGCCAACATTTGCCAAAACATGGCTCAGGTTTAGCGATTTTTTGAAGTAAAAAAAACACAGTAACCTAACCTAGAACGTTGGATACAAGAATAACCCTTGCCTACCAGCTAGTATGTGTCCCTAGTTTATCCCATACCTACCAGCTGATCCCTTGTCATGAACCTAACTAAGAAACCTAACCTAACTTACGTAATACGTGGATAGCGGGAAAAATGTAATCCGGCAGAGAGAACATAAACAAAGTGACAGTGGTTTTGTGCAGTGGGGACTCTGAAAATGTTATAGGGGAGGGAAAATAAAATGTACGCAACTACCAAAGCAGCACTGGGTCGCGCAACTGTAAGGTCCCCCGAGTAAGGTAGGAGGGAAAAAAAATCTATAAAGCAGAAATCCCGTAACACAGGACTTGTCATTATGCAGACAAGACTCTGTGTTTTACCCTATATCTCCCTTATAATACATTTGCGACGGGAAGGACATATATAGGACTGAAGACTATTATATAACATACCTATAGGCTACACAAACATCGATGGGGCTTGTAACTGTCACACCGTAAAATATTACCTACAGGGTTGTTAAATACCGAGGACCATCGCATTTTAGTATTTTCAACATTAGCCTAACCTAACCTAATTTAACCTAACCTAACCGAAAACTAAACTGGGAACGTGAGCTGGGTTTAGACCATCGCGTACCCATACACAGGGAACGTGAGCTGGGTTTAGACCGTCGCGCACCCATAAACAGGGAACGTGAGCTGGGTTTAGACCGTCGGTTAGTTTTCGGTTAAGTTAGGTTAGGTTAGGCTAATGTTGAAAATACTAAAATGCGATGGTCCTCTGTATTAAACAACACTGTATATCAAAGAAAAATAAACAAAAAACTAAAATTAACTAGTAAAAAGGCTGTCCGGGGTCTCTTAAATGTTTACCCTATTCTCCCACAGTGGAATCTATGTGACTATATTAAAAGGATTCCATAGAGCTTCACTCTCCCAAATAAATTATGTATAATAACGCTGCGAGTCTTTTCACTAAAATTACCGGAAAAATACCTTAACACCTTACGAGCGGCCTATGCGGTTTATTTATGTGTACCGCACAGCGGGGTGTTTTTAGCCAAAATAGGGCTGTTTACGTGATCATTTTCATGCCTAAATAAGACCCAGAACGTAAAACAAGTACCTATCCCTGAAAGGGCATAAACAGAGCTTTCGAATGACACCATAACGATCCTTGTATGATGGATAGTTTTCTTGCAATAACCGTGCAACGCGAGTGCAAAAAGAAGGTAATTCGGTACTTTCAGTACATAATTGAGTATGTAGCGAGTGAGAGAGGGAGGAGGGAGCTGAGATTTGTGTCAGTAGGTTCGCCGCGGTGGTCTGGAGCAGTCATACGCTCGCTAGTCTCCTGCCACCACTTGTCTCTCTCTCTCAGCCACATTACGTGCTGAAATTGCCACTCGAGTTATGTCGAGCGCCGCCACATAGTCCAGCTTTATTTAACTCGACTTATGTTGCTCGCCGCTAAATAAGGGTTAAAACACCCTAATCAATGAAGGAACTGATGAGAAAAAGGATAATAATACAAAAAACAAATACGTGACCTAAAATGCATATTGACCCAACCTTTTTTAACAAGGCTAGTCCCTATAGCCTCTTTCAAGGTCGTAAGGTAACGTAGCTACATCACCTCGGCAATCAAAATATTCTTTGGGTCTGCGTGATGGGTGCTCAGTAGCTACCAGATCACGTTCCGTGACTTCCACCAATGAAATGCTGGGTGTGAAGGGAATTTAACCCTCTCAAAAATCCCCAGGCCCAGTGGTGGTGCCTGGTGTGGGTTCGAACCCTGGTTAGGGACCTCAGTAGGTTTTACCAGACTGGCGTGTCTTAGAACCATGGTTAGGGACCTCAGTAGGTTTTTACCAGATCGCGCGCTAACGCACTGTACTACCACGGACGTACGATAGGATAACAACCTTTGTTCTCCTTGAAAGAACCAGGTGATAGTCTCATGGTGATTTCACATGGTGGGTATATTAAGCGGGAATCCCACTAGCTGACTAGGCGAATTGGCGAAAGGGAATGCCCGGCGATTGCCTTTTTTTGTCTGTCCAGTATTCGTCTGAATCGTCACTCAGAATTGCCCCTCATCGCAGAATGCGCACAGCAGTCGTACAAACCCCGCCACGAATCCGCTAGAGTCGCCCAAGTTCGCCGTTAAATTTTGGAATTTTTAAAACCCGGCAGCGAATTGAAAATTGTGGCGAAAATTGTGCGATAATCGCCCATTGTCTCACGGCATTCAACTTTGCTCTTACGGGAATCACACAGTTCGTATTAATGTCTTCTGAATCGCCACTGCTGGCGAATTTGGCGAATGTTGTGCGACTACTGTGCGATTATCATACGACGATATCGAATATCGACGATTATTATGCAATGTTTGTTGTGAATTGGACAATTTCTCATTATTGGCAACGCTGTTGCGAATTGGGCAATTTCTCATTATTGGCAATGCTGTTTTAGAGCGAACTGTGCGTTACGTACGACAGTAGCACAATTACGGCGACTGTGTCGATGATTACTGATATTGCCAGACAATTACCAGGCGATATGTTGCGACTGAGGGTGATAGTAGGTGATGGAGGGCAATTTCGGTGCGATTTGACCCTTTTGCCATACTTGTTTCAGTTCGCCCGTGATACCCGACCCCATATACAGTATATGGACCCGTGAGGTCAAGGCGTCTAGAGAATAATGTTCCAATAACTGGTTCATTATTATGTTGTGTGCTTTGTCTGGCTTGGGGATACTTGTGGAGATTATTATGCAAAGTACTTGTATATAATTTAATTAGTCTCACACTCTCACACTCACTATCCCTCACTCACATAGAAAATAAACAAACACACAAACTCACTCTCACACAAACTCACTCTCACACAAACTCACTCTTACACAAACTCACTCTTACACAAACTCTCTCTCACACAAACTCACTCTCACACACTCACACACTCTCACACACTAACTCACTCTCACACAAATTCTCTCTCTCTCTCTCTTCACTTCTACGCTCCTATAGAATGTTCCTATAGTTTATAATAATAATATATGTTATAATAAGGCTACTAATCAGAATCTTTGCCGCTATCAAGTCGACAGTCTTCAACCTAGTATAGTCTATTTGTTTAAATTGGACCCTTTAGCAACTGATATCTCTAGACTTAAGGGGAGGCAGTTGGTTTTTCGAGTCCTCCTCCTCCCTCATGTTTAGTCCTATTAGTTATGAAATTTCAAGACATTCGCCCCATTAGTTTGGCGTTTTCAAACCTTTTGCCCCATTATTTTGCCAATATGAAGACCTTTTGTGCCATTTAGGTGTCGATTTTTTTCCTGGCGAGCGATAGCGAGCCTGTATTTGAAGAAGAAACGGCCTTCGGTCGGGACATTTTTCTACCGAAATATTTACAAATTTATATCGAAGAGGGGTCTTGTGGGTGTTTTTTAAAGTTTGATAGAGGTTTAGAGAGCAAACTAAGCCCCTCCTTAAACCATTGAGCCAAACCAGTAAATTATGCTACACAATACTGTTTGAGATCCCTTAATGGAAATATATGAAACTACTATGTCTGTTTCATATAAATGCCAGATATATAATTATGACTAACAACATATTTCGGTACAGAATCTCTGTAATAGCCGAGGGATGATGATGAGGACATGATAATTTACCCTCAGTTGGCAGAAACCGGACTATAGAACAGAGGGAGGACGTTAATGTTTATCATTGTAATTTATATCGAAGAGGGGGTGTTTATAGAACAGAGGGAGGACGTTAATGTTTATCATTGTAATTTATATCGAAGAGGGGGTGTTTATAGAACAGAGGGAGGACGTTAATGTTTATCATTGTAATTTATATCGAAGAGGGGGTGTTTATAGAACAGAGGGAGGACGTTAATGTTTATCATTGTAATTTATATCGAAGAGGGGGTGTTTATAGAACAGAGGGAGGACGTTAATGTTTATCATTGTAATTTATATCGAAGAGGGGGTGTTTATAGAACAGAGGGAGGACGTTAATGTTTATCATTGTAATTTATATCGAAGAGGGGGTGTTTATAGAACAGAGGGAGGACGTTAATGTTTATCATTGTAATTTTTCACCTGATGGCGTTTGCTATTCTTAATCCTTGCAAGACATGACTTTTTTATTTTTATTTTTTTTATTTTTTTTTTTTTTTCCCCCCAACTTACTTCCTCTCGGGCATAGGCTGAGAGCCTTAACATTCACCGCTTTGCAATGAACAGTGAAGCCCGTGAGGTCTTGTTCCAGTCTAGGGAGTGAGACATGTGCAGCACATAGAGTACAACGAGCACCTGCCATCTTGCCTTCACATGAGGCACGGTGCTCACTCATGGCCCGAAACGACCCCATCTCTGAAGCCACCTCGTTCCTGTGCTTCACTGTCTCACCCCTACACTCGGACTCTCACACTTACACACACACAACGCCACCTGTTGAGCAGATAACTCACCAGGCATTGCACCCCTATAGCAGATTTTGAATATGGGAATATTCATACAGTGCTATTTAATCAGGGAACAATGAGGGTATTTTATTTGACGTTTCGGTGGGCTTGTGGTAATGCACTGATACTAGGTACAGCACAAATTCCATCCCAATAATATCTTCCCATTGATACATCGGGATTTGAACCCGGGACCTTTGGATTACTAGGCCAGTGGCAAGACCACTCCACCACACCTCCCCTAAATTACAGCTCTCTCAGTGTGTACCACCTCCTCTACGTAGGGCACGTGGTACCTGTCTTGCAACACAATCCCACCCCTACTCTGTGCAACTCTCCAACCCAAGAGTGAAACGTTACTCTCAAAGTTTCTTCTATTCAACAGCTGAGCTCTGGAACTCTCTCCCAGAATCAATCTTTTGCTCTTCCTATGACTTACATTACTTCAAACTCCGTGTGTCCAGGCATTTTGGCTCAAACGTCCCTTGATTTTGGCCCTGTCTCTCTTTCTGTCTTTCAACTATGGGGGAGGCACTCGCTGCGGGCAGTTCTGCCTTTTGCCTCCCTCACTCTCACAGAAAAAAAAATAATAAAAAAAAACAATGATTAGACAATTTTATTCAGATTAGGAAGGGTATTATGAAAGCCAGATGGTTGAGATAATCTGTATCCATTTAACACCCACAGATTCTTCCTAAGCTGTATAAAATAGTTTAATGATAGCCGGAATATACTGTCAACAGTGTAATAATTAGAATTAAGGGGAGGTAGACGCTCTTTTCTGGATCCCTTTCTTTCATGTTTAGCATTTCCGTTAATTTTGGCGATTTTGAGACAATTTGACCCATTTTTTTATCAATATTAAGACCTTTAGAGCCATTTAGGTGTACAAAAAATCCTGGTGAGCGATAGCGAGCCTGTAATTTTAAAAGGAACCGGCCTTGGCCGGGAAATGTTTCTACTGAAAAATGTACAAATTTATCTTGAAAGACGGTCTAGGTGGTGTTCTTTTTTAAGCTTGATGGAGGTCTGGCGAGGAAACTCAAAAATAAAAAAATAGATAAATCTCTAGACAAAAAACCGCGCACTACCTCCTTAACCCTCTCCGACATATGACGCAATTTTTCTGGGCGAGCGATAGCCAGCCTGTATTTTATAGGAAATCGGCCTTCTCTTGGGACATTTTGCTATAATTGTGTTTACTAGTTTATCTTGAAGGAGATCTGGGTGGGTATTTATAGTTGGAATGAAGTCTGGGAAGGTGTTTTTGTTAAACTAAGGGACAAACTAATATACATTGTCCGAAAATTACAAAGGCAGGCAAAATCCTCAATAATAGCTAAACAAAATATCATAACCCCCAAAACGTCGGACCAGATAGCGTTAAACAATAGAGAACAAGTGCTTTAAGTGAGATAGTTCGAAGCTTCATAATTGCTGGTTACCCTTTTATATTTAAGTGAGATAGTTCGAAGCTTCATAATTGCTGGTTACCCTTTTATATTTAAGTGAGATAGTTCGAAGCTTCATAATTGCTGGTTACCCTTTTATATTTAAGTGAGATAGTTCGAAGCTTCATAATTGCTGGTTACCCTTTTATATTTAAGTGAGATAGTTCGAAGCTTCATAATTGCTGGTTACCCTTTTATATTTGCAAGCTTCCATGAATCAGGAACTAAGCCTAAGTCTAGTGAATTATTAAATAGATGAGTTAATGGTAACTTAAATCGTCCTTTCATTCATTTAACCCTTTCTACTATCACACAGATCCTTCTTAAACTGCACAGAATCGTCTGCATATAACTAGAATGAAACTAAAAGGACATCTCGGTAAAGAAGTGGTTAATGTTACTATTCATGTTGAGCGGTACTTAAGGGAAGATGAGCTCGTTTTTTGGTCTATTAATTCATGTATTCTTTTATTTCTCATTTTCCTCGCTAGACCTCCATCAAGCTTAGAAAACACCCCCTAGACTAGACCCCCTTGAAGATAAATTTGTAAATTTTTCGGTAGAAAAATGTCCCGGCCTAAGGCTGGTTCCTCTTAAAAAATTTAGGCTCGCTATCGCTCGCCAGGTAAAAATCGTCACCTAAATGGCACGAAAGGTCTTAAATTTGGCAACGAAATGGGGTAAAAGGTGTTAAAATCGCTAAACTAATGGGCTGAACGTCTTATAATCTCAAAACAAATGAGGCTTAACACGAGGGAGAAAGGGGACCAGAAAAACGGCCTATGTCCCCTTATGCCAGTATCACACGAGCCCCTTTTCCCTCAATATTTATCCTTAACACTGGTCTGGCAGCTTCTGAGGTCAACATTTAATATACATCTGTCACCTAATTTCATGTATCATCAGTCTAGTTTCCGATACCAGTGCAATATATTAGAGAAATTTTGCCAGAAAAATGTTGATTATCGAATGTTGACTATAAAGGCTCTCGTGTGATACCGGCTTTACTATTCATCTATGTTCAATATTTTTGGATCTGAAGTGTTTTTTAGGGATATATTCACCTTGGGCATCACTAATTATGGTCTTGTTTAAGGTGGGTCACCGGCTATTTTTATTTTTCTCTCCTTTTCTCTCCTTTTCTCTCTTTCTCTGGCTTGTATACATTCGGCCCCATTCAGCCAACTGTTTTAAGACGTTTATACCCATCCAGGTGTCGATTTCTTCCTGGCGAGCGACAGCGAGCCAGCATTGCACGGAGAAATCCGGCTTCGCCGGAGAAATTTTTCTATCGAAAAATGTACAAATTTATCTTGCTGTCAAAACAAAAATACATATATGCTGGCTCGCTACCGCTCGCCAGGAAAATATTGACACCTGGATGGGGGTAAACGTCTTAAAACAGTAGGCTGAATGGGGCCGAATGGATACAAGCCAAAGAGAGAGGGAAAGAGAAAACAAGCGAGGTGGGCTCCCTTAAAGGTGGGGGCTCACGGGTCGAGATAAACATGGAATTATATTCGCCAAGCTGTACATAATTATCTTGCAAAATGCAATGGCACTGAAATAATTATTAACAATGGTATAAAGGATTTTGTGGATCGTCTATACCGGGCCTGTGACGTCACAAGAGTGTAAGTCCACCATCCAGTCTAGGATAAGGATACTGGTGTGACGTCACTATGACGTCACAGGCCCGGTATAGACGATCCACAAAATCCTGTATACCATTGTTAATAATTATTTCAGTGCTATTGCATTTTGCAAGATAATTATGTACAGCTTGGCGATTATCATTCCATGTTTATCTCAACTCATGAGCCCCCACCTTTAAACCTGGCATATGTTTAATGTTACTATTGATGTTGAGCGGTAGGCTACTTATATTCATCCATCTACAGTATGTTCAATATGTCGGGATTTGAATGAAGTGTTTTTTAGGGATATATTCACCTTGGGCATCACTAATGGTCTTGTTTAATCTTGTTTAATCTTCCATGCTGACTCCCTGCCTAGGCAAACTCTTTCGTCTCTGTCTATCCTCTAACGTCTTCCCTTCATGCTGGAAGTTTGCTCACATTCAACCTGTCCCAAAGAAGGTGACGCTCTCAACCCTCCAACTATCGTCCAATTGTGCTCATCTCTTTCTTTCTAAATTTTTGAAACTATTCTTGCTTCCAATTTCTTAAGCATTTCTCTTCTCATAATCTGCTCTCAGATCGCCAGTATGGCTTCCTTAGGTCGCTCTACTGGTAATCTTCTTTCATATCTTACTAACTCTTGGTCATCCTCCTTTTGGGACTTCGGTGAGACTTTTTCTATTGCACTAGACATATCGAAAGCCTTCGATAGAGTCTGGCATAAATCTTTAATTTCTAAACTGCCCTCCTTCGGTTTCTATCCCTCCATCTGTGCCTTTGTCTCTAATTTCCTTTCCGGCCGTTCCATAGCCGCGGTTGTGGACGGCCATTGTTCACTTCCTCACCCTATAAACTCTGGTGTTCCTCAGGGCTCTGTCCTATCTCCTATTCTCTTTCTAATTTTTATAAATGATCTACTTAACTGTACCTTAATTCCCATCCATTCATACGCAGACCAGACGACTCAACCTTACACTACTCCATTAGTTTTTCAGAACGCCCTAGCCAGCAATCCCTCAACGATAAACGTAATGAAGCCATAGAACTCTTAAATTCTGATCTAAATACTATTTCCAATTGGGGCAGAGAAAACCCTGTTAACTTTAATGCTTCCAAAACCCAATTTCTCCATCTATCTACCCGTCAGGATCTCCCAGCGGACTATCCCTTATTCTTCAACAATACAAAAATCAACCCTTCATCTTCTCTCAATATTCTTGGTGTCTCTTTTTCTTCTGCTCTCATTTGGAAGGACCATATTACCAGTCTTGCTAAGGCAGCCTCCCAGAAGCTGGGTGTGCTCAACTGCCTTAGGGGGTTCTTTTCCCCTGCACAGCTTCTTTCTCTGTACAGGGGCATAGTGCGCCCTTGTATTGAGTATTGTTAACATGTTAATTTTCCAGGTTATCAACTGTTCCAAAATTTCAGACCTAAAGGTGGTGTATGTTGCTTCGCAAAATCTGAAATTGCCCTGGAGGAGGTTACTAGTTTCAATTGTCCCTATTTTGATTATTCTATATACAAATTAATTTCTGCTGGTAAATTTAAATACATATGTTGCATCTACCGTTCCCCAAATACTCCTCCAGAGCAAAGTCTTTTTGATTCTCTGTCCTCACAACTCGGTGTCCTCAACTTAAATGCTTCTTCTGAAATCACTGTGTTGGGTGATTTTAATGTCCATAATGTTGAATGGCTCACTCATTCAGCCAGGACTGATGATGCTGGCCTTGAATGTGAGCTATTTGCAGACTCATTTAACCTCATTCAACTAGTCAACCAACCCACCCGTGTACCAGATAATCCTAATCATAATTCCCACCTACTGGACTTATTTTTAACAACCAATTCAGAAAATTATGATGTTACAGTGAGGTCCCCACTTGGATCTTCTGATCACTGTCCTGATACAGGCCACCTGTCTATCACCTACCACACCTTCCCACTCTGAACCTGTTTTGGTGACTAAATGGCATTACGATAGGGCAGACTGGGAGGGTCTTCAAGGTTTCTTTATTGATATTCCCTGGACCTCTTTCTTTTCTAATGATGCACACTCCACCTTGAGCCACATACAAGATTTTGTAAAAATTGGAATGGAAACTTTTATTCCTCATCAAAAGTACAGTAAAAGATCTAATTCACCTAAATGGTTTGACCATAATTGTGCTAGAGTAACTGAACAAAAAGCAATAGCCTACAATGCATACACACGATCAAAAACACATGAAGCCTTTAATTACTTTAGAAACATCAGAAATCATGCCAAAACTGTATTAAACCTAACTAAATCAAACTTTCTCCATAAGCAGGCAAATAAACTTCTAAATAATCCAAATGATAACAAAATATTTTGGTCTACTCTTAACTCATTCAAATCCAACTTCACTACTGCTTCATCCATTCCACCATTAAAATCTCCGACTGGCAATCTTGTAAGTGACCCACGAGGTAAAGCTAACCTTCTTGCAGATATTTTCTCCACCAACTCAACCTTAGATGACATAAATCAAGATGTCCCTGTACTTAATTTTAATTCACCTGAAATTCCCTCACTTAAGATCCACACCAGACATGTCAAAACTATTTTGCAGAATCTCTCAGTAGATAAGGCTCCTGGTCCAGATGAAATTCCTCCAATAGTACTTAAGAATTGCTCCTTGGTGCTCGCTCCTGTATTGGCAAAATTTTTCCGTCTGTGTACTCATACCTCATGCTTCCCAGTACCCTGGAAAGAAGCAAACATCCATCCAGTTCCTAAAAAAGGTGCCTCTTCAGATCCATCAACTACAGACCAATAGCTATAACTTCCACTCTTGGCAAAGTTTTTGAAATTATATTAAATAATCACATAATTAAGCATCTGGAGAATAATAAATTAATCAGTGATAGGCAATATGGTTTTAGACGATGTCGATCAACTGCAGACATTCTTTGCCTTCTTACGCATCAAATCAATCAAGCTACAGACCAACATGGTGAAACACATACAATAGCACTGGATATATCAAAGGCATTTGATAGAGTCTGGCATCAATCCTTATTGTCGACGATGTCACACTACGGCCTTGCATCATTAGTTCCACTAATTTCTTCTTATCTTCATAACAGAAAAATACGTGTAATGGTAGATGGCCTTTATTCTCAATTTCACTCAATAAATGCTGGTGTTCCCCAGGGATCAGTTTTGGCCCCAACTCTGTTCCTCATTCATATCAATGATCTCATATCTACCACTCATAATCCAATACATTCCTACGCAGATGACTCAACACTCCACAGTTCCTTCACATTTACCAATTCTTTCACCCAACCCGATCTTATAAATTCAAAAATAAACACTGCAATTTCTCTGAACCAGGACCTTTCTAGAATTAATGAATGGGGACAAGAGAATCTAGTTTCCTTTAATGCACAGAAAACCAAGTACATTCAATTTTCTAACCGACAGAATCTCACTGACTCCCATATATTTTTTAATGATGTAAATATTCCCACATCCCCTAGTATTGACATTCTCGGTGTAACATTAACTACTAACTTGAGCTGGACACATTATGTTAGAAGCATTGCTAAGAATGCCTCTAAAAACTGGGACTCCTGTACAGAGTTCGAGAATTCTTCACTGACGAGCGGTTGGCCGTAATATATAAAAGTCATGTGCGCTCTCAGATGGATTACTGTCACCTCTGTGGGGTGGAAGTGGAGTGGTTGCATTGAGGCAGTTGGACAAAATTCAAAATAAAGCTATTAGATTAATCATAACCCTGCAATCACACAGGACCCTTCCTACATTAGCCATACGAAGAAACGTTGCATCCCTTGCATTATTCTACAGATATTTTCACAGCAATTGTTCCGAGGAACTTGCTTCAATTGTGCCGCCTCTCCACATCTTTCCCCGTAGAACTAGGGCAGCTGAGAGCGCCCATGAATTTACACTTTCTCCTCCACAATGCAGAACTTCTGCTTATCAGAATTCATTTATCCCCAGAGCTACTACTCTTTGGAATTCACTTCCCTCGAATTGCTTTCCACAAACTTACAATCAACAAATGTTTAAATCCAGTTGTTACAAACATTTTATGAATGGAGGATGCCTTTAGGCACATGGACCTTTTTGTTTTATCTGTTTTTCCTTCCTCCGTTCATTGTCTCTTAAAAAAAAAAAAAAAAAAAAAAATGTGTGGGGAGGTTCCTCTCACACCGCTCTCCTAGACAAAGTTGAAAGGAAGGCCTTTCGTATCATTAACTCCCATCTACTCACCAACTCTCTGCAATCTCTCTCTCTCCACCGCAATGTTGCATCTCTCTCGCTATTCTATCGCTACTATAATAATCAGTGTTCCTCAGAGCTATCCCAGTGCATACCACCTCCTTTACGTAGGGCACGTGGTACCCGTCTTGCAACTCAATCCCACCCCTACTCTGTGCAACTCTCCAACCCAAGAGTGAAACGTTACTCTCAAACTTTCTTCTACTCAACAGCTGAGCTCTGGAACTCTCTCCCAGAATCAGTCTTTCCCTCTTCCTATGACTTAAATTGCTTCACACATTTCGTGTGTCCAGGCATTTTGGCTCGAACGTCCCTTGATTTTGGCCCTGTCACTCTTTCAACTATGGGGGAGCCACTCGCTATAGGCAGTTATGCCTTTTGCCTCCCTTAATCACATAGAAAAAAAAAAAAAAATGAACTGAGATCAATATTTTGGGCTGTCTTATAAATTATATTCCCAAGTCGTAATTGACTACCTGCTGTCCTTAAGGGGGCCCACCTCGTTTTTTGTTCTCTCTTCTCCCTCCTCTCTTTGTGGTTGTATCCATTCGGCACTTCAGCCTAGTGTTTTTAGACGTTTATCCCATCCATATGTTGTTTTTTTTCCTGGCGACGGTAGCGAGCCAGCATATTAACAAAAACAAATTTGATAGGCTAAATTTGTACATTTTTCGATAGAAAACTGTCTCTGGCGAAGCCGAATTTCTCCATACAATGCTGGCTCGCTATTGCTCGCCAAGAAGAAATCGACACCTGGATTGGAATAAACCTCTTAAAACAGTAAGCTGAATGGGGCCGAATAGATACAAGCCAGAGAAAGAGAGAAAAGTAGAGAAAAAAATGCAGGTCACCCCCCTTAAACCACCATTTGCCATTTCATTATTCAGGGATACTCTCTGCGTGTCTCCAAAAACACCTTTCAGGCGTTCTCTTAATCCAAGAAAGTTGGCTAGTCTATAATTTGGGACAAAAGTCGAGTTTGTAGTTAATTATGTTTTCCAATCTAAGTAGAATCTAATTTCATTGTGGTCCCCATGATCTAAGTTTCCTCCTATAACTATGGTTCATGTAGCTGCATCACATAATATGCGATTTTGATTACAAATTTAGTTCGTTAGAATAGGACTTCAGAGGCTATCAACCCTATTGGATTATTAAGCCAGCACACTGTAAGTCAAGAATAACGTCAGGACTGGAGCCTCTCTGCGAGAACTCCAGTCCCTTATTACAAAAAAAAAAGGTAAACGGTTTAATAGCCAAGTGTGTTGTTCAATTTGAAATCTTGGCATTAACATGATGCAGATACATACAGTAGTAGTTTCTTATTCCATTAGTTATCTATATATAACATGATACAATACATACCGTAGTAGTTTCTTATTATTCCATTAGTCATCTATATATAACATGATGCAAATACATACCGTAGTAGTTTCTTATTATTCCATTAGTCATCTATATATAACATGATGCAAATACATACCGTAGTAGTTTCTTATTATTCCATTAGTCATCTATATATACATGATGCAAATACATACCGTAGTAGTTTCTTATTATTCCATTAGTCATCTATATATAACATGATGCAAATACATACCGTAGTAGTTTCTTATTATTCCATTAGTCCTACTGTATATATCATGATGCAAATACATACCGTAGTAGTTTCTTATTATTCCATTAGTCATCTAGATATAACATGATGCAAATACATACCGTAGTAGTTTCTTATTATTCCATTAGTCCCCCGCCGTTAGGGAGCCACCTTGTCGTGGTGGCGGGGCTTGAAGCATGGCCGGTGGCCTCTGTTCCTCGGGGGGGCCACAGCCCTTCTTAGGATTGGGGCCTCGTGGGGTAAGATCTCCATCCTCGTTGGTTTCCAGAAGCTTGCGAGGTACCTCTTTTCTGTCTTTTTTCCCCCCCCCCCCTCTACCTTTTTCCTTTTCTTTACTTCACCTTCTTCTATCGTTGCCGGCTGGACTATTCTTTATGCTTTGGTGGAGGGTGGATGTGGACGGCGTTCCCTTCCACCCGTAGAACTGTAGTACCTGACGTGCCCGCACGAGGGGAATCTTTTATCGTTAAATCTCGCCCTCTGTGCTGGACCCGATACTGACGAGTTGACCGCCCATTAGGCACAGGGGGTCGGGGTGTATATCCGGGTTTGACTCCTGGGGCATGTACCTTGTCCTCTAATTTGTGGCTCCGTGGTGGGTGTGGAGCTTCTCCCGGATGAACCTTGTTACCTTCGTCTTATGGAGCCTTCTTCTGGATCTTCGATCACCGGCGCTGGTGATGATATGGCTGATGTGTTTGTCTCTCCTTCCTTGCCCGTCCTCTCCTCGGTTGGTGGTAGATCTTTGCCTACCACTATACCGGGTCCTTTACCGACCCATGCACTGTCTGTGACCGTCCATTCGACCTCTGCTCCTCATACAGTTCCGAGCCTAGTCGTGTCGAGTTCTTTTGGCACGTCTACCTCCTCTCCGTTCGCTTCCTCCCTAGCCGCTCACTCAGTTCCTGCCCCTTTGTCCTCCTTCCGGGTCCCACTCCGTTCTACCTGATCGCCCTCTTCCATTCGTCCGTTCACTCTCTCCCTGCTTCCTCTTCCACTCTTCTTCCCTCGTCCTCCTCCACTTCCTCGCTTTCTTCCCCTTCCTCTCGTGTACTCACTTTCGAACCGTATCTCCCACCCCTTCCACATTCTTCTTCGTTTCCTTCTCCTCCCGTTCCTTCCGCTCCCCGCCCTCGTTCTTCTGTTCTCCCTTTATCCTCACTCTTTGCCCCTGCTGACTTTATTAAGTTCTTCTCAGTCCCCGCCTCAGCTCCTCTCGCCGGAGATGACCTCCTGTTCCACCTGCGTCTCCTTCAGCAGGTGGGCAGGGCTTTCACCTTCCACTCCCGCCATGATGACTCCCGTCTCGTTACGGTCCAGAACGAACGTCAGGCTGCTGCTATGTCAACCATTGTCGACTTCTCCGGAACTTCCATCCCAGCCCTTAATGACCAAAGACTGAACTCTTGTACGGGTACCGTCCTGATCCCTCCTTCCATCCGTCTCGGTGGTCAGCAGTTCGCAGACTGTGCCGACCTTATTAAGTCTATTGTTGTTGCTCAAGACCATGTTGTGGTTAGTCTTGTCTGCTACACCATCCCACCTCGCACCAATCGCCGCCATCCCGCCAATATCGCCAAAATCACGTTCGATGGTCGGTCTCTCCTGCCCGTCACTGAGTCCCTACCTCGTCCTCAGCAGTGTCGCGGTTGCTGGCGCTTTGGGCATCCTGTTAAGTACTGTCGCTTTTCCGCTCCCGACTGCCCTAGGTGCCCACGCTGTGCACAATCTGGCCATCTCGTTGGTGACTGCCGGTCTCCGATACGATGCTGCCTAAACTGTCAAGGCTCCCATTCTGCTGATTCCCGAGATTGTCCCGTTTTCAAATTTGAGTCTGAAGTTACGATCCTTAAGACATTGCACGGCCTTACTCATTCTACGGCTCGTCAGGCAGCTCGCCGCCTGGGCTTCTCCCCTCATCCGTTTTCAACTGTTCTATCTCCCCCTCCCGTCTCCTCCACTTCTTCCGTTCCTCCCCCCGTTGCGCCTCCATCATCCTCGTCCTCCTCTTCCCTCTACTTCTCCGGTTCCGTCGTCTGTCCCTTCTTCTCATCCTTCTTCCTCTCCTCCTTCAGTTTCTTCTGTCTCCCCCATCCGCCTTGGCTGTCCTCATCGTGTTCTCTCCCTTTATCTAACCTCCTTTTTTTTTCTGTTCTTTACCTCTTCTACTACTACTCCTACTTCCACCCCCCCCCTCCTTCCACTACTCTTCCTCGCTCCACTTTCCTTCCGGTGTTGTCCTCAACGACCCCATCCGCCAGCGTTCTCGTCTTCTCTTCCTCGTAGTTCCAAGGATTCCGCTCCCCGCTTCCTGCCTCCTCTACCAAACTAGTTTCGAACATTTGCCGGGCCGTTCCTCCCTTTCCTTCTCCTCTCCCCCCGCCTCCTCTTCTAAACTCAGGGACCCGCCTCCACAGTGTGGCATAGCCCGAGTCCCACGTGGAATGAAGAAAAAGCTCTCCCATCCTTGCCCCTAGGGGGGGCCCTCCCCTTCTCCTCTTTCTTCGTCCTGTGTCCAAACCCCCCCCCCCCCCCCCCCCCGATTCCTTAGACTTTTCCTTTGAATCTTTGCCCAGATTGAGGAGTACTATTTCTTTCTTCTCAGCCGCCACCTATGTTTCCCGTTTCTGGCCGACGTTCATACCCATCCCTTCGAACGCTCCCCCCTACCCCCCTCTCGCCACGCCCTTCCCTACCACGTCGTCGCCTCCCTCCTCTGGCCTTCCCCCCTCCCGGGCCTCTCCTTCCCCGTTTCCTCATCCTCCCGACCCTCATCCTCCCGTCCTGTTCCCCTCCCTCCCTCTCCCCTTCCTCCCTCTCCCTCTCGCCCTCCTCTCTCTTCTTTGCCTCCTTCCTATTAAGCCTCCCTATGCCACCTGGTTATCAATCTTCTTTCCCTCCTTGTTCTTCCTCGTCCCCCATATTTTTCCTTCCCTTATTAACTCACCGTTTAACCTCATCCGGTCTTTTCTTCGTTGTCCATAAGTCTGTTGTTGTTCTTATTTTTCTTGTTCTTTTGTCCTCTCTTATCTTTTCCTCTTGTATGTATGGCCGAGTCCTTTCCCCGCTGTTTGCTGTATTTTTGTGTGTCCTGGTGTTGTCTATAGTGTATATCTGTTTCTCTTCCTACTTGGTGTTGTTACTTTTGTTGATGTTTTCCTCTTTTTTTGTCCTTTCTTTGTTTTCCTTCGATTTTTCCGTTCCTTTTCGTTCTCTTTTTGTTTTTGTCTTTTTTATCCTCCCTTGTTTCCTCTTTAGTTTTCGGCGTGTTTGTGTTCCGCCTCTCTCGATCGTGTTTGTAATATATCTGTTTTTTAATTCTCTCTTTTACAGCTTTTTTCCCTCGTACTTTCTTTTTAGTGTTTTTTTTAGTCATGTCCCATTTTGCAATGGAACCCTGTTCGCAGCTTTTTCTCTTCAGAGAGAACGATTTTAGTTTTTTTTACTCTCTTCTTCCTCCCGTTCCCCTAAGGTTGTCCTGTCTCCAGGAAACCTTTCGTCTTTCTTTCTTCCTCCGATTCCCTGTTCCCGGCTACCGTTTTTATAATCAGTTCTCCTCATTCCCTCTGTTTCCGACAGGACTTGTAGTCTCCTTCACCACTCTGGTTCCTTATGAAAGAGTGTTTCCTGCCCGTACTTCCCTCCCTTGCACCCTTTGTTAGGGTTGTCTCTTGGTCGATGGATTACGGTTGTTTTCTCTTTAAGTTTCCTCTCCTTCTGTTCTCGTCGATTTTAGGCTCTTTTACCCATGTTTTTAGCTCGGTGCTGCCTCCTCCGTTTGTATTGCTTGGTGTATTATAATTGTGGGCAACCACCACTGTGGGGTGATTCTGTCATTATCTCACGTGGTCGTGCATTAGTAGTCTGTCATTACTAGGAAGAACCTCTTTCCTGTCTCCTCCTTGAATACTTGGTTCCCTGACCGCAGTTGTGATGCTAGAACACGTTCTTTTTGTTCTTGTCCTTGATCTGCTTTGTGTTCCCCTTCCCTGTCTCTCTTCTTTCTCTCTTCTTTTTCATTGGTCTGTTTTGGGAGGATTCTCTCTACTAGCGACCATTTCGCTGTTCTACTACTCGCCTCCACCATCCCCTATTCTCCTGTCCCCTGGTCCTCACTCGTTGGTGCTTCCAGCGTGCGGACTGGTCTACTTTTGCTTCACACTATCTATCCCTTCCTTTTACCGCCGGCTGATTTTTCATCTGTCCAGAGATTTACCTAGCCTTTTTTTCTAGTCACCGTTTTGGGAGTGCTGGCCCTTAGTCTTCTATTCCGCCGACTGTACCCGTCCTTTTCACGTCTAAATGTGTTCCTTGGTGGTCCTCACGAACTGCTCCAAGGCTCTCCGCGTCAAAACGGGCCTTCTTAGGAAGAGCTGTTTCGGGGTCGTATACGGTTTACCTCCCGCTCATTTCGTTTCTTTTATACTTTTTCGTCAGGGCGTCTGGCCTTCCGCAGGCGTCGCACAGTCAGGTCTGCTAAACGTAAGAGTTGGGGGGGGTGTCCTATGTTTCCTCCATTATGTCCTTTACTCCTTGTTCAGGAGATCCGTCTGGAAGCGAATTCGCAAGATTTCCGGGCAGAGCGTTTACCTCCTCATTCTCCATGTGCTTCATGTTGATGGGGAGTCTGGTTGGCTGACCTCGGAGGCAGTGTCGCCGATCGTTTTGGTCTTTACTTTAGCGTCGGTCAGTAGTGGGCTCTCAGCTCGCCCCCCGGAATGTCATTCACTTAACACTTAAAAGTCGGCAGAGACCTGCCCTCGACTTCCTCCAGTTGTTTTCACTCTGTCTTCTTCGGCAGAGGTCCTTAACAACGCCCCGTGTTTCCCCCTTCCTGGGTGAGTATGTGCCTTCTCCTCCCGCTTCTTCTTCGGTGCCTGGTAAGGCTACTTCTGAGGGTCCTTGGAGGGCGTCCCATAATTGAATGCTTAAGCAGCGTTCCACTGAGGGCTTTGGTATTTTTATTGGGCGGTTTTTTAAATAAAAAAGGTTTTGTACGTCCTGCGTGTTTTTTCCCCCATCCTGCATGGAGTATCTGCTCTTACGTATTCCTTTTCTTAAGCCTGGAAAGTCGGGTTTCTCGCCCCAAGACTATCGCCCTATTCGGCCCTGACGATTTGTGGATGCAAGCTCGGTTGTCGAACGGATGGTTAATGGTCCGCCTGACATAGCGTTGCTCGAGTCACGTCAGCTTTTTGTCTTCGAACCCGTTTGGTTTGGCGGCGGGCGCGGTCCGCTATCGCGACCCTATTACTTAGTTTGGAGACCTACGTTTTCGGGTCGGCTTTTGCTCAGCCATGAGTCAGTTCTGCGTGCTGGGCGGTCCGATACTCTTCTCTCTATTCCCGCCTCTACTACTAGATTAGCCCAGCTATCTCTGCCTTCCTCCTGCTCGCTGGCAAACACTGTGGTCCTTCTCTTTCCTTCCCGCTAATAAGCCCTCCGCACTGTTAAGGCCTCCGTTTCTGCCTGGGCGAATAAACCCCTCTCACCGTGTTCGCCGTTGGAGACTGCGTACTGGCCCGACCTTCCGGCTAGGCCATACCATACTTACCACCTCTTTCCTCATGTCCCGCTCGCCTGCCAACCTCTTTGCTCCCGGTGTGGTTGTTCAGGTTTCTATTTCTCACATTTTCCTTGACTGTCCTCTCTTTTCTCGGACCGGCGCCGTTCTTATTCACTTTTGCTCTAAATTTTCCCTTGGTCGTCTTTCCCCCCCTTTTCCTTGTCTTGCCGATCTCCTCTCAGAGTCCCCCTTTCATTTTCCTTCTTTTTCTTTCCTTGACCACCGTTATGGCTTTCCTTTCCTCTCATCAGACTCCTTAACGATATTTAACCTTTCCCTTTCCTGCTAACTCTATCCGTTTCCTGCTTTAGTGCCATAATGGCCTTTGTTGCCTGGTGCTTATGAAATTTTATTAGGGTTTATGGTTATGGGCAAGCTGTTTGAACGGATGGTTAATGTCCGCCTGATGTGGGCTTCTCAAGTCACGTCAGCTTTTGTCTTTCGACCCAGTTTGGTTTTTTGGCATTCTGCTCTCGGGTCCGCTATCCGACCCTTTACTTTTATGGTGGTGAGACCTACGTTCGGTCCTGCTTTTTTGCTCCGTGCCATGAGTCAGTTCTTTGCTGTTTTCTTCGATCTCGAGAAGGGTGTAACGACTACCGCGTGGAAACATCATATTTTATGCCAACTCTCGTTTCTGTTTTTCATGTTCCGGGGTAATATGGGCGTCTTTAGCCGTAATTTTCCTTTCTTCTTGTTCGTGTTTTCCTGTGTCCGGGTGAAACTCCTCGTTTTCTCGGATTATTCCCTCAGATAGAAGGTGTACCTCAGGGTTTTTCCTTTTTAAAGTACTAATCCTCTTCTCCTCACTAGCCATTAATGGCATTATCTCATCCCTTTCGGCTACGGTCAGGGTCCCTCCTTATATGTCGAACGACTTTGCGACCACCACTCCACACTAAAAAAACCTGCGGCTGGTTCCGATATTGTCTGCGTTACGCTCCTTAATCCAATTCAGCGATTGTGCTTCTAGCCTCGTCATGGGCCACTGCTCACAGGGTTTCCGTTTTTTCTACGACTAAATCTTGTGCTATGTCTTTCACCCGTCGTCCGCGCACGTTAATCCCCGCGTCCTTCCTTTGAAAACTGTATGGTTCCGTTTTAACCTTATCGTCTCTTCGACTATCTTCTTGGTCTTTGTCTTTGATTTTCCCGTCTTAACTGGGCAGCTCCAATGTTTCCTTCTGTTAAGGTTGCTGCTTTTGCACCGCTTCGTCTCCCTCCTCCAGACCCTTGTCCCACCTCCACTTGGGGATGCGGACCGTGCTCTTCCTTTCTTCGCCTTCCACCGTTTTGCCCTTGTTCTTTCTAAACTCCGATTATGGTAGTGTCAGGTTTACTCATCAGCCTCCGACTCCATGTCCATCCATAAACTTTGCCCTCTGTTCACCATTTCGGTTTTACGTCTTGCCTTGGGTGCTTTTCGCTCTTCCTACCCCTGTTGGAAAAGCCTTCTATGCTGTAATCCGGCCGTCCCTTCTTTGTAACCGACGTCCCCCCCGTGGGGCCCTTCTCCGTCTCTCCGGTACTACGCCCGTCCCCAACGTTCGCTTCAGTTTCCTCCTTCCTTGCAGACCTATCTTCTTCTTACTGTTTCCTGTTCCGTCTCATTCTCCGCCGCCTTCGGCGCTTTCCTTTCCTTTCTCGTATGGATTCCTTACTTTTCCCTCATTCTTCGTTTTTCCCCCCTTCGCGGATGTTCTTTCCGCTCCGGCTCAGGTAAGTTGTCCCTCCTTGGCTCCTTCCTCCTCGATTTCCTGTGTGTCCCCTCTATTTTATTTTTCCTTGTTCTAAGTCCCTCTACCCCTCCACAGCCCTCAGTTCTTTGTTTCTCGTTTTCCTCCTTGTACACACTTACAACAGCATATCCTTCTTCTACCCCGTTTTTACACACCTGATGGGCTCCCGTTCTTCTTCGGGCTTCGGGTTTGCCATCCTTTTTCTCTTCCTCGTTCTTATCAATCAGTATTCTCTCCCGTTCTCCAGCTGATGTTCTGAAACTGCCGAACTTTACGCTATCTCTTTGCCGGTCCCGTCTCATGTGCTTCTTTCCTTCTTCCTCCTTTACTTCCTCCACTTTTTTTCTGAGCTCTTACAGTGCCCTTCTTCTCTTGCAGTCTTGTCCCTGCTGTTCCTTCCGTTGTTCTTGCCATCCACGATTGGCTGTTCAGTCTCTCTCCTCGGCAAAGTGTTGTCCGATTTTTTTTTGGTGCCTAGCCATGTTGGTTTCCCGTGGAAATGAGCAGGTTTGATGTCTCTCCTCCGCACTCGCAGACTCTGGCGGCGTTCCGATCACGTCTCTCTCTATTCCCGCCTCTGACGAGTATCCAGCGATCTCTGTCCTTCCTCCTGTCTCGCTGGCAAACAATGTGGTTCTTCGCCTTTCCTCTAAGTAAGCTCCTCCCACTGTTAAGGCCTCCGTTTCTGCCTGGGCTGACCCCTCTCCCCGCGCGTTCGCCGTTTTGAGAACTGCGTTGGCCCGACTTTCCGGGCTATGCCATACCAGACTTACCCACTCTTGTTCCTTCCTCATGTCCTCTTCGCCTCCACCTCTTTGCTTCCGGTGTGGTGTTCAGGTTTCTATTTCTCACATTTTCCTTGACTGGTCCTCTCTTTTCTTTCTTCGGCCCGTCGCCGTTCTTTTTCACTTTCTCTATTTTCCCTTGGTCGTCGTCCTTGTCTGGGTCTTGCCGATCTCCTCTCAGAGTCCCCTTTCTTTTCCGTTGACCCCGTAATGGCTTTCCTTTCCTCTCTCAGACTCCTTAACACCGATATTTAACTTCCTTTCCTTCTACTCTAAGAACTCTATCCGTTTCCTGCTTTAGTGCCATATGGCCTTTGTTTGCCTGGGTGCTAGAAATTTATTAATGTTATGTTATGCAAGCTGGTGGTTGAACGGATGGTTAATGTCCGCCTGATGTGGCTTTAACAAGTCACGTCAGCTTTTGTCTTCGACCCAGTTTGGTTTTCGGCGTGGCTTCGGTCCGCTATCGACCCGTTTAACTTAGTGGTAGAGACCCTACGTTCGGTCTCCTTTTGCTCGCCATGAGTCAGTTCTTGCTGTTTCCCTTCGTATCTCCGAGAAGGCGTACGACGCCGCGTGGAAACATCATATTGGTATGCCAACTCCGTTCTTTTCATGTCCGTGGTAATATGGGCGTCCTTTATCCTTAATTGTGCCTTTCTTCCTTCTTCTTCTCGGTTCTTTTCCATGTCCGGGTTAATTCCTCGTTTTTCTCGGTCTTCCCTTCAGATAGAAGGAGTACCTCAGGGTTCCGTTTTAAGTACTATCACCTCTTTCCCTCATAGCCATTACTGGCATTATCTCTTCCCTTCCGGCTACTGTCAGGTCCTCCTTATATGTCGACGACTTTGCGATCT